>RSEF01000017.1:638529-684120 GCA_003993805.1 Himantopus leucocephalus
GTCCCTGCCCAGGGCAGGGGGGTGGAACTTGATGGTCTTTAAGATGCCTTCCAACCCAAACCATTGTATGATTCTATGACGAGGAATTACCCTGGCGATGGACACAAGCTCTCTCCTTCGCACATGCCGGCGAGCTGCAGTCCTGAATCACTACGAGCCGATGCTAGAAACAAGCTTCAGTCTCTTGGACCTGCATGTTTCACAGCAACATCCCCAGAAAAGAAAAACTGAAGAGTAAATGGAATTTGAAAGTTGTGTTGGTAAATAAAAATGTTATTTTTAAACAACTAAAAATGCATGACCCCATGCAAAGGTGGTCATCAACACAGGAATAGTCATCTCCAGGTGCTCGGCTGATGGGACACCATGGTTCCTCAGACCCAGATGCAGCCTAAGAAAGGACTCCTGTCCAGATAGACTATCCAGATAGACTCCAGCATAGACTGGAAGCCTCATGCTAAAGGAAGGCCATCAACACTGATGGCCACATCGCGAAGCCAAATCTTCCCATATCAAAACGATTTCAGCTTGAGGTCACAAACAAGAAACAGAGTGACGCTCCTGTTTGAGACATACTCCTCACGCAGCCTGAAGCTGCTCTTCACTGAAGAACTTCCCCTGTGACCTTCATGCCACAGGTCCTCCCAAGGAGAGGTAAGGTGAGAGGGAGAGAAGAGCGGGAGTAGCCCAGCAGTTACAGGGCTGGTACCACTCTTTGAGAGTTGGAGCTCCACTTCCAGTTTCAGCTGCCAGACTGCTGTGACTCAGTGACAGTTTGAGCTTTCATCGGAAAAGGAAACATTTCTGACTTTCCTGGTTGCAGACAAATGAAAGATTCTTTAGTACTTAAAGAAAAAGCCAAAGTTGCTTTCCTGCCCCGACTTATTATGAGTTTTTAAATTCACATCATTTTTCACTTTACCTATTTTTCACTGTTTAGCGTTAACCAGCCTAAACCTTTCAGCCAGCCTTTCAGCCATAATTCTCGTGACCAGAGCAGAACTAAGTGCACGGTGTGTTAGAGGAAACAAAAGGACCGGTTAAAGATTTGCAGCCACTCCAGATAAAAGAAGAGGGATATTTTAATTAGAGTGGCCCTTCTACAGATCATGTCCAAACCACATCAAACACATACAAATACTGACTGCAGGAAATTAAAGTTGGAGACTTAAAAATACGAATAAATCAAGGAATTCTCACGCTTAACTTTGTCCTCTGACCCCCACAAGCTCTCCTTTCCTGATTCACTTTGCTGACACGAACAGAGAGTTGGCCGATGTGCCGAAAGAGGCCGCGTTCTCACCTCCACATGCCCACACAGCCCAAAAGCAGTGAGTTCTCTCTCCGCGTCGCTGCCCATTTGGATGCGCATTACCGTAGTTATTTCCCCAGTGACAACGGGCCGAATCAGCGCTACCCAAAAGGGTTTGGCTCACAAGTCGGCTCGCCTCGTCTCGCTGGGGTTTTGGGTGAATGAGGCCTCTCCCACCCCCGCGGGACATCCTAGGCACCTCACAGCCCCCTGCGGCGCAGCGGTAGGGCACTGTCCTTGGCATCCCCCTCGAAGATGCTCTGCTGAGCCACGCTGGAACGAGAGCAGCGCTTCCTCCTTGGGGGATGTGTGCAAAATATCCAGAGATAAACATCAGCGCAGAATTAGGAGACCTCAATAAATGAGAACGAACTAAATAGTTCTGGATTGCGTTCATCTAATGCCCTTCACATTAGAAAAGACGTACTTCAGTGGCACTGTGACAATAACCGAGGGCGAGATATTGCATTTCCACACTGAAGAGGCAAAGGGTAAAGAAGGGGAGGATGTCAAGTGAAAGTCCGGCAGAATCAAGCGGTTTGGGGTCATAACTGCCTGTTTCATAAGGCAGATACCAACACCCACCCTTCTTATCTTTGCTGCGCACAAAGAAGAGGTGCTAGCCTAGCTGATGATCATAGACCGGCTTCAACACAATGGAGCAGGCACCGCTGGCTCTTCCAAGGGTGAGATAAACTGTCAAGTGAATTGGAGATTAACTATGCAGATGTAAATGAATTCATTGCTATGCAACTGATAGGGCTCAGCCCTGGTTTAGTGCAGGATGGAGTCAGGTTTGGAGAGCTCTCTCAATGGCCAAAGAATTTATAACCTGTATTCATGGCACTCTCTGTAAAGGGCCGCCTAACAATGCAGGAGCTTGCCAGCATTGTTCCTTTTGAAGGGCTTCGCCACTCCACCCCCACTCCTCTGCCCCCAATTTACTCCCCTCCTCCCTGGATCCCCCAACAGACCCGCTCGCACCCTTCCCTCCTCCTGATCACACAGGAAGAAAGCCGGGGGGAGGTGACCTCCCCAGCAGAATTTGCTATTCATGTTCCGTTCCCCCTCACAAATCCTTAACTTCTTGTCTCTTTTTAATCTTTTTTCTCTTGAGAAAGAAAAGATCAAAGGGCTTGGGGCTGATGCTTTCTGAACTAGGCACTTCTTGCCATGGGAAAACAGCGACGGGGAAGGGCTACACAAAGATGCTTGTGACTGGGGGTGGGGGAGAGACGATGAGACAGGACTTTCTTCCATGGAAATGCTTTTGGAAAGCCTTTACCAAGCAGTCCTGCAAGTAAGATGCAGCTACCCAGCATCCATCCTGTCCCGCCGGCCCGGCTGGGATACCACAGTGGCAGCAACGAGAGCACATTTTTTCGGGGTCACACGTGAACGGTGTTAATGCCTCCCAACGCCGCGGAGGGAAATCCAGAGTCCAGGTGTGCACCGGACTGCACAGCCCACAGCCACCCCCAGCAGGTCCCAGCATGGGAGCGGAGCAGACCTGGTCTGTAGGCCACTTGTTTCTCCTGGGTTCCTTAGGAATGCGTTTTCAAGAGAAGAAACAGATGCACTCACACGACTGCTCCAAGCAGAGATTAAGACCCCAGCAAGGCGAGGGCGTGCAGGGCTGTCCCGCGTGCCCTGGCCTTGGCCTCACCACTGCACACAGCAGAGCTTCACCCTCACATCTGCCTCTGCACCCTGACCTCAGCTGCCAAGCCCGTGCAGGGGCTGCCTTTCAAAGTTTTATTTAAAACATTCCCTGGTTCCAAAAAGACAAAGGATTATGCTCCGCATTTCCAAGTGATCCATCACCGGTATGGAGGAGAGCGAAAAGTTACTATATTCACAGAGAGGGAAGGGGAGGGATGCAAAATACTTCCGTCTCCCAAACTGGCTATGATGAGAGTTTATCTCAAGGCAGGACTTTGAGGTCCCCAGGTACCTTTCCAGGGCAATGTGGATTTTTCCCTCGTTCAGTAATCCCAGTTTGTCACTGGCTGGCTGTCTTCGGCCAAGGTAGATGAGTCACAAAGCAGAAGCTGCACACAAATTAGAGATCTGTACTAAAGCATCGATATCAAGTATTTCAGGGAAAAAAGTGTTCTTGGCCCAAAGGTCTGTATGAGTTTCCAGCTGGAGATGGAACTTCAAAGCAGAGGCTCAAATCTCTAACGAGGGAACATGCCGGCTGAGAAACCTTTAATCATTGTCGCTTGGACAAGCAACACACAAATAATCTCCCTTTCAGAGGTCTCCTGCTCTTGGGAAGTAGGTGGTTTGCACTTTCATGTTTTGGAAAAATGTCACCTAGGCTTGAAGGACTGATCTGAAGTAAGTTTTTTACTTTAAACCTGAAATCAAGGCTTGCTGGCACAGAAGGAATCTGCAAAGAGCATTCAGTTGTCCGGGTTCAGTCCCACCATCACCTTTTCTAACAGAAATCCCTCATTTCTCTTCCTGTTCGTCTGCCCTGAGGGCCATGACCCCTCCAGGACTCTTCAGAGGGAGGCCGGGTCACCAGTGCCCAGTTCTTCTCTGACACTTCTGCTCTGGTCCCCAATTTGCATTCTGCTTGTGCAAGAGCTCTCACGGACTTTGCAGCCTCTCCTGTTCCACTGTCCTCTTCCAGAAGGTCTTGGCACCTTCGTGTTCTGCGACACATAAAACATCCTTCTGATCTCACCGGTAAATGAGTGAGAGCTCTCTCCAGAGCCTTCAAGCTCACCGGCATCGAGCAGCTCAGGCACAACTGTCTCACTGCTCTGCCAGCTCTGGGACAGGCAGGACAGGGCGGGATCTGAGGCTTGCTTCGCACATTTCATGTTAAATTATTTTAGGCACAGCCTTACTTGTATTGCATTGACAAAAGCTCGTTTCTTGGCCAGTTTGCACTCAAACCCACGGGCCTGAACTCATGTCAGGAGTATGTCTTCTACGCACCAACGACCACATGTCCCAGCCCTACCTTCTCATACGGCAACTTCGCATTCGAGTCAGTAACGTTAGATTAAAATCTGCTAAATGCGTTGCCGCCTAAATCCCGTGAGGGCTTCACTAACCTACACCGCAAACGCACTGCAGCACCCACAGCGCTGTAACAAATTATAGGTCTTACAGCAACACTGAAAATTCACACGACTTTTCTGCCTTCGAAGCTGGTTTCCTGACACAGACTTTAAGAATGTGTTTCCTCTGTAGGCTCAACGAATGCCTGAAACACGCTGGTGAGCCAAGGAGAACAGCTGCCGCTCTTCAGACTTGAACTACTTTCACCACCCCCCCCAACACCGAGCACAGGAGCGTTCTCATTATTAGAGAGGATAAGCATTCGTGCTGAAAGAAAAATGTAAATTGCTCTAAGAGAGATGCCAAATTAGCACAAGCGACCCACGACCAGAAATACAAAAATTCTCCAGTGGAGATTTAAAGGCAGTTGAATGTCTCAGCAAATTAGCTCCGAGGCTGCCACCATGACAAGCCTCCTCTCGCCCTCATGCTACGATCGCCATAAAACAGTTGTCGTCCCAAAGCGTTTCTGATTAATTTTGCTCTACTGCTGGGGAAAAAAATGCAAAACGTCACCATCATAAAAGTGCCAGATGTGTGTGTTTGGTTAAATCATACAGACCCTTCAGGTGATGAATGTCTCCCTCGTCCTCCCGGCTTTGCCAGTGCACTGCAAACCAGGTCCCTGGCACTTCTGTCGAGTCCTGAGTTCCTTTTGAGCCAAACTAACAATTCCGCTAAACTCAGATGCGGTTCTGCGGATTACTGCCCAAGAGAGGTAAGCGCGAGACACGGGCTGCAGTGTGACAATACAGCCAATCCAGCAGCAAAGCTTCTGCTCTGGGATCAAAGGCAGCGCAGGCACGTGACACGAAGCACTAACACAACACAAAATTAGGGAGCCAGTTCGTATTCCTGCAAAAAAAAGTCTAAGTATGAAAAAATTCAAGGTAACTTGTCCTGCCTGGCTTTCGGCTGGAAGGGTGCTGCCCGCTAGTGCTTCCTGACACGTCACTCACCTCTGTCCCCTTCCAGCTGGCACCGGGATAAGCGATCCTTCCCTACGCTCCAGCGGACAGCACGCAACCGTACACCCAGCCCCGACCCAGCCCCACCGTACCACCCACCGGCCCCCGGCAGGAACGGTGGTAATGAACCGCTCCTCTGGAACCGTCGCCCAAGGAAGATCTGCACTCAGGCCTTCGAGGAAGAACGTGTAATTTGTCCACAGGTCTGTACGTCACGGGAAGGATCCACGCAAGGGCCAAGCCCTCCCGTTCTTCCTTCCTCCGGTCAGTAAGGACTTGCTGGGTTTTGCCACGCATGCTCAAAAAGGAACTCAGCAGCTCAAAAGTGCTTTTGATGAAATGCTGTAGACTTAAAGTATTTGATTAGCAATTTGTCATGGGAGATAAGTACTAAAAGCACACCGTAAGCACATTAAGAAACATCATGTCTACAAGATAGAGAAAAGGCTGTAGTAACATGCAGCATGGAAAACCACAGGATGCGCGGAGAGAGAAAAGGGCTTGGTGGCACGGAGTGAGGTTAAGGCTTTTTGGGAACATCGTTGTCTGTCTCCATAAGCTGAAAAACTACAGTGTTACCATTATTAAAATACTCCCTATAAGGAGAAAAGCAGGGCCAATGCTCCAAGGAGACATGCATGCAGCCTTGTTCCCTTTCTAAAAATGAATCCTGATGAATACGCGACCTTTTTATGACTCCTTCCCTAGTAACAAACCCGCTTCACAGAAAGAATGTGAGTATACATTTGAAGCATCTCTTAGCAGAAACTGAATTGTGAAGATGTAAACTTCAGAATCTGCGCCAGAAACCTACATTTATCAGTTGTTTCCACCCAGACAGGGAACAGAAATAAATCGATCGATGAATTCAACCTTTCGAACTCCCCGGGTCTCCGATGAGCACCTTGCGTGAGCTCTAATGAAGATGTAGATAAAGATCTGTTGATGGAGGCTGAATTCTTCTCAGCAGCCCAGAGGAGAGGGATACACAAATCCCACTAAACTTGGTGGGGGTTGGATTCCTCATGTCCACAGCCACCAACAAAACATCCACGTCTGGAGTTCCTCAGCAAGCAATCTTAAACCCAACACAATAAACAAGCGTAACAAAGCTGCAAGCTGCCTGCAGATAATTTCTGTGCAGAAATGAAATCTGTGTTAGTTAGAGGTTTGTGTGTTCCTCGTTCTCAAGGGAAAGCCCTAAAGGACACGCAGCAGGTCCATGCACGGCCTGGGTGACCCTGCGTGGTGTGGGACACGCTCTTCTCAAACAGCGACTCCCCACTTGGGATCAACCTGCTCCCGCTGAGAGCCCGGAGGTGGCACTGCCAATGTGCCGCCCATCACAACACCACCTGAAACGCAGGTCTGAAACGTGGCAGCTCAGCAGGATTTGCCCAACCGCACTCCATAGGGATTTCCAGAGTGGGCAGGGGGATTTCCCGTCCTGCACCCCTCTGCAGGAGCTGCGAGCAGGAGCAATGGAGGCCAAGCAAGACGCGGAGCTGCTCCCCGACACACAGCAGCCCCGGCTCCCGACAGAGCCGGCAGCTCCAGGCCAGCAAAGTCCACACCGCCCAGCCCACCGCAGCCCCTGCGTGCCTTCATCAGGCCCACGGGCAGGACGTCACGGCACCAAGAGGGAAGTCCCGTTTCGGTTTCCTCGGTGCCCTGCACCGCAGCACGCTGCGAAGTGTGGTGAACACCTTCTCCTCCTGCTTTTCCTCATTCCTGTCTCGTCTTTACTTTCTCACTACCTGTTGGGCGATGCTTTTCTAGCAGCATCCATCACCGCAGCATCCGAGTGCACCACAGGAAGACAGAAAGCCCCCAAAGGCCTAATTTTCCTCCAAACTTTGTCATTTTGCTTTTGCACTTCAATTATTTTCAAAACAACAGGCTGCGGAGCCACAAAGACCGTCATAGCAGGCAGCGAGCAAGGAAGAGGGCTGTTGTTACAAGCACACGCTTTTCTCTAATGGCAGCTTGGAAAAGTACTGAATCACATTTCTTGTCCAAATGCGCTCTGCTCTGCAGTCTTCCATTAAGCAGGGAGTAAATAGTTTCCCATAAAAGCCCAAGGGCCTGTGAAAGAGCCCGACAGAATCTTATTCCCTCTTTAACTTCCAAAACCCATTAACGTCTCTCTCTTTATAACTGCCCCAACTGGTAGGGATTTTTGGAAACAAACCTCTCCAGCAGAGGAGCAGGAGCTGGGAGGCTGGGGGCAGCCGGGGCTGCAGGCGGGAGCTGGGGAAGCCGCCCGGCAGCGTCCCTGTGTCCCGCTGCTGGCTCTGCGGCACGGGGACCGGCACCACGGCGGGCTGAGCCCGTGGGCAGGTGGGCACAGCCGAGAAGCGGCGGCTTTCTGCAGCCACAGGGGGTTTCCTGGAAGAGCGGCGCGGCGAACCCAGTCCTGGATGGCGCCTCGCTGCAGGACTCCCTCTCCTTGGCTGTAACTCCTTCATCCCAACAGCAAGTTCAGAAAATAACGTAATGAAAACAGTCTTTTTTTTTTTCTTCTCCTTCTTTTTTTTCCATTGCTCATTTTATTTTACTGAGCTACTGCATACGGAGCCGAATCTTTATTTTGGCTCCTGTCCTCTTGCAATATCATTACCCGCGCGCAAAGGAAAAGCCCTCTGGAGATTTCCAATCCAAACAGGCCCTTGTTTTATCTACAACTATTTGAGTACATGACCTCAGATAACCCCGTGGCCAACTGTGTGCCAAATTCAAACTGCAGCCATGGGAACTCTAAATACAGAGAAGATTTTCCAGCCTCCCTCCGAAGGGAAGACGTTGAGTTTCTTGCTCTCTTTGGGTCCGATGGAGCTGGGAAGCCGGGCTGTGCCCACGGGAGCACGGCCCCGGAGCCGCCGTGGCACCGCCGTGCCACTGAGGTCACCTCCATCGCGGGAAGCCGTTCGGTTTAGGCAGCAGCACAACTGACCTCTGCTACGTACAAACAGTCACTGTCCCCTTTGCTTCTCAGGGTACTGCTCCGGCTTCAGATTACTGAAAAGACAAACAGCTGCACTTGGGCCAACAGACTCGTATGTAAGACTGTGTTTGGATTACTCTGGACAGGGGAGGTTTTTCATCTTCATTAGCCTGCTCTTCACAGCCATATCCGCACTTTCTCACTGGGTCAGAGCCTCCCGCTCTCTACTGCTGTTTATGAATCTAAATAAATCAATTAAGCTGGTATTTTGAATGAAACTCGGGAGACTTCGGCAGCTGGTGTTTCACAGACGTCCCGTGCGTGTGGGTACCCAACTCTGCAAGTCCTTGGAAAACACCAGTCCAGTGAATTTAGGAACCAGAACCAGCAATAAGTATTTTTCACAGCAGTGACCACTTGCTTTTTCTCCCCAGATCAGTGCTTCTTCACATTACCAGAAATGCACTAATATGAAAGAGGAGAATGAATGCTAGAGCCGAACACAAGCACAGAGGAAAAAAATCTCAAGCTGTAGAAACAGCACAGGAATTGCGTCTTGACAGTCTCCATATCAGTTTCCGACATTGTCACACTGAACACGTGCCCACATTATTTCACGTCGGGAACAAACCTCAGCGAGAAGGGCACAGCCCGGCGAGCCCTCGCGAGCTGCTCTGTCTCTGCTCACTGGGATTCCCGTGTCTGAGCACTGGGGCACTCGCCCCGCGGAGTCGGGCTGAGGACACGGGCCCGGTGCGCATCCCGGGGCACGCCAGGCTCCCGGGGGCTCCGTGCAGAAACACAGAGTTGAAAATAAGCATTTAAGCAGAGGCAGCTTCGACGCAGGGATGGAAGGCAGGACTTACTCGCTAGACATGGCTTTTGCACCTCGAGCAGCCCCGTTGCCTCGCTCGGGGCCTCCGGGGCACCGCAGCTGCCGGAGCAAGACTGGGTCCAGTATCCAGCTGCTGGGCAGGCTGGTCGCACAAACCCGGGGCAGTTTTCAGCTGGATGCAACCATACATCCATATGCGCTATCTAGAGACCTTCGCATTTCAAGGCTGTTGTTATTTTGATCTTTACAACCCCTGGAAAAAACGAGTTCAATTAAGTCTCATCATTAGGAATTTACATAAGGTCACTTCAAGGCTTCGTGCATTTCCTCTGGTTCAGATCTCGGTGCTCTTGGTGTTTCCCCTCTTCATTTATAACCTCGTTGCTGTAGGGCATTCCAAGTAAATCATCCACCACCAGTTTCCTCTCTTCAGCAACACGCATCAAGTTCTTCATTCAGGCTAAATGAAGCTTCAACTACTCTGTACAACAGGAGCCCCGTTAAAGGCACAGCGTCACTTTGAGAGATGGCAGTTTTCCCCTCGATAAAAAAAATGAAATGATTGTAATACAGAAGAGAACGTATTAATTTTGATTCCTTTAGCGGGAGGAAAGATTTAGTTGCATTTGGTAGCACAAGCACAAGCAGTGAACCAATCCTTATATTGTTGTATGTTCTTATATTATATAGAACATATTCTATAGGAAATTCATTTGCTAATCCCTTAGAAGAGCCTTTTTCACTATGAATTAATTGAGAAACGCGCTCAGAAGCTGTGAACTGTATTTGGCCACGATGCAAAGCCGTAGCGAGGTGCACATCAGCTCCAAGCTGATCAAAATGGTACAGTTTCTGTTTGCACGGGAATAAGCGCTCACCTGACTGCGCACTTTGTTTATAACGCTGAAGATCAAATTTGAACCAAACCGGATTTTGAACTGTCAGAAGGGTCCAAAATTAATGGGTATTAACAGGGTAGGGCTGAGGCAGGCTGCGGCTTCATCTCCTGAGCCCAGAGCGGGCAGCCACGGAGGACACGCCACCCGTCCCGGTGAGCCCCTCCGTGGCACACCGCGCGGCACCAGCCAAATTCTCTTCCTTTGGCTGGGGCTGAGCAGACGAGGGCTGTGGAAGCGCCGGCGTGAGCTCCTGCAGCTGTGGGCTCGCAAGGGCTTTGGCCAGCGTAAGCCCGTGCTGACACAGCGCAGGCAGAGTCCTCCTGCCCCCCTCCCACACAGACGCACATCTGGGCAGCTGCAGAGCGAACCAGACCGGGGAACTGAGCTGGGTTAAAATCAACCATCTGGTTTTGACAGGTCCGTTTCAACTGGGATCAGTTCCCTGATCCAGCGACCCTGCAGTTAAACAAGCACTTGTGTTGGGACAAGGGGGGCTTAGAGAGGCACCGGGGTAGGGGAGAGGTGAGAGGAGAGCCACGGCCTCATCTGGCAGCAGCGTCTGCCTACACCGACTTAAAACTCTCATGAAATCACGGCAGAAGTGTCCCAGTCCCAGTCCCAGTTCCAGACCCCCAGTGATCCTCAAGTGTTTTTCTGCCTCTCCTCTGAAAATGGCGCATGGGAGCCCAGCTCATTTAGACATCATTCACGTTCCTGTTTGTATCCCAGAAACATCACGGTACCATCACTGCCCACTGGGGAAGAATGAATCTTGTCGTACCTCTGAAACAGACCCCGGCTTAATTTTTCAAAGCCTTTCATATTTTTCTACGACTTTCAAAAAGGACAGTTGCAACGTTAAAATGCAATACCTCAAACTAGTGGGGATACTTTCCCCCAACCCTTTTTCCTCTATTTATTCCCTGCCCTCTACTGACACAGCTATCTCTCTTCTGCTAAGCAACCGGCTATATACGCATGGATGAGTCTTTGCAACTGAAAAAATAACTAGGCTGATGCAGCTTAGGTAGGAGAATCTGACTGTGTGCATTCCTCCTGCGGCTGGCCCCAGGAAAAGGACACCCTGCCACTTTTAAACCTGGGAGGTCTTTGAGAGTTTGGCAGAAATCCCCTGGGAGGCCCGTCATTAGCCATTTAAAACTGTCTATAGTATAGGGCTGAATTGAAGCGTCGGACAAAGCCCCTGCAGAGCTATCTGTCAGGAAAGGCTCCGATACTGGCAGGGGCTGTTAACAGTAACAATGATGACAATATAGCGGGGATTTTCAGGGGTGGGGACTTCAAAGAAACCCTAAAGAGGTATTTTTCATTAAGAAGTAAGAAAGCAGCTGAGTATTGTTTTTGGCACTAAAGCTGAATATGAATGATACTGCGGTAAGTCACAGATCAGCGACAGCGTAAGTTGATGCTGATTTAAATATGCATGTGCTGCTTTTCCATCCTGCTCCCGCTACATCGGTTTGGCATTACCTGGCCAAGACAGCAGCCCCTGGTCCATCCCTCCTGCTGACTGCCTTGGGATCCTCCGGTGCTTATAACCACCGGTACGCAGCCAGCAAGCCCCTTTGCACGGCTACCACGTGCCATTGCTGTCATCTTACAGACGGACGGTGCGGTGCCACGCTGGCAGGTTAGTTCAGGGTCTCGGGCTGAGCCCCTTGGTCACTCGCAGCCTCCCCACTGCCTGACACGCCAGCTCAAACTGGGCGCGAGCCCACGTCTCTGCAGGAACGACACGGAAACCACGGCTGGCAGGGAGGAAGAGTCAGGAGGGGGTGTTTGTCCGCAGGGACTTTTCTGCATTGAAACTCCAAATCTGTGGTTCTATCAGTGAGAAAAGGAAGATGATCGTGAAAAAAAGCGTAAGATGGATACCATGAAACACTCCTGCTACAGCCAGTCCTTCCCCTAGCCATGAGAATTTACTAATTACACCGTTGTTTACTGCATGGACCATGATGATGAGCCTGTGAAGAGAAGTGTGCCGACAAAACCATAAACAAGAATATTCAGTGGGAAGCCATGGCCTGCCCTCGCCAGCCTCCTCCCGGCTGAGATGACCGAAGGGCTCCGCAACCCCAGCGAGACCCAAACCTCGCACCCTCCTCTCGGGTGACCCATTTGCTTTGCCAGGCCGGGCTCGCTCAGCCCCGGCCGGGTTTAGGAGCGCCGTGTTGCTGGCGAGCCCGGTCCCACCTGGCGTTTGTGTCCCTTCGAGCCGAACCCAGGGCCAGCTTTTGCCCCGACAGCCAAACCCCGGAGCTATCATATCGAGTCAGCACAGAGAAAGTGCCCTCCGGGTTTGCGGAGCAGATTGACTTTCACACCTCACTGGCCACACAGAAGAAACCCAATCTAAACAGCGTAACTTTGCATAACCGATTATTTTCACTGGGGTAATCTGAGCCCTCCAGTAAATGCCACTAAATGCCGCTGATCCAGGGAAGGCCCCACTCAGGGGAGGAACGGCAGAAGGCAGCCAGAGCGAAGGCTCGTCAGGGCGAGGACGGGTTTACCGGCCATGGTTTGGCTGGTCCCTGCTGCGGGATGGGTTTACTCCTGGGAGCGAAGGCTCAATCCTTCCGCTCGGGCCAGTGTCTGCACAGAAGGAAGCGCAAACAACTTCTCAGTGCCCAACTCATTTATATAGTCAGAAATTGGAGTGTGCGAAAATAAGCCAAGGGAAGCACGCTGGCCAGAGCTGTGAGGCAGAAGGGTGTGCAAAAAGCTCTCTGGCTTTACTTGATGTCTTTTTAACTTTCTTTTCCACACTGTCCCACACATTTTGAGAGGCTTCAGCTTTCAGGCTGACTCCCCAGTGACCTATTATCCTTGCACATCGATCACTCCATCCTGTCACCAACCAGCCATTCACATGACCTTGTTTGTAGGGAACCATGTTCCTCCTCTGACTCCTCTGTCACCAACTTCCTTCTCTCCAACCACCAGCTCATTTCCTCCTGCAGGACCCAGCGCGGTGATCTCCCCTTCTTTAAACTCCATGAAATTACACTGTCAAATTAAAACCCTAATGGCTGCCGAGATTAGTGCTCTGCCCGCACCCCCGCAGGACACCCATACTCCCTGCCGTGCCCCAGGCTCCAGGAGCCCCCAGGAGGGGTCCGCACCATCGGTACCCCCGAGACGTAACTTGCTCCCGCAGTCCCTTGTGACTACAAAGTGCGGATCCAGCTGCAAACGGGAACTCTCACTTCAGCCGGATCAGTCTCAACATCTGGGTCCCCACGTGCCCCCTCCCCAAGCATGAGCTGCAAACATGAGGGAGGGACAAGTGACCAGGGGACAAGGGGTGCTGGGCCACCCTCCTGGCTGCAAGACACCTGAACGTAACCACAGTCATTTTAAGGGGCAGTTAGCAACATAAACCTGGCTGTGCTCACCTTAAACATACGACAATCCACTCGTCCAGAGAAAACATAGTGACTCACAAGAAGCGTGTCCCGAATGTTATGTTTCCCACCTTTGCCAAAACTCCTACGCCATCATTCTCCCTCTAAGCTATCACTCCTGGTGTCGGGAAACTGGTGGGTACTGGGCTGCCCTCTGGAAGAAGAAAGCTTGTGCCACCGGGAGACTTTGTTCCAGATTAGCACACTCTCAAATAAGTTCACTATAAAAACCTTCCCGCTACCAAGGGACTTCTATTGCTTTCTTGGGGGATGAGAGAGAAAAATCTATCCTGAGCCTCTCAAAAATGACTGATTCAATGCCAGCCTCCATGCCTAGCTCAGCAAAATCCTTCCTTGGGCTTACGGCACACAATATAGCTGTATTTCATCACGATAACTGCAAAATATCCTCTTCTTCGAGACTGACACAATGTATGAATTGAGAAACTCATTTAAAAGCTTTCTGTTTCTCTTTTCACCAGGACACTGCTTTACCTGCCTCTGTTTCTGAAACACTGTCTGATCCTCGGATCCTTGGGTTCACACAAACACTAAATGGTCTCTCCTTACATCAAGTAAGTCATTTAGTCTTGCACATTACGGGGACAAGGTCTTCCTGAAAAGCCCAAACCCTACATATGTTCCTCACCATCTTCATCATCGGCTGAAAATGCCTTTGCAGCAGTAGATGAAGAAGGAAATCAGGTACTATAACCCACGGGGGTCCACGGGTGGATGGTTTTGGTGTAGGGTGTCATCTCCTACAATTAATACCGGGAATAACAGATACAGTTCATCTTATGCCAATAGGAAGTTACACAGTTTAATGCCTAAAGGTCTTCAGATAATGCTGTCGAGCAATTACAGATCTGGCAAATTCTACAACGAAGCCAAGTATGTGTAGCTCAGCGTATAATGCTGACTCAAGTCAAAGCTTCAAAAATGCCTAGAGATCACACATTCTTCCGAAGGAACAAAGGGCTGCTGCCGTATTAACAGCTGCCCAGGCAAACACTGCAGATCTTGGATGACTGCAAAACCGTTCATTCCCCGTGAAGCACGCAGCAGGACTTAATTGCATTTGCAACAACAGGAGAAGGGTTTTGCGCAGGATTCTCCACCGGATTTGGGAAAACATTCCGTGATACTACCTGTGCTACAAGATGGCCCGCATGGAACTGTTCTAAGAAAGGCTCTTTGCCGACACTATTCAATCATCTTGATCTATGAAGGGAAAAATAAAGGCCTGGAGGCCTTCTGGATGGGTTCAAATCAATTCACTTCACCTGATCTACTAATGAAGCTGGTCACCCCGCCGTGAAAACAAGAACTTGGACGTTGTTTAACTCCTAATGTACAAAGTCTCTCAAATAACGAGACCCACTGACTGTACCGCTGGTTTCTATGCAGGATTACCATCCTGAGAACCAACCAGTACAAATATACAGCCATTCCAACACCGGGAGGTGGACGTCCCATCCTTACCACGACATACAAACAAAGAGCATTATAAGGGCACCAATGTCAAAAAGGAGGAGAAACTCCAGAGTGTATAAAACATGGGAATTTTGACTTCTTGACACAGTCAATACACTGAACTCTGACCTCAGGAGGCACAGGGGACTGGAAACCAACAGAACTTAAGTTGGCTACAAATCTCTTGTTTTCTCATGACATTTGAGAGAAAACATGGGGACGGTTTCCTTGGGACACATGGGAGTTATAGCTGTGTCACTGCCTTCTCCAGAGAGTTCTTCGCTTTCCTTACAGTCACTCCATCACTGTCACCCACTGACCTTTCATTACTTTCTCCCAGTGCACCAGCATCACTGCTGACCGATGCACTTCAGATCTGTCCAAACCCACGAAAGGAAGAAAAAGCCTTGTACAGAACTGTATGAAAGGACATTTACTCTGCACTACATTGTGTCTTCTTTTCTATGCTAGTCTAAATACAAGGGCTGTTTTCACTGCCAATCGTTGTTTGCTTGTGCTGTTTCCACTGGCTAAAACCAGCATTTTTCCAGCTAGTGTTGCCCTCCAGGAAAAAACACACATTCATACCTTTCTTGCATTTAGCACAGGAGAACAAAACTGGTTCCCAGGAATAAAGATGACTTCCTCAAAAGAAAACATTTGCTGTCAGCTGAGGTTTGGCCTCTAATGGCTAATTTGGCATCATCATTTTGAGCAATGTAATACATAACACCGTGAAAAATTAACAGCTTCCCCCCCCCCCCCCCAAGTTTAATATCCGCCTGCAGTTTTGCAAGTGAAAATAAGAGAAAGGAAATAAATACACAAACCGAAACCTCGGGTGCAGTCTCTCACATACGTCCACAAAAAGAACCTAAAGACAAAGATCTGTAAAGGAAATTTCACTGGAAATCAAGTTTTTGCAGACACTGAGAAAGAAAGTCTGCAACATGAGACCGTCTTCCTTGAAGAAACACAGCTGATCTGCTGCATTCCCATATCTGACTTCCACTGGTCTGTGTAAAACATAAACTTCACGCTAACCCTATGAAAACAGTCAACATGCTCGAGAGACAGCAGTCTGCTCCGAGCTGGTGAAAGGGGGAAAAAAAAGTCTCAGGCTGTCATTCTTCCCTCGCTGTGACCTTCATGCTCCACTGAATTTCTGAAGATACTGAAATCTTGGCAGGGAAGTGTACAGTCTGTGGGAACCAGGCAGCGCTCTCCGGGCTCGCTGCTGAGAATTAGGCCCAGTCGAGCCCTTTTTCTGGGGGGCTCTGAGCTCTGCGTGGAGAGCAGCGCAGTGCGAAGCAAGTTACAGGCTGGGGGTTTTACAGGATCGGTGCCATACACACTCGTGTTTCGTGCCGGTGAGCCTCCTGTGTGTCGGCGGTGGAGCCGGTGCGGACAGCACGCTGCCCACCCTCCTGCCTTGCACCCACGGCTGGGGCTCCCGCTGGGATCTCCGCCTTGCTTCGGTGTGCCCCCCGGTCCCTGCACGTCACGGCGACCGCTCGCTATGAGGTCTCACTGCGGTTCATAAAGCCTTAGAGCCCAGCAAGTAAAAATCTCAACTGGAGACTCGAAAGGAGCACAATTTGCCAGGAGGAATTATCACAAACCCTGATGCTATTTAACGACCGTGCTGTAGAGCCACTCCAAATAAAAAGAGCTCCATCCCTCTGAATGAAAGGCCGCTGCGGCAGGGCTAGGTGCATTCACGACTGAATGCTCACATTCAGACGGTCGCGGGACAAGTACCTTTTGAGGTCAATTCGCTCCCTCAACAATGTCTGTAGAGGCAGAATAATACCAGCTGTGCTTCCTGGCCAGAGTCTCAGCAGCACAAGTTGCAGATTACATCTAAATTGCCAAGCCCAGGATAAACAAAAAGATTAAGAGGGCCTTACCCTTTGTGTTGAACAATCGCACTCTGAAGCAAGAAATCACAGCCTATGTAGTGGGTAGGCACAGGGCTGAGTTTTCGGTTTGGGTTAAGGGCTGGCGAGGAGTAAGCAGCGCAGTCACACATCTGGGGAAACCACAGATGCCGTTAATCACAGGTTTCCCTGACCTGTAGGCGCTGACAAATTGCATCCTATGGATGAACCTTTTATTAAACCACAGAGGGTTTCAAAATGATATTCTCTTTCTCGGCATTCCCAAGTCGACAAAATCCAGCGCACACGACCCTTCTTAATTCTTCATTTAGATGGTGACACGGCCCTTTCCAAAGAGATTTCAGGGCTGAAAGGAAGTAAAGAGGGACACGATGTTACATCAGTGGAAGGCATCTCACGCGCTGAAACGTGGGCTCCGAGAACTGACATTTTCAAAATTCTTTGATGATCGCCTCAGCCCCATTTCAGTTGCAGATGCTTTTTGTCCTAAGTAACCCCTAAGACAAATCCCTCGCTGTCTGCTGGGGCAGAAATATTACGAAATACGTAGCCTTTAAATTCTACTGGTTTTTCACTGCGCATGAAGGACAACTGGTACATTTAAAAGAACGAAATGAGTGTTGCTCAGGCCAGGAGAGGTGACCACAAAACAGAAATGCCCTGGTCCCACTTCCATGACACGCTCGAGCAGGGAGATAGCTGCTCGGCTCACAAGTTAGTGAGAAAGATGATGTCTGGCAGTTCTCATCATCATCTGGACCGACAGAGCAAGCCACATAAAAGGAACAAAAAAGCCTGCTGATCAGATTGGTGTGACAGAGGCTCATGAGAGACATGCACATTTTCAACGTAGACGACAGCTTGAGGGATCTATATTACTAATTATCGACTAATATTGCCAGAGTTCCCAGGCTGGCTTCAAAGGTTCTTGCAAAGTGCCCCAAGCACAGGGTTTTTCATCTAATCATAAGGTCTTTTTCTTTGTCCCTGCTAAATGGATTGCTCCATACTGGGCTCCCTCTGCGTAAATCAGCTTGCACATGATGAGCTTTGCAGCAATGAAATTCGTTACCTTAACCACAAAAACACCAGAAACATTTGCTGCAACTGTTAGAACACTTTTGCACCTAATTTCAAAAAAAAAAAATGAAAAAAATGGTGGTTTCCTCTCTTCCTCTCCCCCCCCTCCCCGCCTACTCCTAATCCCATGCTAACACCTTTCGAAAAGGCTGGGGTGAGCAGCTTTGAAATTGAAAGAGCAGGGAAGGGGGGGAGAAAAAGATATCAGATCTCCAGACAATGAAATAAAGCAGCTATCTCTCACATCCTGCAGCGCTCAGGCTGAGGTCATAAGTTAAACAGGACATCAGAATAGGTGATGTAATTTGCTTATTTAGGATCAGAGCATTCAGTGAAGTGAAAGAGACAACCTATTTGAATTTGCAGATAATCCCATAATAAATGCAGGGCTGTTCAGTTGCAGAAACTGCAGATGGAGCCTGAGATTTTTTTTTTATTTTTTTTTTTCCCCAGGCAAATTTATTTTTGCAGGGGATATAATCGCAATCATTTTTCCTTGCAGGAAAGCCTTGAAACCTCACCTGGGATCAGCCTCCCATCGCGGTAGGTATTGTTCAAACAGGGTCCCTGCCCCGGACAGCTTAAAGGCTAAAGGGTCAAGTCAAATAGAGGGTGGGAAAGGAAAGGGAAGCCCAAGGGAGGCAAGGAGGTGGCACAGCCACACCGCAGGACGCAGGTCCCTCAGCCCACTCCCTCCCTTCTACAAGAGCAAAGCTCCGGACTCAGAATTGAGCTGAGAGTAGTTACGCTTTCAAGTAAAGCACAAGTCAGCTTTTCTGAAGATGGACAGGCCCTCCTGGCTCCCAGTCTGTCCGCAGAGCCTCACACCAGCAAGGATTTTACAGCAGAGTTAACGACGAGGTTCTTCTGTAACAGGACTAATTTATCGGTGATCCCGTCCAACACTGAACACACTGTTTTCCCTTCTTACCGTCATGACAAACACTTGCGATATAAAGATTTAAAGCTAACAACTTGCACTGTTTATCTCCTCAGCTTATCACCATTCAAACCGTAATTTCACCCGCACAGAGCGGCATTACTCACAACCGAGGGCTGCCAGCCCCTTTCCTGAATTTATCTTCTTCCACACAAGTGTTTTTTCACTGACAAGAAGCCGGCCAGGCCAGACACCATTCCTTAGCCAAAGGAAGCAAAACGTCCTGGGTACCTCGGGCTCAGCGAGGAAGAGAGCAGTAGCTGAAGAGGCATTGCGCGCACTGCCGGGTCAGTAGACGCAGTCTACACCCGCTTCAGGTGGATCTCCAGTCAGACGGCACAGAAAAGCAAGGTGGAAAAAGCCAAGTCAGTCATCCAGGTAATATCTGCCAAATCGCGTCCATTTTCAAGTGTTTCTTTACGAGACTGGAATGGAGGTCACGTCCTCCTGCTGCCCTACCTGGGCCATACGCGAGTGTCAGAGCAGGCAGGCACGGCCCATGCATGGACACCACGTCTGCGGCACCAGGAGGGCTGGGAGGTAACCTCCTCCTTGAATGGACCCACCTGTGAGAGAAGCCAAATTTCAACCCCGCTATAAAATGACCTAGCTGTCAGATGTTCGTATCCATAACTGTAGCCATCCAGTAGGTCACCTTCTTCAGCAGGTTTTGGTTTTTTCTTTCTTAAATGCAAGTTCAGTGTTAGAACTTCCTCCAAGTTGTCATGAGCAGAGGATCACCGACCTTCCACTCAAGCCAGTTTGGTACCTGACCCTAAGGCTGCTCACAACAGCCCCTGACAGCTCCACAAAGATCTTCCTGACTACCATAAGGGACCAATGTGCTGAATTTCTCACGTAAGAACACCCTTCAGTATGCATTTCACATCACCCCTTTCTGAAGGAGCTACTTTCGGATATCTGAAAAGAAGAAAAGCTGTATACAAGATATTCAAATGTGTGCAGAGTTGACAGACAAAAGACATTTGCATTTCAAATAGAGGGAATGGATTTATTTCAAAGATTTTAAGGCTAGGAAACATATGACTTCTTGAGGGTTTTTTTTTTTTTTGCATGAGACCAGAAGACAGAATTTGCCTTATTTCCGCTCAGGCTCCCTAAAACCTTCCTCACCGAAGGTAACACCAGGCCTGGCTGAAGCTGCTGTGAACAGGTGACTTCTCCATGACCATCACACAGTCCTTACGATGCAGCACTTGAGAGACACGTGCAATGAGAAGACCGTAGGTGGCCATAGCTGACGCAGCCAGCAGCAGTCTCCATTTCTGAAGCCTTTAACCACAGCAACCAAGTCCAAGCCCGGCACAACCGAAAGCAGAAACGCCGAGAAGCCCACGGGTGAAATTCTCCGTGCACTTGCTGCTCTAAGTCAGACAGAGGTAACCGGTATTTGCCATTGTTTTAACAGAAAAGGGCAGTATTTTGGCAGGGTTACAAAGCAAGCCCATTCTTTATAGCTGCAAAAGAGAGCCCGTCCGTCCCTGCTGAGGGAGCTGACAGAGGAAACATATTTTACAGCAATCTTGGGTACAACATTGAACCGGGACCTATTTTTACCGCGCGCTCTGCACTACACGCATTAATTGTTACAGCAACAATATTTGCTGACATATTGACTCAAATCATTTACAGAATAGAAGCCCAAGAGACAAAACAAGCCCTCGCTCCACGAGACAGCGAGAGTCAGGCAGGATGCCACATTGCTTCCTGTGACACACAGAAGACACTTATCTACAGCGGCTGATGGCAGCCGATAACCCATCGCCAGCGCTCCAGGAAGCACAGCAGGGCTGTCCTCCGCCGCCGGCCCGCAGTTCCGACACCCAAGCTCCACGAGGGAGAGGAAGGAGAGTGTCCCGCGTTACAAATAAGTATTACCGGGCCGCCTCCTCCTCCTGCCGAGCCCGTAGGCAGCAGCACTTGGGTGTTTCTGGAGGTCCCAGCTTGCACACCATCAGCGCTCCCCGGCCACAGGGACAGCCAAACCCTCCCTCGCCCATCAGCAATACGCATTTCTGCGTGGAGGTGGCAGACCTCAAAGCAGTCTGCAAGCCCTGAGGTCTGTAACCCAGTTAAAGAGCAGAACGGGCAGCGTGGAAGGCACAGATCAGCAGTTTAAGGATCTAGCTTCCATCCTAATTAAGCCCAATCAGGTTTGCAGAGAATTAGGATGCTTTGGAATGAACTTGCAAATGAAGCACTGAGGTCTCTCGTGGCCGCAGCGGCCCCAGAGCACCCTCGTAAAAGTAGAAATTTGCCATTTTTTCTGTGGGCAGTGGATAGCCCCTGCACGTACGCAGCACGCCGGCCGCCGCTCTCCCCTCGCACAGAGCGGCAGTGCCGCACACCCGGGCAACCGCCTGGAGATGCTGGGAGAGCTTGGATTCTCCTCGAGAGCAACAGCAACCTACTAGCGAAACTCGTACAGTCTGTAGGGGACAGCTGAACAAAATCAGCTCCAAAACGCCAAAGCCTTAAATGTAGGTAAATACATGATTCAGAACACAGAGCAGTTTGACAAATAATAGCATCTTCCCATGCCTAGCGGTATAAAAGATGCAGCTGTTCTACCACCACAATTTACAGGGAAGGCATTTCTCCTGGAAGTAAGAGAACACTTCGTATATATTCTTAGCCAGATTGATTACCCCTATTTATATTGTAAACTAAGACAGCACGTACTAAAAAGCCATAGAGTTAAACAGTTCCAGACTCCAGATCATGGGTAAGGGGTCAGTTTTATACCGTATGCTGCACAGTCTTCTGCATTTATTACAGATATCAGAGAGTTCTCTGCAGCGTGGTCTTTTGTGTGCGCTTATTCTTGTGGTATTTCAACAACCGTCAGGAAGAACACTGCTATTTTATGGGATTTCGGGGAATCGGAGAATCCGCAAGGTTTTTTAAAGGTTTTTTTTTTTAAATAGCAAAGAAGCCAGCGTGTCACTCCGTAACAACTGCAATCTGTTCTCGGAACAATAAAACCGCAAGACTGAATACAATATCTTATATCTGCATACATACATTTATCCTGAAGTAAGATCAGCCCATATTATGTCGATCCAATCTGCATGGCGTTATGTCATTCTCCTCTACAGACAACCTGCACAGCTGGACGACTCTCATTTTCTCTATACGTTACAGATACAGTTTCAACAACCGACACCAGATATAAGTAGAGGTCTAGAAAACACTCCCGGGAGTGTTTGCTCAGAAGTCATTGCTATTCCTACAACTCTTGTGCGGTTCCACCAGGCCAGGAGACCCCACGAGCTCGCCCAAAAGGCACTGAGCCAGACGTCACTGAAGCGTTCAGCTGGTTTGTTTATTCCTAAGAGAAAGCTCCTTTTCTAGCCAGATTTGCAGTTTCTTCTTTTGCTCTCTTTAAACACTGATAAGATGAGAGATGTTGAAGCTGCGAGTTGGTTTATATTACAGTTTTTGAAGGGATAGGTTTCAGCGTGTTACTGTAACAACTACAAGAGTGAAATTGGAAGAGATGGAGATTTGAGCTAACACAATTAAAATTTCTTCTTAAAAACAATCCACAGATATCCAGTGCCAAACGCAATCTGGAGTCATCAACCAGCATGGACATGAATTAACCTAATAGCTTCTGAAATAAATACAGTCCTAAAAAAAAATCCTCCTATTAAAGTAATTAAGTGTTATCAGAATCACAGAGCCATAATTAAACATGGTTTATAATTAAAACAGCATGTGTCCTAGACAGAGAATTCAGCAACAAAGAGAGCATAACCGTGATAGTCAATGCCAAAACACATGCCAAGTACCAAAAATCAGAAAACCAGCAGAGCTTCTAGCGAGCTGCAGATGCAGTGCCTCTGCTCTTCTGACTCAGTCATCAACACTCCTGCCGGATGTCAGCACACTCACAACTCCTCTAGCTTTGCAAGATGCTGCCAAAGTTCAAGCAGAAATCTTGGGAACCGAGTACAAGACACTAAGTGCAAGACCCAAAAAGCTGAAGTGCCTGCTGTGCACAAAACGGCGAGCCAGCATGAACTTGAACTCAAACAAGCCATGTCCTACCTGGCAGCGGCTGAAGATATCCGCCAGGGACACTTGAACGTTGAAGTGCTTCAGAACCTGCAGGGCCTGTTCTTTTGCCTTTTCTGAGCAGTTCACCGAGAAACACCTTCCTTCTGCTACCTGCGACTGGAGCTTCAAAAGACAAGTCGGAAACCAAAGAGACAATAAATGAGGTACTCCATGCATCATGATCCATGTTTTTTTTCCTAATACACCTGGTTGGGTTTTAATTACAAATAATATTTGGAGTTAGTATGTGTTTACAGTCTAAATTTTGATCTAACAAGCACAGTTGGTAATTGAACACTTAGCCACTGCTGCAATAGCTCTGAGACTACTGAAGTGATGAAGCTTTTTATAGTTATATATATGTGAAACACCATTGCCCAGGTCCCCCTTCAACTTATAATTTGGCAGTGTGGTGCTGACAGGGGTAGCAAGAGGAAACTGAATTTAATCACAGCTTTCACATGAAACCTGGCCGGATCACACACGGTGTGCAAAAGCACAACGATGGAGATGATGTCCAATGACAGTTTTACCACTTCAACCCTTCTAGTTTATACACCATCGCACCCGGAGTTCACTCATGGCCAATGAATTTGAAGTGGTTGAGGCGGTCAGTCCCTCGATGTTTGTTCCACATTTAGCAGGGAAGTTTATATCTGGGAACAGCCACTGGGAAGTTCTGGACACGTCTTTATGAACATGATGAGTACTCATGGCGAGGTGGGATCACCTACATGCAAGTAGATGGCCCCACAGAGCCATCCTGTCCTCGCGCAGGGCACACGAAGGCAAAGGAGCAAAGGGAACCAGACATTTCCCAGGACAATGTCATACACTGGGAAGCAGTTATTTTCCTTTTGCAATTCCTACACAGTACTTTGAAGTTAAAGCTTTGCCAAGTAAGATTATGCTGGATGCTGAATTACCCATTATATCAACTGTAGGCTCAAGGAACCGCAGTCTGGGCAAAGAACCCGTGGTGTGGCACAGCTCTACTTGCCTCACGGTGTCGCATCACGGGGGGAGTTTTCTTCAGCGCTCAGCTATTAGGTAGGAAATTAGCAACCTACGTTCTGCAAATACTCCAACTAGCTACTTGGGTAGTTGGGAGCTTTTGTATCGGTAGTTTGTAACAAAGAAGTCCTGCACTTTGGCTCGTGTGTGTAATCCAGGATAGTTTCACTCTTCCAAATGAGTTTTTGGGCAGTAGAAAAGTGCAAAGAACCTGCAGCCGGCATCGTAGCATTGCAACCACTGACTCGACAGGTTCCGTATGTTCCCACCAACACTCCGTTTTGAAGTGTGTCTCATGAAGGGCTCTGAACATCTGGTGCTGAGGGTAAGGTTGGGTTTTGCTTTGGTTTTTTTGCATATCTATAGGAACACAAAACCTCTACAGCTTCCACCGGGACCCCTCCTTGATGGCTCCCGTTCTCTGCCTTCCAAGCCTGAAGAAACATCTTTAAGTGTTGAAACTATGTCAGTGTGGAGCCAGTCAGTAAACAAGAATCTTTGTGATAAAAAGCATGGGAATCGAGCTGCCTTTCACCTGCCAGTGAGGCCAAACAGAAACACTTTGTTCTGGATTGCTTGGCTTGATTTCCAGCCCCCGCCCCCAGCGGAGAGCAACCGCTCTCCCCACCGATGCAGTACCGAGTACAAAAAAAATTTCACTCTCAGCTTTGGTCATTGAGAACAGCAAACCTCGCAAGACCCTTAATGTAGTTTTTAGTGCAGAAAACATGAAAAAGCCAAGCCAGCTGTTGCATCCACATCTGACTTTTCCTCTTCGCTACACTGCACATCCCAGACCACGCAATGATACAATGCCAGAAAAATGCCAGAAGCTCTGAACACTTACAGTCTGATATGGGAGTCCAGAGGTTAAAATGACTCTTCCTTCCTGTCGGGCAATCTGGAAAAAACAGTAAAAATCATAATGAACATGGGCTGAAGTTACACTGGATTCAAGCTTTCCTTTCAGTCAAAGCAGAGAGAACATGAACTGGCAATATCGAGTCTCTCTCTCCAGTGCCGACCTACACTACGCCAAGAGTGTCTGGGTCTGCTTCAACAACACGCTCCTGACAGCAACAGCAGCTCAAGGTATCGCTCGCTCACTGCGCGTCCCCTCCCTGCCAATACCCGCCTTGCCTCACATGTGCTGGAACGAGCTCCTTGTGCATCTGCACTGCAGATGGCCCAGGGAACCGATCCACCTTCAAATCATTCTATCAAAAAACCTTTCGATTTTTTTTTTTTTTCCCCCCTTAACCCAGACTATTTCTATTTCCCCCGTCTGGTTCACAAAGAAGCAAGCCGTTCTGCTCGCACAGCAATGCACAGGGGAGAAAGGAAAAAATAACCGAAGCAGGTAATTCCAGCAAAAAAAAAAAAAAGTACCATTAAATGTGTCCGCAAACTTCACAGACATTAACGGAACGATGCTCACTCCACTCCCTAAAGATAAGACGGTGTTATTCTCCCAGCAGCCCAAGAGTAGACATACAGAAATTATGCACCCTTTCCAGGCTGCAAAGAACATCTCCAGTAGAGTTTATCACCTCCTGACTTGCAACCCTGTGCTTTTATCAGAGGTCTTGTCCTCCAAGGGAAAGGTCTGCGCTGAATTATCAGGGGACTCATTACCCGCACTTCTGACCTTTGCAATAGAGTAAGAGACACTTTCAAATGGTTCGGTGCCAAAAGGAGATACTAAATCTGGAACTGCAGTTCTTCACAAGGCTGAAAGTGTGACTGATCTTCATATGATTAAATGACATCCCTCCCTCCCACCCCTTCACCCCCTCCTGTAGGAGGGAAATAGTTTCATGGCCGCAGCAATGGAAGGATTCCCACGTGAATCCGCACTTCAGCTCTGCTAGTGCTGACAAGAGATTGGCACTTTGAGGTAGGCATGAGGTTATTTCTCTTCTCTGGCTTGGATTCTCTTGGAAGCCCCTGTATTTTTCACTGTTTCCAGATGTGTGTCACAGAGGTCTCTCTTCTGGATCAGAGTTTCAGAAGCCCTCTCTGGATCACTCTTTAACCCTGGCAGGAGGACACACTTAGGATCAGAGTCCTGCTGCACTTCCCAGCCAGTCTGACACCACCCAGCACAGCCAGGGGACACCAGGAAAAACCAAACCAAGACTTTTAAACGCTGTCTTGGGATAGTTATTCTCTTAAGACCTTGTGGACCTGAGGTTCTGAAGGCACAAACTCCCAATGCAGTCAACTAAGCAACCTGCTTTTTCCTGTCTTGACCTTTCAGGTAGCCGCTTCCCTGCCTTTTTTATGAAGTCACTCTTTGGCTGCCAGTTCTGCCCTGAGAAAGCGATTGGCAACAACTTCTAAAGCATCTTCCTACAGGCAAAATTACCGGATTTCTTTCAAAATCAACCTTCTCTCTCAATAAAGGAAAAAACCTCCAAGAACAGGAACCCTGAAGCGGCAGCAGAGACACGCTGTGCTGCATTGCAATCCTACTACACGCAGTTGGGATTACTGAAGAGCTCTGCCCAAAAACCCACCCTCATGGCACGTTAGTGAGAGAAGACCAGTGAGGCAACAGCAAAAGTTCACCACAGTGATTTGCCGACAAGGGAAGAGAGATGTGAAATTCCTTCAGACCCATGTGTGCTTCAGGGCAAAGTCTGAGGATTTCACAGCTGGAACTCTCCATTCTGACTTCCTGCATCCAGG
Organism: Himantopus leucocephalus; assembly: GCA_003993805.1. Lineage (NCBI taxonomy): Eukaryota > Metazoa > Chordata > Aves > Charadriiformes > Recurvirostridae > Himantopus > Himantopus leucocephalus. The sequence continues at coordinate 665,182 of RSEF01000017.1, forward strand.
GTTAATTAGTTCAAGCTTGATAAATCCCCTTATCTAAATGGCTCTGCAGAGACAGGCAAGGAACATCAAATAAAAAGGAGAAAGGCAATAACTCTTCCAGCATGTTTTTCCGCCTCTGGAACAACGACTGGGAGAAGCACGCAGAGCCAGAACAGCCATGTGATAGCACACGTCTGACTGAAACCACGGAGGAGGCGTGCTGGAGAAAAGGGCACAATTCCTTCATTTTGTCTGAAAGAAATAACGGAAGGCAGCGCTGGGACCATCCGGGAGATGTGCTTGGAGATGCAAATAAAAGGACAAGAACGACCGGAGTAGCGTGTTGGGGTGGGCGTCAGGGACCTGTGCTCCATCCCAAGCGCTGCAGAGAGGGCATCGGCCTCAGTTTCACAATCTATTAAAAAGATAATATCAACTTCCTCTGGAAAAGGCTTAGACCTTCTGGATAGAAAGCACTCCCTAATAACTTGGTAGTACTATTTAGCCCTTAACATGCCTGTCTGTTCAGCCAACATTCATCTCGCAAAGATGAATGAACTCGAATGAATTACTACAGGAGAGACCGGGAAGGGCAACAACTGACGAGGGAGGGCAGACAGAGACCCTATGTTTCGAAGCCAGCACCGGCAGCAGAACNCCAACATTCATCTCGCAAAGATGAATGAACTCGAATGAATTACTACAGGAGAGACCGGGAAGGGCAACGACTGACGAGGGAGGGCAGACAGAGACCCTGTGTTTCGAAGCCAGCACCGGCAGCAGAACGATTCCTGACAACCTAAAGGATCCTCAATAAGGATCCAAATAAGGTTTCAAGACACAGCCAGCACAAGGCTTTAGATTTGTAATTTAAAATGTAAAATTGGCCAAGGCGATGCATGCCACACCTTGGGCAATGCCACGTGCCCTTGAAGAGGCAAACTGCGGTGCCGCCTTTGCAAGGCAGCAGTCCAGGCAAAGCTGCGACCCCCCTGGCAGTGGCAGAGGGGAAGCAGTGATCCTGAGCCGAGGCCAGTGAGGTCCCAGTTCAGACAAAAAGGGACGGGACAGAAAGCATCTGCTCCAGGATGTGTGCCGGAAAAGCACCCAGACAAAGATCTACTAGAGAAGTGGATCACAAACCTCAGTCCAACCCTGATAATCCCCTACCTGTTATCTCAGATTCTTTTAAAACAGACAGTAAACCAAGAGCTCAATAGCTATGAACACACTCAGTCCAGTCCTGCAGTGCACTTGCTGTACTGCTGGTATTTCAACCCCGGACTTCTCTTCAGCATTCCTGAAAACCATAAATTGCACAGAATTACTGCACAATTTCATAACATAGCCTCAAGTACCAGACCAAAACCATCAACCCCGTTTTGTCTCTTCATGTAGACCCATTTGTATCAAGGTCTCCAATGAAAGACACTCTCCTCCTGCTGACCGAATATCAAAAGCAAAGTCTTGATCTTAAAGGCAGAACAGTTCTTCATCTGTCCTCTGTGAATTTACTCCACAGATCGTCGGGGAGGTAAAAAGACTAGCAAACCTGAAGAATGCAATTTACATCAAAAATATGGAAAAAGACATTCAAAGCTGAGATGAGATTGGAGATTAGATTCCCCCAGTACATGCAGTCCTGCTCACTGCAGTATTAGAAGTCCCCTTTGTGTCCCATGGCTCCAAAGCAGTCCAGGGCAATTTAGATCCAGGTGCACATTGCTCTAACTGGCTCCTGAGATCCATCCAAGCCTGGCTCTCCTCTCCGACTTGCTGGTTCACCTGGAGTTTTGGGGGAGTAGGTGTAACCTTGCAAGGGAATCTTCTACACCATGGGAGCTGCAGGAAGAAGCCAGTTCTACCAGCCTTCTGGTTATTATCACACTTCAAAAGATACCCAGTTTGCCTTAGTGTGCAAATTATTCTTAGAGATGAGGATGATTTTGAAGACCAAGAGCACAGTCCATTAAAAAAATAAAACAAACCAACCCACAACTCAACTGAAGGGGCTTTGAGATTCCACCAAGTCTCTTCTTCAAAATTAGTGACCTAAGAAACTACCAACATTTTCTTACAAGCATCTGCTCCACTCCTGAAGTACAACATTGCAACATCTACTGCAGTCACCTCAGGCTGGTGGGTAAGCTTAGTATGAGAAGCATCCCACTACTCTACCTGCTTCTGCAAAACGTCAGAGAAAAGGGGAACACCCACTGAAAACTTTCCCACCTCCTTCCAATTATCCATCTAGAAGGCCCAAAAGACAGGTTTAAGATTCTCTGCAAAGACAAGTTTGCAGAAGACAAGGTGGAAGACCTGGCTAGAAACACAACAGGCATAGGACGTGATTTAAGTCAAGAAAAATGTATTAATTGGAAATGACATGTCGCTTATAGGAATAAGTGCAAACGCAAAGGGTGGCTTACCCCAGTAACGGCAGCTGCACACACAGAAGGATGCTGCACAAGAGAGGTGGGATCTCCGCATTCTTTACCTTGGGCTGGAGTCAGAAGCCCCTGGTGCGGAACGCCTGGATGCATACAGCCCTTCGAGACCTCCGTGTTTTGCCACACAGCAGGGAGCCAGGCTCGGGCCAGCCTGGCCGTTACCCAAAGCCCTCCAGAAGGGCCTCCTACCCAAGGTGCAGGACTGGGGCAGTGCTGCCGGGCAGGACGTGTTTCAGGGAAAGCACATGGTGAATCCCCCCCGGCTCTCAGTGCACAGCCTGCTGAAGTCAGGTGAAGGAGCTCGTCCAGCACATCTGCTCCAAATTTCATCCCCCAGCTGCATACCTGCTTTGCCAAACGCTTGCGTGCATCGCGCTACGGCAGCTGGGATAAAAATGTATCACGGTAAAAATGTTACTGCCACCCCACCGAATGAGAAGACTTGGAAAACGACCCGGCACCCGTACTTGGACACAAATCTGCTCTTCCCAGAGAGGCGGCTGCTCATGGACAGAGGTTAAAATGCTTTTGTAAGGAGGAACCGTGAGCTCTTTCCCTTCAACGTGAAGATAGATTTAACCAGAGAACTTTTCAGTATGAATTTCTACTATTTTTCCATTTTGAAAGATTTTCTGTGTCTGCGCTTATGACAGATAACTTTTAATCAGTCACTTCTCCAGTCAAGTCCTAATTAAATGGCACAGAATGCAAACCAGTGTCACCTCACAGCAGCTAAACATGGGCAAACAGGGGAACGCGCTGGCTCGTGGTGTCAGAGGTCCTGCTCTCACGGGCCGGCAGATCTGAGATTGCAGATCTGGCGTGATAAACTTGCCATGACAACTGCTGTCCAAGATAAAACATTTAGCCAACAATAGCTGCACCACGCGAAGCAGTACATGGGACACAGACATCAGGTTTAGCCTGGGAATGGGGTTTTTCAAACCAATTGCTGCCACACGCACCAGTCTAAAAGAAAAAATAAAAAAAAATCCATAGCTGCCCAAGCACAACCTACAAAGCTCTCAGGCTTTGACGTTTGATCTCAAATAATAGAGGGTGAAGGAAGAGACCCATCTGCCCACCAGTACCTGAAGTCACTTTAAAAAGCAACAGGACTGAGAACAGTAAGGAGCAAAATGTCCGGTGATTGAGGAGTTCTTGGCGCATGGAGATGTGTAATACGACTGATAAATCATTTTACTGAAATTCCTTTAGTGAAGAACAAACACTAACTCCGTACACCCTTACGTGTTCCTGGAGACACGAGTTTGAGACTGCGTTGGGACAACACCCAAACTCTCTATCTTGTATTCAGTGACCAGGATCCAAACCTTCTCCTGGCCTCTGCAATAACATTTCCAAGTTTTTGGGCGTAGGGTGGTCAACATTCAACTTGTGTTAAATCAGGACTAGCCAGATATAAAGCAGGGTGGGAGGAGTCTATTTTTATCTTTGATTATCCAAGCACAGATCAAAGGCTCTGCAATACAGTAACACTCCAAGGGCTTTTGATAGTGAAAGGATGTTTGTCCAGTCACCATAGAGAAAGCAATGTAAAACATCCTGTCCGTAGCACGATAAGGTATCAGGATGAGAAGTGGAGACGGGGCTCTGGGGGGAGGCAGTGAGAACTAGTTTGTTTAAATGACTTGTGCAAGTTTGGCAGAGACGAGATATTAATTATTTCTGCAGAAGTTAGAGCCTGCCCAGGATTCAGGCCAAGCAGACATCTGAAGAGGAAACATCCTGTGCACCAGGCCGGGTGATCAGTGCACATTCGATAGCAACGCACTGTGTGGGCTGGATATCTCCATTTCTGGCATAGCAGAAATATGTCTGAAATGAAGAAGCATTTGTCTCTCTTCTGAGAGGCAGAGGGTCAACGTTGTTATGGGAGTCCAGATCAATGTTCACTGTCCCTACGCGTGTTAGAGACTCTTCCTTTCCCAAACATTTCACTGCAAGTTGTGTCTGCTCACCTTTGAGTCATCCCACAGGATGGCAGCCCGCTAGGATGTTACGTGGCAAGTTATTACGGAAATTTTCCCTTTCGTATTGAACAGTCATCTTTTGATTGCGGTTCTGCTCGACTGACTCAGGCACAAGGAAGGCAAATACCTTCCCTGTAAGCCCAAACTGAAGTCCATTAGAAAACCAAAGTGAATCTGGGGTTCCTTTCTCTGATTTTTGTCTTGTTGCAAATGTACCACCACCTCCCCACCAGAGACACTTGGGACTGCAGGTCACATCTTTGCGCTCTGCTCGTGCTCTTCTCATGACCTGAAACGTCCCAGCTGCCGGTGACACAAACATACAGACACCAATAAGGTTTGAGACCCCAGCACTCTCTGCTCACCTCCCATCTCCTGGAAACGGCGAACCAAGCTCGCACACCGCTGTAAGGGACTCGCTAATACCAGTTGCCATGTGGCACAGCTTCTCGGCCTGAACCAGGGAACTGGGGCTCAGTGGGGGCACAGGAGGAAGCACTGGGCAGCCCTGCCAACACGCTGCCTGTCCGGCGCGAGAGACTAACCAGCGTGGTTATTCAGCAAGCAGCAGGCTTCCCCAGGGAGCGCAGATGGGAGCTATAAACACACCCCCCCCCACGTGACTAACCTCAGCAGCTTTCCGATGGTCGTCCTCATTCTCCAGCATCCGGACGTCCACACCAAGGCAGCGAAGATAGCGGCCGAGGCCTTGCAGCATGTTATCGCAGACCACACTGAACTCCTTTGGGGAGATGGGAGCAGGGGGACACGGGGTCTCCTTGTCAGATCCCTTGCGTTGCTGCGGAAAGGCAGGAGATCCGTAAGCAGCAGAACAGAAGGCTGATTTCCAGCGCGTTTGTGTTTTGCCTCCCCACATTCACCCACCACCACAAACCCAGCCGTCCCCTACCACCCGTATTACAGTTGCCCCCATGCTCTGCAACACCTCCAGTTCCTCCTTCACGTCTTTCCACATCGCCCACCTACCACATGGGCAGGAGGCAGCGTATGATGGGGCGAATTCTGTATGAGCCATTCACCTACTGGCCAGCTGGCCACCCAAAACGGGGGTCTGCAGCCTTTCCCTGGAGAAATGCCAACCTGGCCTTCTATGCTCTACACAGACATTGATTTTCATGAAGTCACAGAAACACATCTTCAAGACTGCTATTCCCCTGTCAGATTAGACTGCAATTGATATTCATGTGCCAAAGTTACGATTTAGGAAAGGGATCTGACAGACAGAAGGAGAAACAGGTAGACAAAGCAAGCACGTCAGCTTTGTTATCTTCGGAAGTTTAAAAATAGGCAGTGCCTGAATTCTGTTTATTTTACTTCAAATGTCTGCTGCTGGGGGAGTTCCTGCAGTCGGAGACGTTGTCGTTGGGAGGCTCCTAGAAGTACAATAGCTAAATTCATGGAGAAGGGAAGTTATTAAGGAACCTCCGATGTTCAGCTTTGCCTCCAGGAACCTGGATCAGCTGGGATGGCTGAAGGACACAGCCACCACCTGTGCAGGGTTACGCTGCCTTTGGAACAGAGAGTTCCTGCAGGTCAGCTCTGCAGGAGTTGGCTCGGACCGGCAATGCTGTGGCACACCACGCAGGCACACCTGCGCTGACCCTGTGGACCACCTCAGGTGTGAGAGCTCAGTCTGTGTGACGCTGCACCTCCCCGAAGCTGGGACACGCGCTCAACCCTCTGCAGCGCTGGGTAGACTGGACCGTCACTGGTTCCTGCAAGGACCTTGGTGGATGCAGCTGAGACATCAGAGCGCCGTGATAACGGATCAAGCTGAGCCTTCGATGCTGAGGTAGTTGGAATAAGCCGGGACTGCTGCTTCTGTTCCAACAGATGTAAAGGAGCAGCAGCTGGCTCTTAGCTAGTGTTTATTCAATGGCCAGCAATGTCGTACGTAGCTTTTTTCTCACGTTTCATGCCAGCAGAGAGCAAAACGCTTATAAAGGAGAATAGTGTCATTAGCCCCACTTCAGATAGCGGACCAGGAAACGCTGGGAAAGAGCTTGGAGTCATGCAGGATGCAGAGTCAGGAGAAGGCTGCTTTTTTGAGCCCCGCTCCAGGTTTTACCAATTACCTCTCGGTTAATGAATCCGACTGTACAGAACACAAAGATGACCCGTGAGTTCACAAGGTAATTCAAGCCTGAAGTACTTACTTTTCCCATCTCTGCAGCAGCCAGTCAGATCTGTTGTAACATACACTATTCCCATGAACACAGAGAGCTTAGGAAACGACCGAGCAGCTTTGTGTTTCACTGCCTGACTAAGACTAACGGGATACTGTACCTTTACACGCACTTGATAAGGAGGATCCTGAAAAGGTGTCTATAATCAACAGCATCTCAGTCCAAGCGTGGAAGGCTGTATTGACTTCAGGAGCCAAACAGACATTTGGGACTACTCAGAAGGATACAGAGCCATAACGAGTCTTCTCAGTTAATAAACAAAACTGGTTTTCTGCTAATGTTTTCATAGGTGCATAAAAAAACGGATGGTTGCACCTTAAAAGTAGAACTTTATTAGTGAGAGAGAGAGGGACCAGTCACATTCCAAGCTATGTAAGCAGTCACACAGCTCCAAGTTGTGGCCGGCAGAGTTGTAAGGCTCTGCCGCAGCATACGTTGCAGGGGAGGCAGTCATGGAGCCCGCGGTGGTGGGCAGGGAGACAGAGACGAGCCATCAGCAGAAAGACTTTGTTCATCGATTGTTTGTTCTTAACTTTGCAGATTTCTACTCCAGACACTATAAAGGAGGCGTTCCCAATGTGAAACCAAAGGGTAGAATATCAGTTAAAAGCAAAAGTAAGGATGGCAGAGTTCTGAAACCTCATTGATGCAACACCTCGGCCACAGAATTCAAACCCACACCACTGAGCAAACATGGAAGGAGCGTTTCCACCAGCACGGTTAGCTGGATTCTGCCACACAGATCTGCACCAACATTTTGCACAGACAAATGAACCTAAAATTGCAGGGAAAGCTGAACCAGGGCGCGCAAAGGAGAAAGCACATCTTACCAGTAAAGGGGTGGAGCGAGGAAGATGTTTCTGCAATAGTCCTGAGAACAGACTACAAACAGGCACGCCGTGCATAGCTAATGGTATGACTGAGAGACAAGGCACCGTATGATTTGCAGGGGTCTTGAGCAACATGCAGCTCTTTGAAGATGTTTACAAACCTGTCCAGAAGGTGACGGTACGTCTTGTTTATTCAGCTGCTTCTTTGCCCTGGGTTTTATGCTTGGTTTTCCCACCAGACTCTCAGTCAGGTCGGAACTCAGACCAAAGCTTGCCGGATCCTTACAGAGTTTCTCGTAGATCTCCAGCAAACAGTACGCATCTGAAGCTGAAACAAATGGAATATGAGCCTCAGCAGGTTTCATTCAGAAGTCAAACAGAGGCTTTCCTGATGCAAGGAAGAGCCCTCACCTTTGTAAATGCCACTGAACGCAAACAACCTGTTAAGCTCCAGCTTACTGATGGACCCTGCACTCTTACTGATTCAGGGAGCATCCGAACACACGATCACAAAGAGTCAAGGCAGAGGAGCTCAAAAAGCGACAGGCCCTCTGCTGTCTCTGACTCTGACGTAATGCAAATTATAGCGCGCCTCTTCAAACCACCATGTAAGATAGCTTCAGCCAAGCCATTTTACACTCCATTGTTACCGAGCAGCCGCTTGCCCACGGTTTATTACCGTATCTCAGCTATGGGAAGGGAACTTCCCCATTAGATGTAATATCTGAAAAAGTAATAACCGAGTTGTTTGCAATCACCTGCCCACATGTACTGCCATGCGGCTTCTGTTCCTTGCAACGGGAACTGTCGAAGTCTCCAAGCCAGTTCTACAAGTCCTAGTGATTAACTTTTGTGGGAACTGCGTCAGCTTCAAGGATAGCTGAATTTAACAAAGGGCTGGTTCGCTTGAGTAGACTGTCCTTTGATGCCCCAGGAAAAGATTTAGACCCAGACTTCTGACTCTGGGGTAATCAGCGATAAACTCCACTCGTCCCTCCACAGTACCAATTCTGTGCTGCAGTCTCCGACACCATTTTTAACCCTGCTCTAACAAGCACTTCGCTATGACAAATGACCACAGCACTTGTTTCCCAGAAAGGCTGTGAAATGAGGCAGAAGGAAATGGACTTTCTTCCTTTCAGTTACTGAGAGGAGTTTCCACTGAGGTGATGTTTCATCAGACAAAATCTGCAAAGCACAGGAATTCTTTCATAAGGGAAATAATGAATCACTGGACAGTTTAAACTTCAACCATTAAAGCCATGTATGCAAAAGGACAAACCTAATGTGCTCTTCTGAACAGGATCTAATCTGCAAAGTCATTTTCTTCGTTTGCTACTTAACAATTTTCCTGGCGACAGACAACAGACAAACACAGCCTGTAATGGACAATCTGTAGCACCTTGCCACAGAGCCGGTGACCAGACCTGCATAGAGGATCTGTTCCTCCCGGAGAGGCCGTTTCTCCCAGTTAGACAGCTGCTCTGTTTTATCTAGAGGTTTCCCCAGCACATGTTGCACCAAGAGGCTAAGTCCTTTTTCCGGCTGCCTGAACCCTTTATCCTCATAGCTCTGCTCCGGGGACAGTACATCGACCTTCCGGCCACCCTTCTTCCAGTCAATGGAACTCTTCTGCAGCTGATGGAAAGAAAAGGATATAAAACACATAGTTATAAAACAACTCCTACAACCCCTCCTGTTCCAGCGGGTGGGGCCACGCAGCAACCCTATCATTGTTATCTCTTGCCCGGCATATTGAATCCCCTTGTCTCAGACAAGGGCTGGGATAGCATTAGATCTATATGGCGTCTGGTTATTTGTTTAACAAACACACTTGCTGGAAAGAAATCTGTTTCATAGCCAGGGAAGGAAAAAAAATGCATTATTGTACAGCATTGCATCCGAGCAACGGGGCCATGACTGACTTTGCAGAGGTTTTGCAGGGTGCTCAGCCGGGAGTCCGTTGGACACCAACTCAATAAAAGAACAGCAGCGGTAGCTCAGCACCTTTCTCCTGGTTCCAGTGAGAAAAGGTATTCCTGTAACACAGTGGGCACCAGCCTTTACTGCACTTGCCGTTTCTCAGATTAAACTGAGGCAACAGCTGTTGGCAGGTACTCCAGACCCTGCAGCACTTCCCAGGCTAAGCTATCAGTCCCAAAGATCTGGGTTCAACCCAACGCACAGCCTTAAACACACTCTGCAAATTCTATCCATTAAAATGGTCGTCGTCCTTAACATTTCTGCAGACTGCCGCAAACTACTGCGGGCTCACCCAGAGACAGCTGTACTTCAGCTGAACAGAAATTCCTGTGCTGAATCCACCAGCAGCCCTCCTGAAACATTACCAGTTCTCTACAAATCATTAACTCCATAATATCTGCTTCAATACTGCATGATCTTGGAATACCAAAGTTTCTACAAGAATTTACTCTTACCGAGTTCAAGGATGACTTGTGCTCAGAAACACCATCCTTAGCTGAAGGAAGCTATGACTCCATTTCAATCGCTTTTTCATAGCTTTTATAAAGGCTATGAAAAAACCTATTAGTATATCAAGTTCTAACTTTTAGTTGATGAAAACTAAATGCTTCTATCTTTCTGTACAGAATCATGTTACCCTCGAAACCACAAGTGGAAAACGTCTATTCGCTCCTCTAGCCATCTCCCTGCCCATAGAGGATACAAAAGACAATGCTGTGAAGTCGCGGCAGTCATCTACGAGCACGTGCAGGAGACACCATTTTCTATATCTTTATGTGTCTGTCCTTACTTGTTTGTCTACTTTGAGTAGGTCCACCACACCTTGTGCTTGCTTATCCGTGTCTTTCAAAGCAGACCATGTGGCTGCAAGGCTGTTAAGGTCTCCAGACATCCCATAACCTGGAGGAGAAAAAAAGCCCAAATCACACAGGTAGGAAAACTCAAATCATGGCTAATGCACTGCAGCTCTTCCTAGTTCAGAGTCAAGATGCTGACAATATACGTATAAACATCGTCGGAAAGACTGTTCAGATAGGGGACAAGGCAGACTCCCATCTCCCCTGTTCCCAAGGGATACTCTCGCAGATCAGGATTGGGAGAGAAGACGTGGATGCAAAATGCTGAGTTTAACCTCAACTTACTTAAAATCCGCTAGGTCGGTGAAGGGCAATTATGAATCTGCCCTTGAACTCAAAGGTTTAACAACTCCTGCCAAAAGCCTCCAAACAGAACGTAAAAGCAGGTACGGGGAGGCGGAGAGCTCTGCTGTCCAGCACAGCGGCGGTGGGACAGGGCCAGCAAATCCAGAAAGCTCTGCACCACAGCCTTCCCCAGACCACTCAAAGCTGGGTGCAGGTTGGGGTTTGGTATGGAACTAAGACAATCCCAAGTCTGAGAGAGGAGGCTAAATCAGAAACCTTGGGTCTGGCTTGAACTGGGGAGACATTTCTATCATTCCCAGTTACACTGGTCACTCTGCTTCCTGGCATGGTAGTACCTGAATACCCAGGGCCACAAAAGCTGGTCCCATGATAAGTGGATTGAGGGAATGACAACCCCAAGAGGACCTAGGAATTACACAAAATAAGCCGTGTAAAGACCCGAGGCAGGGAGAAGAGATGCATGTTACCTAGTTTAGTGATGGCTGCATCCGAGTAGAGCATCTGGATGAAACGGGGAAGCTTCTCCTTCTCACCCTCGGTCTCGGCTTGCTCAAGGAGCCGCAGCAAGTCAAGCAGGAACACCTCATCCTTCAGAGCCATTTGAAGGAGGGAGACACGGGGCTTCCCGACCATGCCGAACGAAGGCCTCCACTCCATGTCAATGCCAACAACCTGCCCAGGCTGCGACACAGACAAAAGCCTTCTTCACTTAAGAGACTGGCTGTGCTCGAAAGCAGCCTGGACAGTCCCCGTCCAGAACACAAGCATTTCCTTTCCGTCGCTTTGCTACCGTGCAAAATACTACAGAGGTGAGCAACTTTCACAGCACACCTGAGTTCCCCCTGCGGGGACCTTTCCTCGCGCAGCAATTCCCAATCAGAGAATCCTAAAGGCAGCATCTCTCCTTGAGGGAGATGTTTGATGCAGTGGCCCACATACAACCCCGTGTGCCAGCCTGCTGTGAAGTTTCTGCTCCTTGACCCTGCAAAGTAAATACCAGAGTAACACTCACCTGCAGCACCTTTTCCCAGCACGGCAGCGTCTCTTCCCACGTCTGCAGGAAGTGAATATTTGCCCGTGGAATAGGAAGCTGGTAATAATCCTTCTTCTTACTCTCTTCGTAATTGTCTGCTTTCACACCTTCTTCTACCCTGCACAGAAGCAGATGCAACAGCTTTAAGCTATGCTATGAGAGGAAATCCTGGACCGGAGGAACATCAGGAAGTCTTAAGGCCCTTATTTCACCCTGGTTCTCTGTTTGCCTTTGCCATTCAAGTCTTTCTCTTACCCTCTTTCCTCACTTCCCCTGTAATCTCAGTCTCTTTCATCTTGACTCCTCTTCTTCTTTTATTCCTGTCACAGAAATGGCACCGTATCCGAGACCTCACCACGCACACGCACCGTACCCACTGCAGAGAACACCCAAACCAAACCACTCGCCGGAGTTCCAGTCCCAAGCCCCGTCCCCAGTGCTCAGCTCTTTCCCAGAACTGATACAACTTGGATGACAAAGTTGGGCAGCTGTTTCCACGTCCAGAGATAACACATTTGAGATTTACTGCTTTTTGCCCTTGAGGTTAACATGGAAGCCTGCTAGCTCCCACGGTGTAATACAGAACGGAGGAGTCACCTCTGGCCAGCCCTGTGTCCAACCGGGAGCTCCACACTTCCCCGCAGCATAAACTGGCTCACAACGAGACCCTCAGGCTGCTCCACACTACGATCACCACCAGCTGGGAAGGGGTGAATCTGCCTCAGCCTTTGCCAGTGCAACGGCTCGGGAAGGCTTCACGGCCCTCCCTGTTGCTATCCAGCTTCTCCTCCATCCCCTTCCCCGTAAAACGTCCACGTAGGTTGCACCAGAATATTTGTCCTACGTTGCACAGGGATGAAATCGGAAAAGTTCAGAAATAAAGTTTCAAAATCTTCTCTATTTAAGGGAAACCAGCCAGCTGGACCCACGGGCCGAGTGCCTTGCTTGTGCTGCTCCCTCCATTCGGGTTTCAGATGGCACCACACGGACAAATTCAGTATCTGTGTATGAATACCCTGGGAATGTTGGAAGATGCCTGCAGAAATGAGCTAACTGATTTCCTACAACAGGATCTTACACAGCACATTTTCTTTTCCAAAGGCAGCAGAGTCTCTCAAAATGGCCTCGTAACTGGAAGGTCAGCATATTGCTGCGGTGTCTCAGCCAGATGATGCAATCAGAGGAAAGAAACTAATAAAAAATATCCAGCTATTTTGGACATGTCACGAATTTCTGGATAGTCTCTTTCCCATAGAGACTTGAAATGGTTTATTATTTCAGAAAATATTTACTAACCTTATGTTTAGGGGACTGTGTGACTAATTTTGTAGCATAGCAGCTTTCACTGTACAAACACTCTTTTCCGTGGGTTTGTGTGCACGGGGAAGTCAATATTTGTGTAAAATATTTAATGAAGGTGTGCAGTCTCAGGTCTCCAGGAATATTCTCACCTGCAGAGTTCAGGAGCTGCACGTGGTGTGACCAGCGGCAGAGATGATGTCATTGATACGCTGGTACCACCTTGTTCTCTACGGTGTGAACACCTTCTCTGGGAACCTGCTGCTTTGTTAGCTCAATAAATAAGGCAGACAGACTGTTTGATTAGGTTCCATGGCTCCGCTGATTTTATAGCAGCTACTGCAGCAGCTCTCAAGACTGGATGGGTAAACTGAGGCACACAGGGGTTTGCTCATCTGTCACATCTCCTCATGAACGGCAGAGCCATCGGCATGACTCCACTCCACCCGAACACGACACAGGTTCCTGGAGCAGAGGTGTAGCAATGTTTTTTATCTTCCCAGAGGCGCAGAGTCTGTGGCTAAGTCACACTTCTGTTAACCGCCCCTTTGTGTATGGAGGGATTACACCTCATGCAAAAACCTTCCGGCTCCCAGCAGGCGGCTGGTGCAGCTCGAGGGAGGGCAGCGCCAGCAATGCATCAGGGCTAAGCAGAACATGTCCCAGACAGACAAGAGTTTCCTGTGCTCCAAGAAAGCCATGTACCGTCTGGAGAAGCGGGCCTTTGCAGACAGTGTTTCGAGGGCGATTACATCTGTGTCGTATTTCCTGAGGTTACATAGAGCTTGAACATGAACCAGTGCAGATCTGCACTAGGAGAAAGATCAGACCCACGAAACTCAGCACATGAGCCGTCCAAGGCCATCTGTGAGAACTTCCAAAAATCATCAGCATTAAAAAATAACAACACACAGTGTTCTCATTCACCTTCTGCTTAATTCAAGTTGGTCCGATCTACGCTCCAAAAATATGATTTTTAGTTATGAAAGCTGCAGGATTTTCAGAAACACCTCTCCCAGGAGATGGAAATTTGCCGTAATGTTGAAGACGACAAACCTGATGATAAACCTGTTAGAGCAGGTAACCTCCCTCAGTCTCAGGCTTGGTCTTCTTAAAACGGTCTCCTCAACCCCCAGCGAGGGGTCAGCATGAACCAGGCAGCAGTGACAGATCCTAACTGTTAGCTGGAGTTGGTAATTCTGACATGTGACGCCAGGAGGAAAGTCCTGCACTAAGAACGTAAGGTGAAAGGAAGCACCCAAACCATCTGCATACAACTGCACGTTCTGCAGTAACCGGAGAAAGCCCCAGACGCCGTGAGGCAGCAGACGAGCATGGGCGTGCAGGCTCGTGCGACAGCCGTGCCAAGAGGGACTCTGCCTCTGCTGCTCACACCAAGAGCACGGCGCTGAAAGCATCCAACTTGCTCCCCAGGGAGCAGCGATCATCGACTTTCTGCTGGCTTTATTCCTCCCCAAACAGGCAATGTATGATGTCATCAACAACTCCTCCTGGACACACAGTCCATTTTAAATCCGATTCAGATTTCTGTCATATAGACCGAGAAGTTCAGCTCCATGTAGGAAGTTACTCCCTCGTGTTCCGGGCTCCAAGGGCTATGTTTGCAGGATGCTGAAGATACGGGCTATCAGCCCGCAGAAAGCTGATCGTTACCTCTTGGGAGTGGTCAAGATTTTCCCACAAACTTTCCTCTAATCTCCCCTGGCTTCTGAACTAGAAACACCAATCTCCACACTAAAAAAAAACCCCAACACGTTTCACCAGTGAGGGTCAGAGAGAGACATCAGGCAAGTGGTGCCAAGTCCGGTCACACACACCACCCTGGAATAAGGTGACTGATGCGTACAATTGTGGAAGAGTCCTAAGGGGCCCAAAAATTATCACTGCTTCCTCTTTTCTATTTTTGATAAAAGCCTTGACTCTACCTGGAAACACGCGATCGCTCCTCGAATGACAGCAAGGCTTTGTGCTCCAACCCCACAGCCCAGAGCTCCCCTGCATTTGCATCGAGCATTCAGGAATAAGTCCTCTTCTGTGCACGGAATCCAATTAGATGAATTCCTGCACATGAATGAGCAGAGAAAATGCTGCTTGATGGGAGCAGGCCAGCAAGGTGCCTGTGTAATTACTCTGAACCCAAGGACTGCGGTAGCCTGCAGCCTTGCAGGAGTTCGGCTCGCGGACACGCGTGGGCACAGAGGCTACCGGGCTGCGTGTTGATGGGACTACCGGTCAGACCTCATCCAGCCCGAGCTTCCCCGTCTCCTGTGCAGTCCCGGGTGAGATCCTAACGGGACCCTCATGCAGTATCACCCGCAAGCTCTGCAGTTTCTCAAGACTTGCAGCAGTCTGGGCCTTTCTGCAGGAAAAAAAAAGGGTGCCAAACGTGGCTATCTCTGAGTAACTTGCTTAAACACGTTGTGGACAGAGTCGCTGAAACATGGCAGATATAGCAACACTCATATGAGTATAAAAGTGAATTACCGGGGCTCAGCAAATCATTTGCATTGAGTCATTTTTTCAAATACAGCCTCTCTTCCTCCACACAGCACAGCCGAGCACCTGCCTGGGATACTGTTGCACGAAGAGGATGATCTTGGGCCATCTTCTCAGAGACACAGCACAGAATACCCAGAACCAGAGCTACAAAGCCCTGGTGCTCCCCCAGATCGAGCTTGCTGTGGGCATCAGACAGCTCCTAACCGTTTAGGTGGCTATATGTGCCTTCCTAAATTTTGAGCCTCTTCTCAACTTCGCCCAGCTTCGTCTACACAGAGCACGGAACCTGGCCACCCTCTTCCCTCCACCGTCCCCTCTGCTCCTCCCACACCAGCAGGTTCACAGAGATCCTTGGCTGGGGCTGTTTGCACACTTCTGTGCGCTTGAAATCAAGGAGGTGTAAAAACCCTTCTTAATATAAGGATTTTTCCATTCTTTTTTCTGTACCTCTGCCTTTGTACTCTTGTTTCTGGTCATGCAACAGGGTGAAGCTCCCATCGGGGGAGGAAGCGCAGCTACTGCCCGCTAACCTGCTGCATGCAACATGGGGGTCCCAAAGCAGGAGAGGAACCATGGCACTGCGTTATTGGGATTGCATTAGAGGAAGAAAAGGGGACAGAGACTAATTAGGGGGCTAAAGGCTTCTTAAGCTCACTTGGTAAATTTGTGCCAGAGAGTCTGGTTTTATCCCAAATTCAATTAATGCGACTCTTCTGGGATCTGACCCCAAATGTCAAAAATTCCCATTACTTCTGAAAGTAAAATTACAGACTGGGATGAAAAATGGTTTATGAGCTGTCAAAGGAGGAAGAAAATAAATATAATTAGAAAAATTTAAGGAACTTTAAAATTATTTTCTTGGCCATAAGTCTCCTAAAAGGCACTAAACCAGATTACAGTACAGTGGGGGATGCGGAGTATAAAAAAACTTTGATAGACATATAATCAACTCAGTAAAATAAACGCATATTCAGATCTTACCCGCATCATTTCATTTGCACTGTTGATCTGGCAAAGGGAGTCTGAAGACCCCTCTGCAGCACGAACAATCTCACACAGCTTCTAAGTATTCAGGAGTGACTTTAAAATGTATCTTTTACAGACATTTCCAGCCTTATGAAAAGCAAATGCAGCATGTACTTGGCCAGGCTGAGATTTGAGTAAATGGAGGAAGTTTTTGCAAAATTATCTCCCCGAGGGAGCATTGTGGCAGATTGTTTTAAGCAAATACCTAGTCCTTGGATGATAAGTAATCTACATTGAAAAGGCATGAAACACAGTATTTACCTCTCTTGGATCTGAAGCTTTTGAAGCTCATCAGCCACTCCATAAGGTAACATCTCCTTGGGCAAATTGCAGCGCTGCGCCCATCTTGCCGCTGTGTTCAAATCACAGTAACTGATCAGCAACTGTATCAGGTGCCCTTGAAGCCATCGATTCTCTCCAACTGTGCTCTGCAAGGAATTGAGGCGGGAGGAAAACTGTCAGTGCAATTCCCATTACGGGTGTTTCTACCCCCTCCCAGGAGACAGCGTCCTTCAGGGGGTCCTGGACAAGGGCAGAAAGGAGCGAGATTTCCCCCACCGCAGCAGTGATTTTGTTCGAACTCTGCGAGTGCTGCACTCCTCTGCCAAGAGATGAAGAGCAGACACTTTAACTGGGAGCTCATCGGGGTACTTGGGTCCCCCCGACAGCACGGCTCTTTGTTCAGGGAATATCACTTTGCAGATGCAGCACCGAAAAACAAGGGCAAACCGATGCCATTTACAGCCTGACTGATGACTAGCATCTTATTTGCTCAGATACTGATTATACTAAGTCAAATCAGAAGCAGTGACCGACCAGACAGTCTTTGGGCTCATTAGGCAGTAACTACAGAAGAGGTAAGAGTTTGGGTTGTTTTAGTTACATTTTGTGCCTGTACATAGCCCTCAAGGGACGCTGTGACGCGATGACCTGGGAGAGGCGATAGGATGGCTTAGTCTCTCTCCAGGTAAGACAGCAGCACGGGGTCTCCTCCAGCTTGGGAGTATTTGCACTGGTAACGAGGATTGCCAGTCACAGGCGGGTTACAGGTAGGACACATCAGTAAAGCCTTCCTGAGCGACAGAATTTGGTGTTCAGAGGGAGGAAAAGGCTCGCTCGTCGGCCTACAGCCCGTCTGCACACACCGCTGTGAAAACAGGGTCCCTCCTCCAGCAACACGCAACAGCCCGCTGCGCGACAGACACCCTGTGCGGCCGGCGCGGACCCAGCCAGCACCGCCGACGGGGTCCAGGGTGCCAGTGGTGTCACCCTGCAGCAGAAATCGGTTGTATGAACTGTGCTCTGAAAGCCCTACTTTATCCCCACTGATTGTAAGAGGAACCCGGAGCAGTCGCTCCGGCTGTGAAGGACCTAGGGTTGGGTGCAAGGAATTCCGCCCTTGGTGTCTATCCAAGGCCTCCATGGACGTGACAACTGGATTATTGCTTCAGCCGTACGGACAAACACAACGATCTCAAGCGTCTCTGTAGGAGCCTGCGTTACGCGCACCTGCAGACAGGGAGGGCAGTTTAGGACATTCCCTGTTCCCAGCTGTTTTCTGGCGGAAGCGAACGTGCGCCCGTGCCTCGGCACACTGCAGGGCCTGGGGGCACAAGCCCAAACTCACGGCTGCCTGTGGTTTGAGCCCAAACACCCAGCTGTGAGCCAGAATGGCTGGAGCCCGGCACGCTGCCCACCCTGGCACGAGGGAGCGGCTCTTGGCACGGGGCAGGGCAGACAAATACTGCCCATAATAGTCTCCACCGCGACAGCTGGATCCACCAAAGCTCTTTTGTCTTGTTCACCCTCTCGGCTGATGCCCTCTAAGGCACTGTGGCACAGCAGCTGTATGAGAAATACGAACACGGTGACACCGACGCTGTCACAGCGGCTCCGTGGGGGTGGGAATGACCCTCTCCTCCGGCCCAGCCAACGCACCGGCGCCACTGCAGCCAGATCAGCAGCTCGCTCCTCTGGCCAGACTGAGTTACTCATGGATCTGCCTTAGAAGTTCACACTGTCGAGAAAACTTAATTGCTAAAACAAGTTGAAACCCCACATGGTGGATGAGGATGCGTAGCTGTACGGCTACACTGCTGCTGGCTCTACCAACAAGCGTTTTTCTGTGTACTGAAATGCTCAGATACGCACTTAAAAGTCCATTCTCGCCCTCCATCCCTCCTTCACTGCCCACCAGGCAGCGGCGGCAGGGTTGGAGCCTGCTCCCAGGCACCCTGCTCCTTCCCCACTGCGTGTACCAACACGGCCGGCTGGGTGGGAGGTTGGGGCCACGGCGCCTCATTCCTCACATTCTTTCAGTAACTCAAAGGTGAGAAGTTGCCTTCAAAGCAGACACCCTGCACAGAGCTCAGGAAACAAACCTGTTGATGGCCCCAAGGTAAAAGGGAAGGAAAGAAAAGAAAGCAGAAAAGAAAAAAAAAAAAAAAAAAAAAAA
>RSEF01000017.1:684145-699547 GCA_003993805.1 Himantopus leucocephalus
AAGAAGAATGACCCACCCCATAGAGGTGCAGGAGGGGGTAGAGACTTGGAAGAAAAGCCACAGAGAAATCTGGCACCCCAGGTAGCGCACACGGGAAGCCAGCCTGCTCATAAAAACTGCTGCCTCAGCACTACGTCTGCACCCCTGTGACTTTGCCAAATGCCAAACCACATTTCTTCTCATGGAAGAATATTTTTACTGCTGCTTCTAGGAGGCTGGTGGCACAGCAAGGAGCCAGTGTCAGCGGGACGGGGCTCCAGCAGCCGACCAGGGGCTCAGTTTACGGGGGAGAAGCAGCAGAGGGGACCGAGGGACGGGGCAGAGCAGGAAAGGATAAGGTATCACATTAACACTTCTTGCTCTCTATGTTTCTTCCCAAACCTTTCCTCCCAGCCGTGCTGGTCCAGACACTTTGGGCATCTCCCACACCTCTGCCTCACGCGCCTGAGCTCGGCCGAGCACCTAACACGTGGAGGGGGTTTGAAGAACTCCTCCTGCCGCGTTTGCCAAGCTGCTTCTCAGAGTCCTTCCCAAAAAGAACATATTTTCTTATTAACATCACAGAGCAATTCCCTCTTCTAGCTTCCCCTGTGTCCATCCTATTGTCTTTCTGCCTTTTTTCTAGAACACAAAGTCTTTGGGGTTGGATCTCTCTTCAGTTCATCCCGAGTAAATTCTTAATAAATCTCATTATGTCAGCTTTATTTCTGGAAATAATGAGGTGCAGATTTTTATTTTTTTGTTTTAATGATAACAGATTTATTCTTTCAACCACAAAAAGAACTCTGGAAAGAAGGTTAATCTCTCCAGAGATATTACATCTTGCATTCTGAAAAGGAAAATAGCTTTGTTTGTTTTTTTTACTGAAAAAAACCCCAACATTGCTATAAAGGGGAAAGGCTTCCACCGCAACAGCTTTGCAAGAAGCAAGAATGTGGAAATTTTGGCCCCAGAAGATGTGGGCACAGATGCAGAGACAAATGTTTCACTCGGGATGACATTTCATGTATTTTGTTTTCAGTAAATGAACACTTTTCAAGAGGAAATTGGCACAGTCGTCCTGATCACCATCAGCGACACCTCCGAGCAGGAAAAGATTACATATACCATGAGGCTTGTTTACATCCCTCTCTGAATTCTAGACATATCATACGTTCTTTAATCCACAGGCGCACACAGAAACTCCTGACAGCACCAACAACCCATGATTAAAGCTTTCCAAAATGACGGCTGCAGATTACCTACCCGTCCAGCCTGTTCCTCCCCAGCCGAATGCTTTACGGAGCCCACAACAACCAGCGCAGAGCGAGCTTAGGAATGTCCTGAGCTTAACCCAGAGCATCAGCAATTCCTCCATTCATATCAATAATTTGGGATCCAAATAGCCAATACCTTCTCTGGAAGTCACCCTAGCCAACCCCAGATTACTTTTATCTGCGTGTGTTAAATCGGATTGCTGTCAGAAACAATTCTTCACTTTCCCTCAATATCTTTTACCGGAGAGCGAAGTTATTCACACCAGTGACACTGGCTATTTGCAGAGTCAGATTTTAATTTAACTTTTGAATGTCTTGGCCAGTTTCCCCTGTTCTCAAGTGCTTCCAGAAACAACAAAAAAAATCCTGTTAGTGTAGAGAAAATGTCAAGTAGAATATGTTAGAGCCAGCAACTTTAAAAGGAGAAAAAGAAACCTGGACTTTGCAAGGACAAAACCACTGCAAGCAGTGGAGGACACCAACAGCATTTCTAAATCACTGTGGTGCTGCAGGTACTGTGCAGATACCTTTGCCTAAAGATTCCCTGGAACATCCTACTGTGGTAGTTTCACTGTTAATTTATTTTTTATTTGTGCTGGAGATTTCTCTTTTGAAGTCAGCATCACTCGTACTATACGGGGAGACGGTGCAGTCGCACGCCATTGAAGGCAAGTCCTTTTTGCAGGTGACTGGAGCTGGGACCCTCAGACCAGGGCGACAGCCTGTTCCCTGAGAGAAGGGGGATCCTGACTTCGGGATATCTGGCAGAGATTGGCACTCGGGTAGAAGATGCCAACTTTCACCCACACTCACTTCTAAACAGGGTTTCTCGCGAAAGCGGCACGCCACTCACCCACGGCCACAGCACAAAGACAGAAGCATGAGAGAGCCCTGCTGCTTTCTCACCGCTTGAGCTGTTCTCTCCCTCACAGGCTACGCAGATGCACTAATTTATGAACTGAAGAAGGACAAAATAGCTTCCATTCATATCCCAGAAGACTGACTTTGAGATAGCAATCAGTGCGTCACTGACAGAGCCACACTTCAGTGTTCTGGAGGCCACTACCACATCAATGGCGGGGAAGTGGTCTTTCTTCTCTCTTCCAACAAAGCTCGGGCACTGGCGCTCCCTGGGGCACGGTCACACTACCTAGCTTCAGCTTTGTGAATGAGGAGACTCAGCTTCGCAGCCTCCCCGTGCAATCAGCTCGTCCGAAAGGCAATTCAGAAGAGTCTAACTTACGGCATCACTTCAACGGATGGAGGCAAAGGCAGCTCTTAAAGCCACCGTGTCGCTGCACTGGGGCTCCCCACAAGGAGCTTATTGTTCCTGCGCAACCCGAACGAGGCTGCTAGCTTGTGATGAGTAGCTGGGACAATACTGGGTGACGAGACGCATCTGGATCCATTTTTCTCTACAGGTGACACAATCTTGCCAACGCAATTTCCCGTTCAGAAGTCCAGACGCCGCTACCAAACGGCAGCCAGAAGGAAAAAAAAAACCAACGTATAGTGCGTCTGTTAAAACGGACACGTCTGACGGCCCAGCCAGCCGCGGCTCAGCCAGCGGGTGGAGGGAAGGGATTACTGCCCTCTGCTCTGCGCTTGTGAGACCACACCTGGACACGGCGCCCAGTTTTGGCACCCCAGTGCAAAAGAGATGCTGACAAACAGGAGGGAGTTCAGTAAAGAGCCACTGAGAGGGTCAGTGGGTGGGAGGACGTGATGTAGAAGGCTGAGGGAGCAGGGCCTGTTCAGCCTCGGGAAGGCTAAGTTGGGGGATATGGGAGAATATAATTGCTCTCTTCAGTTTTATAGTGGGGGATAATAGAGAAGATGGAGTCATACCCTTCTAGAAATTCCAACCATGCCTAAAGGAAAAAAAAAAGGTGACAGCGAGAGTGGCTAAACACTGCAATGGGTCCAGAAGGGCTGTGGAACCAGGCAGGGCCCTGCAACACCTTGTCCAACTTTAAGTTGGCCCCGCTTTGAGCAGGAGGGCAGAGGAGAGACCTCCACAGGCTCCTTCAAACCGAAATGAGCCCCTGATTCTGTGATTAGCACTGCTGCGCGTTCCCCAGCACCGAGACTCGTCTCCACACAGACAGGCGGCTTCTTGCAGCAACTGCTGCTTTCAAGTTCCAAGCACCTCCCGGGTGAAGAACACCCAAGATCTCATCTACCCAGAATACAGGATGGTCCTGATCATGCTCAACAATACTACACAGAGATCCGAATACATTTCCTGCATTGGGATTCCTTCCAAATTGATCTCAGGCAGTCCCTGAGGGAAGTCATTCATCTTCGCCAGATGAAGTCATCATGTCTCCAAAATCTGCTCATACTGCCACAGATGAGAGAAGGTGNTACTGCCACAGACGAGAGAAGGTATAACGCAGAGGTAAAGAACGAACTCTGCTTTCAAAGTCAGACCTGAAGAGAGAGTACTTTCAAAAAATATTAAGCAAGAGGTTGAGACATTTTTTTAAACACAGCATTGGACATCCTTCGTACAGCCTTCCCCCAGCTCACAGAGCCACGTAACCGATCAACCGTCTGCTGGCAACGGCTCCGCTTCACAGGGCACGTGTCACTGCCTACTTCAGAGATGAAAGGCTCTGCACACACATTTTACTTCAGTGAATCTGATACGAACATTACGGGATTTCACCTCAGTAGCTGACCAGAACACGGATATCAATGCTTCTTGGCTGGAGAAGGCACAAACCCAGACAGAAATTGAGGTTTAAGGGAGAAGGTGTAATACTCTCTACCAACAGTGCTCCTGACTGCCCCAGTGAACCGTCAGCCACACAATCCGCAGATGCTTCAGGACACGGGAGGATTTAGTGGAGAGAGCACCACGATCCACCGGTGAGTCAGTAAAGCTCAGCGCTGACACTGAGTCACATTACCCACCAGCATACAAACGCAGCCACGCTAATGCTCTCCTGAAAAATCAGCTGTTACTGACTGATTAGCCACCGCTGCTGCGCTTGCAGAACGGCATTAGCCAAGGGATCCCGTCCCTCCGCTCCCGTCGCTCTGGATTCCAGACAAAACTCCCAGGAGGGAAGGCGGCCTGAGGGCCCGTGTCGGTAGGAGTGCGTCAGCCAGTGCCACTTGTCTTCGGGGCCATGGACCAGTTCATGCTCTTTTTTAGCAGTGTAGGGGTAGCCCGACACTTTGGGGACTTTCCCAGTGGGAAGATCAGAACTTTTTCTTTTTATTTTAACCCCAAATTAACTCATTTTCCCCAACTACATCCCACAACAGCTCCAGGTATGCTGATACACAAAATCAGGGTGCATTCACCTGCAATACTGGTTCTCCCCTCCACTACTTGTTCATGGAATGTCATAGATGTATGTCTTTAATAAGCTATAGAGCCACGTTAACCCTATTAAAATAACCTTTGGTTAGAGAGAGAAATAATTGCATGGGATCACCGAAAAAAAAACCAACCCAAAATACAATTCCTTAACAAACAGACTAAGGTAACTTTACCCTACTTGCCTTCTAAGATATAACTTCTTTTTCCTTCAGTTCATTGTGAATCTGTCCTGAGGGTCTCTGCTTCTCCCTGAAATCCCTTTCTCGCCATCACTGCAGAGGCGGCTTCTGAATTCTAACCTAACCCTGGTCCCAGAGCTGCTGAATATTATACGTCCCAGGGATCAGCAAAGGACTAAGGACTTGTTCTGAATACATAAGCCACAGAGTTTTGATATGCTTCCAGATTTCTCACACCTCTTGGTCCCACGATGGCAGGCTGGAGATATTTTCTGGGAGCATTCCAGCACTTGGCAAGACTGAAGATGAATGAGGATGGGGAAATTGGCCAAACTCTTTCAAAGCCCAAAGTAATATGTTACTTATCACAGTAGACGCTTTGTCTAAGTCCAATAACACAGTGCATTGAAGACAAACTGGCAACCCTTATCTTCCCAGTTTATTTTGAAGTAGCATTTATCTATCTGCCTTTTGTCATTATGTCACACACACACACACACGAAGTGTCACTGTGGCAAATGGCAAATTGTGCACTCCAGTTTAAGAAAGTGAGGGCTCCCATCACACACTGCACATTAGGTGACCTGCACTGCTGCGGAAGTTCACTGCGCCCGGTCCTCGTGTGACCCAACAACATTTCTCTGGTCTCTCAAGCCTCAGAAGGTTTATGCAACTGTCAAGCACTTCCATAAACTTTTTACAAAAGTCACCATTACATAACTCTATTTTGGTTTCTGTCTTGAAGCACGGAAGCCTGCACGAGGAATACATTTTCGGTTAAGTTACGAGGCTGCCTGAAGGATTACTATTAAACGTGATTATTCCAAAATCCAGCTCAGCAGAAGTGTACGACATCCACTCGTACTAAAAGATTTGTCTGCAGGAATTCCACTCCAGCTACAAAAGCACAGCAAGGGAGTGCAGTGAGAGCCGTGCGCTGCCAGAGAGAGAACGCATTCCGGGGACAGGAACCGAGAACGAGAGCACTGCTGCACTATGGGCTGCACGGGCTGCAGGAGGCTAACGAGGAAGAGCCTGCAGGAATGAACCCACCGTCGCCGTGTCTCCACCGCTGCTGTTAAATGAACTCACAGGATTACGCTTCGTCAGTTTGTCAGGAGGTACATGAGCTGAAGCCACCACGACGCCTTCCCATTTGTTTTGGATAGCCCTAATATTAACTCTAACAAGCCAAACCAGTATACCAATTAACCCAACCAATCACTCAATTAAATGTTCCCATACCCAGTCACATACATAATGAAAATTCATAAGCTCCATCTTCCTTTCCAAAAAGTCGTGGGATTCCAGCACATTTACTCCCCAGCGGGGCGGGAGGATTTACTGCTCGGGTCCAGCCGGTGTCAGCTCCACGCGGCCGATGCAGACTGTTCTGGAGGAATGATCTGCACATGGGGGAAGAGCCTCAGAAACCTCTTTCTTGTTCTCTCCCTACTCCATCCTCCCTACTCAGGACAAATTCTAAGTTATGAGGCAGAGCAACAAAGCAGGAATCTCCTGCTGCTTGGTCCTGGCTCTGGATTATTTTAGCAGCTTTCTGAAAGGGTTCTCCTATACCGGGATCCATCGTTACTCTGCCCGCACTTATTCCTGATGTATGGCAGTTCCCCTCAGATCTGCACTGTTCTTGTGGAAATCGCCGCATGAAAGATTGGTCATCAAAGAGCTCCAGGCTCTCATCTGTATCACAACCTTAATTAAAAGGCCTGTAAGCTCTGAAGTGGAATTAACTTAAAATCTCCTGCGCTCATTGCCAAAGAACAGAAGCAGCAAGCTAATTTCTCTGCTTTCTTTTTAACCCAGCCCTGAGCTTCAGTGACACCAGACTTCTTAGGGCTCTTCACTGCCGCCGCTGCTGCTGCTTCACTTCTAAGCGGGTTTGTGAGAGCTCATGACCCGCCTTGGAAAGCCCTTCCCCGGGCCACGCTGGAACTCCTCGGTGATGCTCACCGTGGGCTGTTTCATTCACCCTCCTGAGCCTCGCTGTGCCTTGTGTTCTCACCCAGCGCTCCCGCCGGCTCCGCTCTGCCTGTGCATCTGTCCCAGCCCGGACTCGCTTCCGAACAGTCAGGAACTTGGGGTTCGGTTCTTTTCTCCCCAAGGACATGTTAATGTGGCATTCCCAGCAGGGGACATTTTTCTACTTACTAAAGCCTTCAAAGTGAATAAGCAAAAATCTTGACGATGGGAATACTTGCTCTAACTAGAGTTAGAGCACTAACTCTTCCCATCATTAGTCTAGGAAAACTAGATGCCCACAGGAAAAACATGGGTTACCACTTCTTTCTATTTTACCATGCACAAACCTCATCTGGCTCGCAGCCAAAGCAATAATAACGTATCTTCGCAGGATCTTTACCAAAAGCAAAGCCTGGCAGTAGATTTTTCTCTCCTTTAATCTCTTTTGGTACATTTAAACTCCTGGTGTTTTGTGTTCTGGGGGAGAAATGCTTGAGAGGGCTCACTGAATGAACTCCGAAATTCACACCCTGGCAAATTGGACTGATTTCCTAAATCCATAATTACAACATTCCTCAGAGATATGCATTCTTTCAGAGCGAACAAGGGAAGATTAGTTTCCTGTTTCTTCCCATTTACATGACTTCTCCGTCAAGAGGAACTTTTTTTGTTTCTAAACAATCCTCTGTTTATGTGGTTCTCTTCTTGGCAGGGGACTGGTGAACTAATCTCGCCTAAAAGTATAATACAGCCAAACTATCAATTGCAAATAGCCCGACCGTCTTTGTGCAAGGCAGCTGATTTGCACAGCCCTTTAGAATCCAGTATCTGTCCGTGGAAGCACTCAGACAGGTACCGATCCATTACAGGGATTTTAAATAATCTGGGATGAGTCCTGACTGACTGACCGGATAGTTTTACTGCTGACTGGATGAGAACAGAAGAGTGGATCTGTGCGTTTGTGCGGATATGTACCAGGCGGAGGACTTTAGTAAAAGCGGGCAAATGCAGCCCCCTACACCTGCACGCAGAAACTACCTCGGGGCGAGAGCATCGCCTTTCTCATGCCACAGAGCTGCAAGTAAGAGTTGTCTCCCACTCGCAGACAGAGTATGTGCGGGGCCCTGTTGACAACCCATCTGCTTCCCACTTCTAAAAAAGCAGCGAACGCACCCTCTCCTTCCCTGCTAGCAGGAGAGCTCCTGTCCCATCCTCCTCTTTGCCCTTCCCTATTTCTGCTGGAGAGGCCAACGTCAGTGCTCTTCATAGGGTTCCCTTTGTCTCAGAGCAAAAGGAACATGGGGATTCGCTCGTTTTAAGTGAGGCTGTCCCCATTTTTACTTTGTGGTATACAATCCTATAGCTGATGCAGTTTGGAGTCAGTATCAGGTACGCTGGAAACTACTGTATTAGACTTCTGATGTAGCTTTTAAGGACCTTGCACGTTCCACATGTTCCTGTAAAGTTTTGGATTATAGTCCTTCCTATACTGTTTCCTACTCCTGAGATGCTTCTCCCATTTGGCTGAATTAAACGTACCACCGCGGCACATCAGTTCAGTCTCACCACTTGCTGATGCTCTTAACTCTTTAATCTAATACTGACCTCTCAACCTACGGCCATAAGCCAATTAGCCTCTTTTTTATACCACACCAAATCTCTTTCTGATGAAGTTGTGCTTTGGAATGAATGCGCGCTAGTGACAGAAATGGAATTCCAGTGCTCCGCAAGCCAGGCCTGCCTGGTTGGAGGGGATTTAAGGTCAGAAAGCATCTCTAACATACCAAAACAATCTAAAGGAGATTTTTTTTCCCCAGTGTATTCTCTCCAGTTTCCTTTCTTCACCCTCCAGTACTTAATATGTCTGCACATAAAGGCTATTTGGCCACAACTTTGAAAACTGAGGTCCTGAGCTTTCGAAGGAGTCACTTGCCAATACCCCACTGAAGCAGCAGACAGACAGACAGCTCCCCTGAGCGTCTGCTGAGCCCCCAGAGCTTGGCCCTGTAGATCCACACTTAAGTAAATGTGAGCTAATTTTCCAAAGTCATTGAGCAAACACGTCTTCCATCACTCCAGAGAAATTTTTGGCTAATTTTTTAAAATGTTTTTGACAATTTGGCAGATAGTATGGAAAACAATGGCAGCTTTTCTCAGCTTCTTTGTACCTGCTGTGAAATTCCACCAGAATTCAGTAGTATGTTTGTGCTTAACCACAATTTACTTGTCCAGAAATGGCTGGATTCATTATAAATAAAACTACCATAATTATCATTAGGCACACCAGCCCTCCAGGTCTTACAGAAAATAATGCTCTCTAAGCCATGCAGGAGGCATAGGGAGGTATTTACATTTAACCATATATATCGTCCTTTGATAGACCTTTCTTTAGACAGTAAGGCACGGAACACACTGCATGTTTGGCTTTTCCCATGTATTTCTCCCACAACAGCTGTGGGTTTGTTAAATGAGAAGTTCCCATTTCTTTTAGACCATCGGTGCTAACTTCATTAGTACAGATGCATATTTTACTGCTCTCTATCCAGAAAGCAGAACGTAACTGAAGAATTACGTTATGCTTTTCCCGAGACAGCCGCAGATGTGCCTGTTTTCCGCATCAGCCCTATCAGTAAGTCCTTCTGCTTTGTAACTCTGATGTGATTTCAGCTATCAATAAATATATGACACCATTTACAAACTGAACTGAAAAATAGAAGGAAACCTATGCTTTGCCTGCTACTTTTACTGCCCAGTCTTTCCATGGTTTAATATACCCTTAGGTACAACATACTTTTACATCACATTGTGGCTATACATTCTCTCCAGAGACCTCGAACGTGAATAGTAAATCTAAAGAAAAAGGCATGGGGCAAAAGCAGAGGGATTGCCAAAACAATCNTTCTCCCCAGAGACCTCGAACGTGAATAGTAAATCTAAAGAAAAAGGCATGGGGCAAAAGCAGAGGGATTGCCAAAACAATCCCAGCACCGCTGAGTTTCTGGTCGGTCCCTGAACAGGGACAAAACGCAGGAAGAGGAATGAAAGGAGCAATGGGAGCAACAAGTGGGCACCGGGGGAAGAAAGACTGCCAGTTCCCAACTGATACAAAGCAATTCCCTCAATCCTGGCTTCACAGGGCGGACACCAGATCTTAAACCTGTCACTGGTCCAGGTCTAAATATCGTCTATTTTGCAAACGGGAAATGGAAAAGGAAAAAAAAAAAATCTTCTCTTTTTTAAACGGCAGCTGTTAGGAAGCTGCTTCAAGTTGTGGAAAGCTAAATGCAATTCTTTTGCAGACAGCTTAACAGGCAAACTGCAGGCAAAATAGAGACAAGGAGCAGCTCCTGCATATTCATGTCGACACCCATACGCGGGGCTAGCCGGGCTCCCGCGGGACAGCTCCTCCGCTCGAGCGCCCTGCAACAGCAACACCGGGAGAACCATGAAAATTCGTTTCAGTTGATGATTGCTCCCTGAGACTTTTAAGGCCAGAAGGAACACAAACAATCACCCACTGGTTCTAATTTCCTGCTAAAAAAGAGGCCATAAATACTAGCAAGGGACTCCACACAACGGCTGGTTAAACTAGTTTTGGTTTCTACCTTCCAGGAAAACAGCCAGTCTAGATTTGACGTCTGAGTGATGAAATCCATTATATCCCTGAATAAACAGTTCACTCAAACACAGAGCAAAAGATAATTTGACATGCAGACTTATTCTGAAAGACGTGTCATTTATTAATCACCTCCTGAATATCATTCCCATTTGCGTTGCACAGATTGCTTAATTCCCTACAGATATTAAGTTCCTTACACTATTGGGATGTTGCTGTACTCAAAACATTCTTGAGTCAATTTAAAAGTTTGTCTAAACTCAGGAGTCCTGGGGAAGGACATTAGATGTGGATATTTGAAAAGTGGCCTTTTTGACCTCTTGTCCTTATTAAAGATTCCCCAGAGCAGGATTACTGGCCAGGTGTTCTGGCCACAAAAATTAAAAAAAAATAAAAAAAAAAATAATTGCATTCTGCCCTTTAAATTCCCCTTAAAAATTACCTCCTTGAGCATAACAGCTATTACATTTTATTCCAGAGGTAGTTACGTTTTAATTGAGGTCAAAATGGTCCTGTACAGAAAGAG
Organism: Himantopus leucocephalus; assembly: GCA_003993805.1. Classification (NCBI taxonomy): domain Eukaryota; kingdom Metazoa; phylum Chordata; class Aves; order Charadriiformes; family Recurvirostridae; genus Himantopus; species Himantopus leucocephalus. Next base: position 695,037 of record RSEF01000017.1, read on the forward strand.
TGCATTAGATCTTGGCATCAGTCATTAAGGAAGTTTGCCTTTTAGAAATTAATTGGTTAAATAAATAAGATTACATCACCTCCTTGCTGTAGCATAAGATGATTTACACCTATTAAGGACCAGGAATTGTCAAAGTTTTTCAAATGTATTACACATAACGGAGAGCACTTTTACGCCTTCTGTTTGGGCAGATTTCTAAATATTATCTGACCATTATCTGCAAAGTAGCATAACAACCCTAGAATTTTAGTGGAACTAGAGTTATACATTTGCTACGAATTACTAGCATCTCACCCCTGGTAACCCAGAGAACGAGCTGGCACAGTGTCTGATTTTCATGGTCAGAAATTTTAAAATAAATAAGTTATCTCATTGTCACAGCTGGAGGAGGAGAGGAGATTAGCTGCAGCCTCTCTCAGCGCAGAACACGGTGAACAGCTGGCTCCAGGGTTCGTCTGCTTCATTCTCATGCAAGACCAGAGCAGACCGAATAGCTGCAAAACAGGCGGCTGAGAAAAGCAAGGGCCACTTTTCCAGGTGCTCTGTCCCCGTCCCCTTCTCTCAAGACACACACGCCAAAGCGAAGGACAGAGTGGTTCCAACCATCAGCCGGCAAAAGGGCTGGCTGGGAGCCACAGCTCACCATGAGCACCCCAAGAACAAGTAACATCTTTTCAAACACCGGCGCTTTTTCCGAGTATTAGTTTTGGAAGGGCTTAAGATTTTTACATTTGAGACACTAAGGGAGAGTTTCCCCCACGCAAACACTAGCACAGGAAGGTTTTTTTGATTTAGCAAGAAAAGACCCCTTGGCTGAAGGTCAGTCGAAGTGGAAGTACCGTTTCTACCGCTTCACTCTCCCGGACACTTTGCAAAACAGGTGATTACAACACTGACAGTCCGAAATAAACGGATTGGTTTTAACCCTGCGCAACACTGATTCTAGTTTTTGCCCCAAACGAAGAGTTATGTTGCTGTGNAACGAAGAGTTACGTTGCTGTGCACCATCACCCCGTTCTGCTCCATGGGAAAAGGAATTCCATAGTGGGAAGTCTGAATAAACACACGTACATTTCTTGGGCCAAAGTACCCCGAGATAACATTTTAAACTGTACCAACTAGTTCGCTCTGCCGCAGTCGAACTATTCCCTGAAAAAATACTCTGGCTGTTAGAATCATCGAGCAAGTGTGTGCCTTCTGGGCTCTAACTCTTCAGAAACACCCGTAACATTCTGTCATTCCTCTGGCACAACCACCCCAGCCTCTCCTCGTCAAGCTGCGACTGTCTCCCATGGGTGGCATCAGGGCCTCAGAGCTTCCCAGGCAGCGCTCTCCTTGCACAGACGGGCACAGCTCCCATGTGGTACGGACCAGACCTGAAGGGCTGGGGGTGACTCCACACAAAATGGGTGCTTTGGCACTGATCTACCAAGCTGAGTCTAGACGGGCACCATTGCAAGATCATCCTCAAAACATCAGCGAGAACACCGCACGTTAAAAGCGGTGCAGCAAAATACCAGACCCTCGTCTTGCCAAGCCCTCTGTTAAACCAGGAGAATCTCAGGTCACCAAAACACAGGTGCCTGGTGCTGTATGAGATGTCCTCGGGCTCCAGCTGCCACCCAAGAAAGGAGCGCTCCCTGGTAGGTCCCATGTCACGTTGCCAACCTCGTGCAAGTATCGGAGATACAATCTGCCATCTAAAACACTGGCAGAAGTGACATTTGCAATCAGAGTTGCTTCCCTACTATGCCCCTCATAGATATTATTGTTCTATGTGTGTTCACTTTTTGAAAGCTCGGCAGATGACTGAAAAATGCCTTCCATGCTTTTTAGTCTCAAAGCGATTTTGTCCTGCAGAATTTCCAGGGAAACACCAGCATTCAACAAGCCCCTCTTGCTGCTGGCCCAGTGCTCTCCGCAGCCACTGGCAGGATGACCCTTCCTGAGCACATCTGATCAGCGTCACGTGTCGGCTGTTCCGTGGTTGCCCTGCCCAATTCTGCCATCTTTATGCAGCGGATTAAAGCTATGAAAAATATGAAGCACGCAAAAATGGAAGCAGAAGGGCACATAGCAAAGCAGACAACTGGCTCATGCCCTGCCTTTTATTTTTTCCTGCTTATCTGCCATCAATATCCTACACACCTTCCCCTCTGCTTGTGAAGACAGGCACTCTCCTGCGTGTTTCCGTGCAGCTCAGAATCAGTTAGGCGAGCTAATGAATAGCAATGCAGCTGGCACTGTGCGAGAAGAGTGCTCTTCCCCTCCCTCTGCCCTCCAGGTAGCTCTGCTCGGAGGAGATGAATCAAACAGCAGCTTTCCTCCTGAGCTAAGCAGGCTTGCCAAGAGGCAGCGGTGGTGAGGGCAGTTTCCCTAGGGCATGAAGACGTTTTGATCCCTTTGCTTTCTCTCCTGCCTCCTCTGCCTGCCCACGGCTGCCATCCCTGCCTGCGCAGCCACAGCCTGGACAACAGAGCAGCAGCGCGGGCGCTGGCAGGCGGAGGGGGCAAAACCAGTTTGCTACAGGGCGGGAAACAGGTTCTGTTGGCCTCACAATTAATGACTGAGTTTCTGCCTTTTGTAGGAGCAGTCAGGATCACACCTTCGATTCATCCCACAGGGCAGGAACAGGAAAATTCTGTACTTGTACTGCTCAGGGCGAACAAAAAGAAATAAATGTCTATCGCCTGCCATGCCGAACATGACGCGGGCAGCGCCACTGCACAAGGAGAGACACGGCTCCCACCAGGGCTCTCGATAGCAATATAATTTAAGACTTCTGTTACGGCTGCAGCACCGAATTAAACAAGACTGGGCTTTAAATTCATGAAGACTTTCAACCACTTTGGACTTAAAATTGAAAAACTTATCCAAAAATTCTGCCTGAGAGTTTGCCGTTGTGGAATCTTTTGGGAATTTCGGTTCCCATTCCCCAGGTGACCCAGAGGTCACACGACATCCCACCCTCTGCTGCCTACCCAGCGCAACGTGTCTTTACTACTGCATCGCCCAGGCAGAGCTCAGGAGATACAAATTGTCTGTGAGCCTGAACTGAACGTACAACTGGGACATACAACACACACAACAACTCTCTCCACCTCCACAAGGAGCCTAATGGAGTTTTTTGGTCAAAACATGTCAGGTCATCGATGAAGCTCTGCGTGGAAAGTTGAACCTTTCCCTCATGTAAAGCCCAGTCTTTCAAAAACAATGAAGTCCCGGACAACCTTAGTTTTTAGACTGAATAACAAAACTTGCTCAGAGATTCCCCCTTTGTAACTTTTCTTTTGTTCAGCGCAGCCGCGCTGCCGGCAGCGTGAAGCAGAAGCCTACCTGCACATGAGATTATTTCGGTTTCCTCCAGATGCACAGGTACAGATTCCGATCGCTTTAAAGTGGTGCCAAAGACAGTAATCTCTGATAGCACTAAGAGTCAGGACTGATAACAGGCAAGTTTAAGCACTACTCGTGTGATAATTACATAGTTGTCAAAAATATATAAGTTGGCAGCACGCAGAAAATACAAAGTTTGGAATACTTCGGGAAAGCAAAGGTGACCTTCTGCCACAGTCCATCACGCAGCTGAGCTCTGTGCAGTTCCCCGGGGAGCTGTCTGTGCAGTTCCCTAGGGAGCCGTCTTACCAGGCACCAAACAAGCCCTTTTCGGTGAGAATCCGTTCCCAAGCCTCCTGTCTCCACAAGTGATTGACACGATCTGCAATTGTGTAGGTTAACCGGGAGGTTTTTCCCACTCTCCACCACAGCACTGGCAGAAACCCCTTCAGTGCATACGCCAAAGTACATCCAGAAGTTGTGATGAAGATACCTGCTACAGTTTCACAGCTAATCCCATCTCAGGTCTTGATCCAGCAGGGCACCAGCACTTGTCCTGGCCCTTAATCTTGTGAGAATCAAAGGGAACCCTGAAAAGCTCTTTCACTGGATAAGATCACTGAGATCAAGAGGCAAGGCCATTCCTTTCCTCGCAGAGTCTGGCCTCTCGCATGGGTATGATAAACTACACACCCAAGTTGAATGTTCACCACTGCAAACCCTCAGTAGGTTTAACAGTTGCCGTGGGTGAAGCGCTGCTGGGCGTTTTATCAATGATCTCTGTCTTAAAAAACACATCCTCGTGCCTTCTGATTGTTCTTTTTCCTGCTGACCCATGAAAGAGAGAAGAAAGACCTCATGTTTAAAATTCCGTCATTGTGCTGGTGCGTACAGACAGTGCCCACGACCTCAAACGCACGGGATCGTTAGTCATCGCACTGGCCTGTTACCGCTCAGAGGCCCCCAGTGACCGCTCAAATGGATTTTCAAAGGAAGACTCTAGCCGATGGTCAGAAATCCTTAATGGCTGTGGAATTCAAACTGAGAGGAGTTACAGAAAAGGAGCAGACACTCACCATGAGTTTGCAATTCCATAGGGATATCATGGACACATAAATAATCACTAATGGTTTGTCACCATGGAATTTCTTGATATTTCATTGTCACATATGTAT
>RSEF01000017.1:699647-714488 GCA_003993805.1 Himantopus leucocephalus
AAATATTTGTAGCGTTCACTTACAAATAAGCGTATGAAAGTAAAAGAATGTATTTTATATTCTTACCTAAACGCTCCAGCCAAACAGGAGCATTTTTAAAAACATAACAGGAATTAAAATATAAATTTTCTTCCTTGCTCTTCTCTGCATGTACAATTTTGCTCTGCGCTTACAAACTTACAAGAAAGCGTGAAATTGGAATAGTAGGACTACAATACCCAGAGCTGGATATTCTGAACATCTTAAAATAATCTCCAAGCAAATAACCCCAAGAAAAAGGGAGAGGGAAGTCCATACTCACCTGAACGTGATCTGTCCAATTCTCCTGAGTCATGGTTTTCTGAAAAGACAAAATTGCTTCTGAGCCATCTTAGAAAAGGGAGAATGCGACGTACAGCAAACCGAAATCTAACACACCATCTTACACACTGGCATCAACTGTGATTGAGGAATGCGTTCTGGGGCACACGGGAAACCTCTGCTTCTCACATGTCACCAGCCGGGGCATGGCAGAAAAACACAGCTTAGATGAAGTAATTCAGACAACTGTTACACTACAGCACATAAGACAAAAAAAATTCATATGCAATCAAAGTAGACAGGCAATGGCAGGCCCTTCCCCAGCGGTAGCTCGAACACTTGATGTTACCTGGAGCTGGGTCCTGGGCTCATTTGCAGAAATATAATCACCTTAACAACACTCTGCAAAGTGCAGCAGCATTTCTGGACGCCTCAAAGCTCACATGGTGCTCTTGCAACGACAGAGACATCGCTGAGCAAAGCTGAAATGGGCCACGATCTGGTGGAACGCATGGATCATTGCTGTTGCCTTTACCTCGGACTTGCAATATGGCCATAGGCTGTTTGTCTCAACAGCTAGCCCAGCCGAGAGCCGTCCCACAGGCTCCAGTAAAGGAAGTGATCTCAGGGGTCACCTGCAAGGCTGAGCCTTCAGAATATAAAAATACAAACTTTTCTCAACAGCCAAGTCATGAAAAACCCTCTGGAATCATGAGGTCTGGGAAAGGAAACTGGTAAGTTAATATCCCCATCCCCATGTAGTTCAGAGCCAACCTTAGGGAGAAACTCGGGATGGGACCTGCTCCCCACGCTGCCAAGAACACAGGCTGCAGGAGACTGATCCGCCACCGAGGCCTGAGCCTCACCCCCACTTCTGGCAGAGGTAACAATGATTACTAGTGCCACTTTTATGGAAAGGTACAAGAGCAAACAAGGAGTAAGAGCCTCAAAGAAAACATCTTTGAGATATACAAGCGTGTAATTTAAATACTAGTGAGATAAAGGAGCCATTTAACCAGACCTCATACACAGCTGAGAATGGTAAACAGAGAACACCAAAGAGCTCTCAGAAGAAGGGACTGTGTCCAGAAACAGCTGCCAAATGTACCTTAATGGAAGTAACTGGCCAGCTTGGATACTTTAAATCAAGCAAATACTCCAAAACAAAGGAAATGGAAGGCCAGAGAGAGCAGAACACCAGATCAAGAATCCATTCCATTCTGCTAAATAAATACACCTGGATAAATGCTTTCTACTCTCTCGCTGCGATGACCAATGATGTCATCCAACGTTAAAGCTTTGAGATGCACGACATTGAAATGCTCGATGCTCCCCAGGTCTTCTGTCAGTGGATCTGGCAGGCAGCAAAGACAGATCAGAGTCTTCATTGGGGGATTAGGAGGTCTTGGAAGCAGAACTGGCTGTGCCAGAATGGTGTCATCAGATCACCACCACTCAACCCCATCTTCGCGTTCAAAGTACTGGGGGTGGGGAATCAGAAAAAGCGCATGCATCTGCCGCCTTCTGTCCAAACATCAAACGAACCTTCTTTTGAACAAAAGAACAGGCACTTCTGGAGGAGGTGTCTCATTTCCTGAAAACCGGCTCTCTGGAGACCGGATCAATAATACCGTAGGAACATCTGAACAACCTGCTGGGCTCTCTTAAAACTCTGTTGAAAAAGCCTCTTGTATCTACAAAGAGAGAGTCTGCTGTGAACTTCAGACGAAACACCACTCCGTGTTTGGCAAATACAGCTTCATAATTCAAAATTCAAGAAAGAGGAACATTTTTTTACGACATTCAGTCCCTTGTGGTCCTTGTCCTTCACAGTCCAGTCGGTACACCCGAATATGTGTGCAGGCTGTTTTTGTTCCAGAAGAGGCAGAACAAAAACTTACTCTCAGCTGGTACAACCTGTCTCCAGGCACAGGCTAATGATGAATGCCAGACCATCAAGAGAAGCACCAAAACTGCCCTGTTAGCAAGAAGAGAAATGTGCTCCCCAATGCAGTGTGCTCAAGAGCATCCAAAGGACAGTGACTTGGCTCAGTACACTCATGAGAGGGGAGAAGAAACCATAGTCGAGTATTTCTGCAGGCAGTCAACCTCCGAACTGCCTCCTAGAAACCTGCTCCTTAGAAAGAACTAATGGCATCTTCTTATTTCTACAAGCCCTCGGTGCCAGGACAAGTACCAGCGTATTTGGAAAGAGAATTTGGAGGCTGGACAGAAGTAAAGTTAGTTCAAAGAGAGGTTCAGGAGCTGAAAGTACTACCTTTTTGCTCAGCCACAACAAGGCTGTTAGCACAAAAAAGCTTCTGTGGCAGGTTTGGGCCATACCTATGACAGCCAGGCCACAAGTACCAAAGCAAAGTGCCTACGAAGTGCCCAGCAATGTGGAATGCCTAAAACCTCTTGTTCTATAAAAAACCCCAACATACAACCCCCGGGCCCCCAACCAAAAATACCACAAAACTCTTTAGCTGGTAGGCTCCTGCTTATTTGAGATGGCTGAGAGAAACCAAACGTGTGGAGAGCAGACCCTGACCGAGCTAGGTGTGTCTCAGAGCACTGCTGAGGATGCCGAGGTGAAGAAGCATCCAGCTCTGAGCAGTCGTGACACCCAGTCATTAGAATATGAACGGACACACAAACTATACACCCACAGAAAAAACAGATCCAACAGCAGATCCAAGGCATTTCTATACAATAATAATCACAATGAAAACTTGCTCGTATACTATCAATACGTTTCAGTCATACTGATTATGTTACTCAACGTGCAAAGTAAATAAAAAGCTTCATTCACACCCATGCCACATAACACAGAAACGTACCTCAACAAATCTCTTGTAAAAGAGGTAATTCAGAGTTCTCAAGTGCCGTTGATTTATGACATTTGGGCAGAGAGCTAAAAGGAGGAAAAAGACATTTCAGTATACGACATAGCTGAGCTTCCTTGAAGTTTTACTGTCTAGACATTTCATTTTCCCTTCCCCAATTTCAAACTCGGTATGCGGAAGGCAGGATGCCATCACATTTGGAACAATGACGGACAGACACACACATTGTCAGCTTATCTAAGCTATAAACTGTTATTTACACTTTCAACCATGATTAGCAATGCTAATCCTCGGTTCTGATATCTCTGGTTCTACCACCCTCGCGTGATAAGATCCACTTGCTGGTTCAATATGCTTCCCAGTCAATGACTTCACACCTTTAATTAGGCAGCATCCTCATACGGGCACCACCTCCAGTCTCTAGAGGCTGCATTCTTTTTGATTTAATTGGAACCTGTGCTGTTAATTCATTGAAGCAGTTTTGAACATGTTACTCAGGATGTAAACTTGTGGCTAAAGTTTAGCCGATAAAACAGATATCCATGAAAGAGATTCCATATCCATACAAAGAGGGAGGTGACTATTGTTTTGCTGAGCTAGCAAGCAACAGTTGTTGTTATTATTTTTATTACTGTCATCTTCATTAGATATGCCTCATTACAACTGCAAAACCCAAGATCTTCACATAGCACCTTGTTTTGAAATGCAGTGCAAGGAGAGATAAAGCAGACGATAAAATACATTAACCAGGATTAGCATACGTATCTGTCAGTTCTTGCTAGCTGCTGGTATGCGTGTACAGGGAAAGACTTAACCAAAGCCTTCACTGAGGTTTCGGTGGGTAAAACCATCTCACTGGTAGTCAGAAGGCGCAGGACCAGCAATCACAAATGGTAACAGAAAACAGTAAAGTGAAAATTCTCTGCAGCCTCCCTTGAATCGGCGCACACCGGGAGAAACTAGTGTTACTGACTCAAAGGCCCTCGGAGCTTCGCACCCCTCCGTGCCCCACACACGGCACGGCCGAGGATTGAAAACTGAGAGAACGAAGAAAGATCTCTGAATACCCGACCCTGGAATCGGAGGGATATGAGCTGATGTACCACTGGTTACCGCAGCTTCTCAGAGTCCCTTGAACATTTCCATCTCAAATAGAAACGGTTAAAGCTGTTATTTTGAAGTTAATCTTCCACAGTGTGACAACACATCCTCGCCCTCAAAGGATCTGCGGAAATTAGTGCAATTATCCCGCAGGATATTATCCCAATAAATACGGTGATCTTTCCTCTGGATATTACCCCAATATCTGGACGAAAGATCATCCGCTCATGGAAAGCAACGCTCTTTAAAGAAGGTAAGATCAATCTAAAAATTAAAAATATCACCACTTAACTTAAAGATTTCAAATCTCTTCAGAAAGAAACACAGCATGGCTGCTCCAGGTCACCAGAGAGATCCATGGAACATTTTTTTCTTTGAGTTTCTAGAGGAAATACCTAAAGCCCAGGACTTGGCAGAACTGAGGGATTTTAAGTGCCCGGCTATCTGTACGGAAAGTAGGACAGAGGAACACAGAGGGACTGGAACATTTTTGAAGGCACTAGTGACGTTTTCTATTCCGATGGAGCAACGGAGCTGAGTTTGAATCCAGCTGTCTACATTTTATTACAAAAAAAACAGAAAGGGACTAATCAAAAATGTGAGGATGACAGGTAACTTGGTAAGAGAGACAATGAAATCGGGAGTTCAAAGCTCTAAGGAAAGGAAGAACAGCAAAATAAAAATAACAAAATGGACTTCAATAAACTCAGAACTGGCAGGTAAGATTTCATGTGAAAATAATTTATAAGGGGAAAAGGAGTTAAGAAGAGCTGGCCATGGGAAAACTGCAAGTGAAGTAAGAGACTTAACTGCTAAATCAGAAGCTTTTCTTGATCTCAAACACAAGAAAGAAAGATAAAAGAACGTGGAAACTGGATCACACACATACAGCACAGATACAGAAATCAGAAAGCCCAAAGAAAAACGTGAGATGCATCTACCAAAAGCCGTAAAGGCAAGAGAAATTCCATATAGCCTTCTGCAGGAAAAACCAACCAAGAATCTAATGGCAAGGCTAGAGAAGAACTGGCACAGGTTGTATAGGAGATGGTAAACTTTCCACCTTGGAGGTCTGTAAGAATAGGTTCCACGTTCCATGTATATCAGAAATGACAGGAGGAGGTCCTTCGGCTTTGGGGCAAGAGGGTGACACAGGTGACACTGCAGAGCCTTTGCCAGGCCTTTTCCCTGCAGTTCCATGACCATCTATCTACACCCTGTGTTTGCAGAAATCAAAGCGCTCCAGCACAGAGCAACTTACTCGAGGTCAAACACCCGGCTGAGTGAACAGGAGCCTGAACTCAGGTCTCCTGAGACAAAACCAACGTTTCGGTTGCTCGGAGCAAAAGATAAGGTCCTAAGCTTTTCAGAACAGGTACTGACCTTCTACTCAGTGTTTGTACAATGGGGTTTGGGGATCATGACTGGGTTGCAGAGCACTAGTGGAATACAAATGGGGTATTACTACCAAAGCACCTCGTTGGGCACGTGTTAACTCTTAACCTGGCAGTTGCACCACAAGAGTGCTTCATCTCAACTACATTTCACATCTGGGACTGACTCAGAAGCAAAAAATCCAGTCTGCTCACAGCTGTTAGCAGAGAGTTAATGGCTATTAGCAACACAGAGGAAGTAAAAATGAAATCTGTTTGTCACGCAGGGTATGAAACCCACGACACACACATCTCACTCGTGTAACATCGCTGAGATGGGTCTACTGGGGACGTGGTGCAATATATTTTTAGGTGCGGTGCGTGACTACCACTCCCAGGTGATACGCGATGCCTCCTGAGCTGGGATGTGGACCCAATCCTCTTTACGCTGCCCGGAGAGCTTGCCTTCCATTCACAATGAGACTCCTTCACCCTGGCCTGGCAGGACAGAAGGTCTCAGACAAAGCATACTTTGTTTGGGGACAAAGTAAAGGAGCCTTTTTTTAATAAAATCAGGGTACCTGAAATGCTAGAGGCTTTTACCCTGGGATTGCTAAGGATTGCCGGGGAATCTGCCGAGAAGCAAGCTGTGCATTAGCCCCTCGGCGTATCACGAGATTAGTCCCTAAGTGGAAACTGGTGGAGGGTAGGGCCAGACTCGGGAAAACCTCTTGTAGCCTCCAAGATGCATTAGTGTCTCTCATAAAATGCTCTGTGCCACTACAGGTCAGGGTCAGCGGTCCTCAGGAAGGAAGGTGAAACAGGAGAAGCCCCAGATTCCCCCCAAAGCCCTGCGCTACCCGCTAGCTTTGCTGCCTGGAGCAAAAGCAGAGAGCATCGCACAAGGGTGTTGATCTATGCCTAAAGGAAAAAATGCTCTGGTGCGGTCTTTAGACACGTGTCTGCATACAACGAATTCATGCTCAGAACTGCGAGAGTGGTGTCAGCTTTTCCAACGAAAAGCTCGGAGCTGCTGCCCAGCTTGTCTTGGTCTAGAGCAGACCATACGCTACTGCTTGTATTGCAGTACACAAAAATGTAGCTGAGAAGGAAAGGGCTCCAGAAAGCACCCTGACGTGTTCGATCGGCTCCTCCTTCAGCACCCTGGCTCTGCAGACACCGCAGCCTCAGGAACGGACGGCTCCTATCTCCTGATGCCTACGCCGAGAGGTTCTTCTCAGTCTCAGCGCTATGGAGAGATGTGCGGGTATTTAACACGAGAGCTAAAACACTTCTGAAGGAAAATCCCCATGGAAGTAAGGGGAAACAACCCTCGTAAAGCAAATGCAAAGGGAAGGAAAAACCTTCTGCTCCATTTTAATGAGGAAAGGTAAAAACAGTTGAAATTTTCTCCTTCCAAAGGTGTTCCTGTAGAGTTAAAACAGTCATTCCTGTCTCTCCAACGCAGCACCTTTTGAAGTGCCTAGTGTAGACTCCCCCGAGTCCCTGCTGGAGCTCTGCCTGGTGACCGCCCCGCCATGTGCTCGCAGCTCTCGCAGACCTGAGGAAGTTTGAGGACAGCTGTGACCTACCTGAGCAGCTGCAGAGAGCGCCGAGCAGCCCTCGTCTGCCCTCTGCTGCCCCAACACTAACGCAGTGGTAACGCTTTATCTCACAAAGCAGTTCTGGGGCTTCGTAAGGAAGAATCATGCCAACATGAAATTAAAGGTTAAACCAAAAGTATAACCTGGTGGTCAAATGAAGAGAAACATTTCTCTTAGTTTATGCTAAAGAAACCTTTTAAAGACTACGGTAAAAATATGTCCGTAGCCTTCAAAACTTAAGGTGCTCCACTCATGTATTACACTGCTACAGGACAACCACAACTTTAAACTGTGCATTCAATTACCATCTCTTTTCTGCCAACACCACTATTATCTGCTGTATTGTCATACAGCCACTGAGGCCCAACGTGTGAGGACATTTATACTTTTCAGAGTGGTATCAATTCTACCTCATACTCAATGAATTTTCAATGAAAAACACCACTGACCCCTCTGCGGTATACTGGCTGTGCAAAACCACGACCGAAAACAGACTCAGCCATTTCAAACCCAGGTAGGTCTGCTCCCTCATCTCTGCGAACTGTTTTGACTGAAACTTGCATTTGTAAATCTAAGGCAATCTCTCAGGGTCTCCAAAGACTATTAAGTAATTAGCCTGCAAAAGCTACGAGCTCGTTAAACCAGAGCATACTGACCCACGTGTGAGAAAAGACTCTATAAAACCCCGTTTCCTCAATCACATACCATTTCTGCCCAACTTCTTCCTTCCCCAATAAAGCTAAGTAAATGGAATCACACACAGTTTATTGGGACACCTTTGGGATTCGGCAGAAAATCTTCCACTTACCATGCACTGCTTTGTGCGCTACCAGGAATATTGGAATACAGTTCAGAAAAAGAAGAGCTAATCTAAGACGATGGCTTTTTTTTGCCCCCCCGAGGTTCCAGTTCTTTTTTATATTGGGCCACCCCCTACCCGGCTCTGCAATTTAAGACTGGCAGTTCCAAGGAGTGTTTCAAATCTTAATGGCTGATCAACACCTAAGTTTTCCTTAGCAGTCAGTGAAATTTAGCGAGTGAGTGGATAGGAGTGAGCTCGGGTAGTGAAATATGAAAGTAGATTTGGAACTGCAAGAACTGAGTCACACACACACGTTTGCCTTCTCATACCAAGAAACCCCGTCCTCCTCCAGCCTTTCTCACCGAAAGCCACTTCCCTCTTCTGCTGCTGCTCTCAGCCTCTTTCAGCGAGTAGGAGTCATGAGTGAAGAGGAGATAGAACGCAGCAGAAGACTGCGGCATCAAACAAGCCCGCAGTCAGGCTAGGTAACAAGCGTGAGTTTTACCTCACGGCCAGCTTTTGGTGGAGCTGCTCAGAACAAGAGAAGTGAGGGGGTTTTAACCCGTACGTTTTACCTAGCCTGCTTCCTTTTTGAACGCTCTTTCCTCACAGTCAGATTTACTACCACTAAAGAATGGAGAAAGAACATCCAGAAATTCAGAGGGAGGGGGGGGAGAGAGGTGGGAAGAAAAGGAAAGCCGTGTTACTCCAGCGGCCACTAACTCAGTTCAGTCAGGACCAGCACCAGGGCAGAAATTCCCCTGTAGGCATTCATCCCCTTCAAAGCATTTCAAAGGAGACTAAGACGGCCGCAGCTGAGCAACGTGTGAAGTCCTGCTCTGAATTACATGCAATATTACGTAAAAAATAAACACGTACTTTCATGTAAGAGATGATGAGAGTCACCCAACATTGGTTTTAGCTGCCCCAAATCTGGCACCTTGTCTAAATCAGTGGCCTACATCCCCTCTCACAACAGTAAGAGGTGGACGGCCCTCTCTAGCAAGTGACTTATCCTGCACTGTAGACACCGCAGTTTGCACAGGATAAATCACTCTCTGGAAGCGTAGGCAGGAACGGAATCTGTATCTACCCCAAGGAGCCTTCTCACCATGTGTCGTGGAGGACCAGCAAGGTTTGGCCATTATTATTGGCAGCTACAGCATCTGGGACACCATCACCAGGCTGAGGCACGCTGCCATCCCACAGAGAGCACCTGAGATCAACAGCTACATGCTCCTCTCCTAGATTATTTTTTTTTTTAATTTCTCAGAATTTTGCATGTGAACAGTTATATCATTTCACCTCTACAGTCAGTATTATACCCTTGGTGGATCTTTCATAAGAAAAGGGGAACAACTCTTTACAGATCATAAACGACAATGCAACCTACTGAATAACCAACCTTGTAAAGGAGGAAAACTTACTGAAGGCTAGTATAAACTCCTGGGAAGGTTTTAGATTTTAAATAAATCTCCCCCCATATGTCTCAGCTTTCACACCAATGTGCTGAGTTTAATTATATTTACTTATTCTCCAATGAGGGTTTGTAAGGATTATCTTATTAACTTTTGAACAGCCGTCTGAAGATGTGAAGATTAATAAGCAACACATTGTTGCTGCCAGGTGTAATAAGCCCACAATTTGCGGTTAGAAAACACTTTTCAGTCCAAGAAAAGAGAATTGCGTATCTTGGGCTGATGATGGAAAGCTTTGCAGGGTAAAACCTAACGGTGCACCTAAAGGTGTCTGACGCAAGATCTCAAAGAGAAGGAAAAAAGATCAACAGTCCCCGCTAACAACCAAAGCAAAACAAATTAGATTTTGTTAGATAACCGGTGGTGAAGCCAGTGATGAAAAACAGTGATGAAAAATGTGTTACTTCTCTTGGAAGGCTGCAAGAGCCTTAAAATTCCCTACCACCAACCCTAGTTTATGCAGAGGATACAAAGGGCTGTGCCCAAGGGTTATCTCTTCCCAGCTGATGGACCCATAACTCTAGAAAACAGACCCCCAGATGAATAATGACTTGCCTCTTATGTGAGTGGAATGGAGTCATAACTCAAAGCTGACCATCATGTGTTTATGTAGAGCCATTCTGAGGTCAAGATTTATTTCACATCGTGGAAGAAGCAGCCTATTAGTCACAAGCACTTCATTCTTCGACAGCACAAAGTGATAATTCCCATAACTTACCAGCTTTGTTTTTCAATACCATTAATTAAACCCTGAAACTTCCCATGATAAATTGCAGCAGAGATTCCTTGCTGAACACGGAAGAAGACAAATTGACTTCATCTGTTTTTTATTGGTGAGATAACTCCACAATATGGTGCAGTATCACATACCTGGATCTACGTTAAATCGTTCTAGGAGCCTGAAGACCAGCTTGCTTAGCATTTTGCGGTTAAGTTTATCCGGTTTGTACCTGGACAGGCCTTGATATTGTCTGCAAGCATATAAACAAAACCAGAAAGAACATCTGTGGAATCACCTAAAGTATGTTCCCCAAACGGTAGATATTTAGCAGTAGAGGTATTAGGGTTTGCTCAGTGTTGGTAAGAACAGTCCCCTACCTTTCCCGAGTTACAGCAAAAAGCCAACAATACCACCTCGCTAATTTCCCTGTTAATGACTGAAGCAAGTCCAGAGGCTTATTTTAAAGAAAGAGAAAACCAGCAATTCCCTCCTGTCTGCTTTCAGAACTAAGACTGCAACTATTTCATCTACGCTGTGAGTTTGACTGTACGGTTGGCTTTGTGAGTGACAGGAGCTATTCTAGTGAGAGGCAATTTATAAATTAAAACACACACGACTATTTCATGAGCACATGAAGGTTAACCACTTGCATCTCTTGTTTTTCTGCCACTTCATCACAGTATTATCTTCCTGCAAAACCTGTACAACCGATACTGAAACTCACTCTTGTCTGCAGCAAAGCACGAGAGTCTGATTGCTACAACCTCCTGGAGGAAGCTTTGATATCGTTACATTGCTAAGATCTACTGCACGGGTTTCATTTTGCAGTCCTCTCTCCTGGCAGGAACTGAGCATCTGTCACTAGGAATGATACCTCTGTCTCACGGGCTGAGGCGTTTGAGAAGACTCTGGCACAGACACCAGAATTTCCCCTTTCTCAGCTGAAAAGTAAATATATTGCACTCCATTATGCTGAGAAATGATCTGAGATAGACAACCAGAGAACATACTGTCCTCTGACAGCAAGTTGGCCCCAGCTATTTAGAAAGTCAACAAGCGTTTCTACCTTGTGATGTTGCCGATATTAAAACCAGGTTCACACCATGTGTCCAGGATCTGCAAGAGCTTGCTCTGGAGCTCAGGATATTCTCCCACATAATCTTCCACCAAGTTAGTTTTATCTTGGAGCAGTAGCGGCGTACACATCTAGGAGAAGAAATTACATGTAAAGCACTGTGCCCTGCCTTTGATCACCGTGTTTCGCAGACTGGGCGCTGCAGCACACAGAGAATCGTAGAATCGTTAGGGCTGGAAAAGACCTTTAAGATCATCAAGTCCAACCTCTACCAGGCCCACTTCTAAACCATGTCCCTGAGCACCATATCTAGATGGCTTTTAAATACATCCAAGGATGGTGATCCAACCACTTCCCTGGGCAGCCTGTTCCAGCCTTTGATAACCCAGCGGGCACGGAAGAGGTCCGGGACGTTGCCGACTGAAACCTGGCAGAGGGCTGGCCCATCCCCTGCCGCTCAGCCACGGCGAGCAAGGCACCAACCCCCTGCTTAATCAACCAGCGCTGCCTAAAAGAGTGACGTGACGTTTTCAACACAAATATTGGCCAACACAAATGACGTGACATTTTCAACACAAATATTAGCAAACATCACTCCATCACAGTGATAACCACTTGTCAAGACCACAGCTAGAATTTTTTATAACAGTGGCTGCGGCTAGAAAAGCAGTCCAGCGAGCTGTCGTGGGGTCTAACAAAATACACTTTGTCACCTCCTGAGACGTAAAGGCACATCAGCGATGCAGCAGTTACTTCTTGGGAACAAAGTAAAGCCTCAAGTGAAANTCAGCGATGCAGCAGTTACTTCTTGAGAACAAAGTAAAGCCTCAAGTGAAGGGCAGAACGACTTGGAGGGCCTTGATGGTTCTCCTGCTAAACAAAAGGTGGATCTGATGACAGAGAAGCCTGCAGAGGAAATGACTCACCTTCTCCACGTCTTGATCTGGCTGTAATTTTAGCTTAATACTCAGCATGGCTGCCTAGAAAATACAACGAAGAGTTGTGTATTTAGGAGAACAGCACAGTGGATAAATGGGCATTACTCCAAAGCAAAGCATATATGCTATTATACAAATTTTTAATGCGTTAATTATTTCTGTTAAATTTTCAAGTACAAATCATATAAACATTTGGCCGCATACATTCCACTTAGAAATGTATAGAACACTCCTGGCAGAGTTGTGTATTCCGAGCAGCAGCATACCCTGGAGCCAAAATTAAAGATCAAGTTGTCTGGCAGAAAGAGAGAAAGTAAAGTGCTTGGACAAAATCAGCTAAAGATGGATATTTACTATCAATACAATCGTAAAAATCACCCGGCCCACCACACCTTTTTGGAGTTAACTTCATCCATCTTGCTGTGCCATTTAAATTTTGTAAAATAGTTGCATTTTGTGAAAGCAACTCCAGATTTAAAAGACTCTGAAATCAAGAGGTTTTCTTTTTTTATGATTTTTGCGTAGCTCCACACCCCTGAAAGTGCTAAGGCTCACCACATNTGTGAAAGCAACTCCAGATTTAAAAGACTCTGAAATCAAGAGGTCTTCTTTTTTATGATTTTTGCGTAGCTCCACACCCCTGAAAGTGTTAAGGCTCACCACAATCAGAGAGATGGTAAGAACTGTAGTCTTCCCTTTTGCAGTATCTACAAATCTTTGATAAGCCAAGACCTGCCACGTTCACAAATTAACTCCAAAACAGTATCTCCTGCAGATGAGGAAACTCTGCTACGGTGAACCGCAGTAACTCAGGCTGCGAGAAGAACTGGTTCAGCCACTGTCTATCCTGTCCCAGCCTGGTGATTACGGACACGTATTAAGATCTAACTGTGCATTGCTTTGGAGGCATACAAACTAATTAGGATTTTAAGCAGTTAATAGTGTCTAATTTCTGTAGTGCGTGAGAATACTTGGATCTCAAATACAGAATAACCATATAATGGCTTTCTTTAATATAGCGTATTGTTCCAGTAAATAGAGTAATAAGAGGAAGGAGCCTTCTAGTGCATTTCTGTGTTAGTACTGATGCAACTGTGAACCAGGTAATGAAGGTGTTTTACATGAAGCGTCCTCCTAATTGCTTTGCAAAGTTAGGCTTTATTTTCCAAAACGGTTGTAAACAGTGTTTGATAACACGACATCTCTGACCCTACCGCAGCACGCATGGCACGCTAAGCTACACCAGGACAGAGGATGTCATCACCTGAGATCACAAACGCCTGTTTATTCAGATGAGGATGAAAACAGTACGTTAGGGCTTAGAGGAAAAGCTCTTCTCTTCAGCAGGTTTCTCTGTTATCTGTGATTGATTTTGCTTTGAGAGAAAGATCACGAAAATGATGGATTTGTTTGTCATGTATACATATGATATATAGATGAAATACATTTATATTACAATATATATAAAATACAGTAAAAAAATGCCCATTGCCCCCAAGCAAACATAAACCTCATCATTACACTTCACCTGTNTCTCTGTTATCTGTGATTGATTTTGCTTTGAGAGAAAGATCACGAAAATGATGGATTTGTTTGTCATGTATACATATGAAATACATTTATATTACAATATATAAAAAATACAGTAAAAAAATGCCCATTGCCCCCAGGCAAACATAAACCTCATCATTACACTTCACCTGTATGAAACCTTTATAGAAAAATGTAGCCAGAAAAAGTGGCTCAGTGGGGGGAGCACAGCTTGTGATGTGATGTCTCCCGCTTTCTGTGATGTCTCCCAGCATCCAAGTGACACCTCAACTCAACTCATGGCTGGAAGCACGTGTTCTGCTGACCCAGCCACGCAACACAGACAAAACCTCACAGCTCATCCGCGCACTGCTGACAGCAGAAGCCGCGGATGACATTACCTTCGGGGAAATTCATGCACGTATTTCATCCACTGCATCGAAGACTGACAGTACAAAAGCAGACAACACCACACACCATATACGTTCAATCGTTCAATCTTACTGTCCAGAAAGAACAGAGATACCCAATTATCAGAGGGAAAACATTCTTCTGACTGTTTGTTTTGGGTTTATTTTTGGGGGTTTGGAGGGTTTTATTGGGGGGAGTGTTGGGGTTTTTGTTTGTTTGTTTTACCACAAAACAAACACTGTGTCACTGGCAGTCCGGGCTTCATCCCAAACAGAGAACTGAACAGAAGAGCTTTAAGCGACAAAAGCAGGAACTGCCATCAATGCAGTGGCTGTGCGCTACAAACCAGACACGGAATGGAAAGGCACATTATCATTCCTCAGCCCAGCTAACTCTTCAACCAAACCTCCCACTCCGGACTTTATAACTATGCCCCCTGTTTAGAGGCTGATACGCTACTCTGCTCCACCAGCCCCAAGCACCTCTGCTCTCTAATTACCAGTTTACCATCACAAAGTTCAAGCTGAGCTATTATTCTCAACTTGCGTACGAGTTGAAGGTTGCTACTTCTGTTTTGGACCTGAAGAAGGGGTTTGGGTCTCCAAAGCTTTGGCAGCTGGTTTTATTTTCCTCCCAGCTGTCTCAGTTTGCCAAATAAAAAA
>RSEF01000017.1:714588-740445 GCA_003993805.1 Himantopus leucocephalus
GGTCCCTTCCAACCCAAACCATTCTATGATTCTATGAAATCACACAAGCTGGTTTTAACATCATTTTAACATCACCCAGCTAAAGCAGGTGATGGAGCAGTCAGATGAATTGTGCTGCTGGCAGAAACGTCCCACAGCGGGGAACGGCATCAGCAGCGGGGCAGGAGCCTCGTCCGTGCACAAAGCTAAACGTGGCAGGAGACGCATGACCCGGGCCCTAGGAACAAACAAGCAGGCTGGATCGCAGGGTGTAGTTGCATGGGCTGGCTGGCTGAATAGCGAGGACAACTTAGATAAAATCAGTGTGTTTACAATAGGAATAATAAGAGAAGAGATATGAGTAACTGTAATAAAGATGAAAGTGTTTGGCAGCTGTGTCTGTGGTCTCGACTTAGAGCTATTTTAAGATTTTGTTTTGTTATTATCATGTTTTGAATTGTTTCACTCCACAAACAAGTTTTGTGTAAAACGACCCTATTTTTAACAGTCTGTTTATAGACGATAAGATCTCCAGAAAAGCAACACCTCACTCTCAGACTCATTTTGTAGTTAGAAAACAAACATTTTAATTAGGCAGACAGCATGCTGTAACTAAAATGGTGAGAATCCCCCTCCCCAGCCAAGAAACAGGCATTTCCCCATACGCAGTGCTGCACCCTCCACGCTGTGCTGGAAGACTAGCCAGCGTAGCTGGAAGCTAGCAATTATGTTAATCCAACTGCAGATCCTCTGACTCAGGTTGGATCAGCAGGGCAACAAAAATCCTAAGCAGCAGATACCTCCCCCACGTCAGCAGCTGATCAACGAGCGAAAACCCCTCGCCATTACGCAGGAATACGGAAAAGCTCTGGGGAAGGCTATCAGGGTCTACCCACCCTCCCTCAAACCATGAAGAGGACATGCTATAGTCCTGACTGCTGGTACAAGTAGCCTTTTCGCAAACATACATTTCATGCATAGAGAAATCTATGTATGTAATCTAGTAACAGCAAAGAATGAGCATTATTGCTACACGTAAAAGTGTTTAACCTAAACTAAAAACCCTCCTGCCCCAGACCCTAACAGAAATATGGGAAAGGTCGGTCCCTCTCTTGCCTTGCACCCCCAAGCGGATACAGGACAGGTACCTGATAAAGCCCCCGCTCAGTACAGGAGAAAAGGTGACCCATTGCCTGACTTAAATCCCATCAAAGTTTGTGAGTCTCCTGATTGTCCTCGGCAAGCTTTGGGTCATTCTTTGATATAATTATGGTGAAAGCGAAAATCACATTTCGATGGTTTGTAATAGTTTTGTTTCCCAAAGAGAAACACTTAAAAATATAGCAAAAGGAGGGTTGGATGAGGACGGTGAAGAATGCAAAGCTGGGCAACACTA
The DNA here is from genome assembly GCA_003993805.1 of Himantopus leucocephalus. Lineage (NCBI taxonomy): Eukaryota > Metazoa > Chordata > Aves > Charadriiformes > Recurvirostridae > Himantopus > Himantopus leucocephalus. The sequence continues at coordinate 715,964 of RSEF01000017.1, forward strand.
CATTAAATTATATCTAAAATGCTTGTAGGTGCTTTGACCATAGGCATGGGGGAATCTACCCAAACTTGACGCACTCAGGCCAAACCACGAGCACCAGACCACTCTCCTAGTCATGCGATTACAAGAACAAGAGTATAGGGAAATGGTGACTGTTTTGAAGTGAACACACAAGCCCAGAGCATCCTGCACCAATGCCTGATCCTCTCTACTTGTTTTGACTGCAATTGGCTCTGCCTCATCTAAAAATGACTATTCTTTCCATATACAGTACGAAGTGCAGGAAGCCACACAAGATCTTATCTGCAAGGGCATGTGCACTTGGGTGGTGTCTACACTGACAATTTAGGCAATTTTCCCACGGTGGGGTTAGCATCAGAGGAATAACCTTTTGCTGGTAGCACTGCTTGGAGTGATGAGGCAGGACAGACACAGATGGTTTCTGATGACTCCTGCATTACTTAGCTCTGCTGCAAGCAAGTTGGGACAACAAAAAGGTAAATAAACCTGTGCCTGACTTGGTGTAGTATTTCTGAACCAATGGTGAAGGAATTTCTGAAAGCCCATAGAACACACCGAACAACAGAACGAGACTTCGCAGAGGAGGATCCAACGTCAACTCTAAGAAAACCACAGTGATCAAAGCCTGGATACATAGTAATGGTAGAGCTAATTGAGTAAAAGGCACACCACCTATTAATCATTGGGAACATCTGTTTTGTGTTTTGCAATCACTCATTTCAAACTTGTGGCTAATCAGCTTTGCTCAAACTCTCACAGTGCATCACTGCATTGTGTATGACATCAGGTTAGATGTTTAATGACTTCCTGCTTAAAGAGCATACAATATACACAGCTGTCTTCAGGAAGATCTTCAGAAACGAGAAAAACATGAGATTTCCCAGGTTCACTTTCAAGAGAGCATAAACGTATTTTATAAGGAGTGAAACCGTCAAAATGAAGTAGTGACAGGTTACTCATATCTAAAGAATTTGAGGTTGAGGGAGAGAAATTAAAGTCCAGGTTGGAATAGGCGTGTGACAGGTGAAGGGAAGAGGGCACTGAAACAAACACTTCCATGATTTGTCTTCCTCAGGTCACTCAAAGCAGTTTTAAACCTGGTTTAACTGGTCAGTGCATCCTCATAAACGAGTGATCCTCTAGAACACTGCCCAAGTTTCCTGTGCATACAGGCCACCCACCTTCTCCAGATCCAGATCTTTGCATGACTAGATCTGCTGCACATTTGCACCTCTTCTCCAAGAGCCCGCTTGTTTGACGACAGCCCAGAAATGCCAGCAGCATCTGAATTATCATTTCCCAGCGACACCTTCCCAACCACTTCACCGAGACAGATGCCCATAGCAGAGGTGGCTCCAGAAGACACGGTGATTGGGAGCAGGTGATGGAGTGGTCCATGGCCCGCAGGTTGGCTACCTCTGTGCTGGAGTGGCATGAATCTAGCAGGCAACGTGCCGTTAAAGCTGTCCTTTAGCAGTAAATTAAGTTAATAGGAAACAAGGGTTGAGACCGACATCATCATCTTTACATGAGAAACATCCCCTGTAACATTTTCCTTGTTTTTCTTATCAATTATTATTTTTAATGCAAAAGAAACAAGGAAATTCAAATGCACACACTTTAAAATACAGTAAGAGTTGAACAAGCCTTTGTAATTAAGATGCTGAATGGGGGAAAGAAGCAGTATCAGACACATTTTCACTGTCCTGGGAACAGCTCAAAAAAGTCAGACTGAAGAAGTCCAAAATCTTAATAGCAATTAACACTGATCTGTATTGACAGATTTGCAAAAATACACCATGTGTACCCAAGCACTGTGTATGAAGTAGGACTACAAACAATAACATCCCTGAATTGGTGCTCAAAACATGATTACACTGAAAATTGAAGGTCGTGTTGGTGATTGAACCATGCATTTCTACACCTTAGCGTATCTGCATTCCTTTTAACTCTTTGGTCAACTGTCCTTTCTACCAAATTATCAACTGAATTCTGTAGTAGTATGCATTGCTGACAAAAATGTTGAATTCTGTGTCTACAGAGCTTTTTCTCTGGGTACCCCAACTTGTTTTGTGACAAATTTTAAGAACTGAATTTTAATAGATAATCCTCATTACCTTAATTGATAGAGCAAACATTAACTGAATTTAACATATAGAATCAACCTTTATTATTTGTAGAAATTAACAGAGAAATCTGGATGGACAACAACAAAAAAAAACCTGTTAAAAATGAAATACTCCCTGGCCCACTAATAGCTTAGTCTAATATTCTTGTTTAACACCAAAGGGATGAAGGGGAGAAAAATGCTGCTAGTCACCGATACGGAGAGGTTGGAGTGGGAGCTCTCTCAGGCCCAAGAATATTTCTGGTTGTCAGAGGCTAAAAAGATTATTTATTGTTTCCTTCCTAAACCCAGCTCCACTGCCACCTGTTCAGAATTTACTATAAAGCTGTTAAACAAGACGAGAACTTTGATGCTGACTGTGAAAACAAGTTTCACTGTATCTGACCCGAGCAGCGCTCACTACTCATCCAGAAGCAAAGGAATTTGATTTTTTTCTTTAAGCACAGCTATCTTTTTACCTTTATAAGCTGTTTAAAAAAATGTAAATAAAATAACTCAGTGGACAATAGAGGGCATTCATCCCACAGAAAGACAGCCGCCACCCTTAGACATGAAATATCGCAGCACATTAAGTCATGAGACCCCGCTAATCAAAGCTGACAGGGCCCTGAATGTGATTTCTGCTGAGACTTAGCGATATCATGGGGCACTGAAGCATGCACAGCCTGCCAGACTGCCCCTGTTCATGTGACAATGGCTTTTATTCCCGAAAGGGGCCTGCGAGTGACAAGAGTCCCCTTTGTCTTCGGGCTCCCGCATTCGCAGTGCAAGAGAGGTTCATTCAACCAGCCCCAGACACTCTTTGAAAGGCTGAAGTGTAACATAAGATGACCATGAAACACTAGCTTGCCTTCTGCCTACCCCTCATTCTTCTCGAGCACAGCCTGGCCTATTCAGGGCCTCTCCCAGACTCGCTCGCGCTGCATTACCCCCGGTCTGCTGAATCCCGGCATTGTCCCGGCCCCACCAGCGCCCATCGCCCTCCCCACAGCGCTGACCGACCCACCGACCACCACAGCCCGGGCCCAGGGCGGCGTGGAGCCGCGGCCTGTGGCTCCGGAGGGCTTCTGGGACGGGGACAAAGCCGCCACATTTCACCTGCAGCTCCCTGGGCGGGAAGGTGGAGCCCTCCTCCTCTCTCTTCACGCCGGGTGGGCCGCGAGGGGCCGACCCGGGAGCCCCCTGCGCCGCTCCGAGCGCCCTGCAAGGCCCCGCGCTGCCATGCTGCTCCAGCAGCTGCAACCCCCATTCGCAAAAGAATGGATACAAACCCCAAACAGGACAGGCGCCTCACAAACCCACTTATATGGCCCTGCTTTTTCCTCTAACTCACTGGATCAGCCTGGTTTTCTGCATCATGGGAGCACTAGTGCCATCCGCTGGCCAGCGCTCCCCGTCAGGTGCCTCCTCACCACAGCTACTATTTTATGCTGAAAATCAGAATAAAGTTATCTCCCCCTGCACCATCTTCCACCAACCCCCCGACCCTGCGCACAGCTGATGGTTTCCCCTGCTGCCCCCAGGTCACCGGCACCCCAAAACGTCCTGGCTGCGACCACCCACAAACTGGTTCCGTTTTGACCGGCTCTGCTGAACCAGAGCCTACGGGGAGGGCCGGATGCTTCAGAAACAAGTAACGGCCATGGGATCTCTGGGATCTCGTTTCTGAAGAGATCTTTCTCCAAAACCTCCGCGAGGGAAAGGAGCCTTAGCCCACGGGGCAGAGCTGGGGACCTCCATTCTTCACACACTACAGTACTCTAGAATAGGCACCTGGTGTCTCACCGTAAATACAGCAAGAAAATAAATAATGACAGCAAGGATTGATAAGGAATTCTGTCCTTTCAGGCAAGAGAGAGAAGAGCCACAAATCCTACACGTGAATGTGTGTTACTGCCCCATTGGAAAGACGGGGGACAGCGGGACAAACAGACCCGCCACAGCCCACCGCAAGCGCTCAGAGCCCGAGTTCCAGGTTTTTTGGGGTTCGTTGCTGTGAACATAGGTATGATGAGTCCCCAAGGGCAGTAAAAGATTTCCTGTTATTCTTGAAGATAATTCTGCTCATCCTTCTGGCAACAAAACAAAACTAGAAGAAAGTTATAGCTGAGCGTAAACAAGAGTTGAGGCTTCCTGTTCTTCACATGGGGAATGGAAAGTAAATGAGCTTTTTCTGAAAAACAATTCCACCAAAAAAAAAATATTTAGAGCTTTCCAAAACCAGATCTAGAAAGAACTGCATTTCTAATGACTGCAATAAATATCTTGGGAGCCATGAACTTAAAAGTCACACATGAATATAGTTAAATACCACGTTTCTGTTAGGATTTTCAAACACTCACATTCAAAACCTTATTGAGCAAAAGAGTACGTTTCAAGCAGCTACCTGTGAACCTCTAATCAAATATGAAATATCCTTGTTTCAGTAGACAAAGAAATCAACAAGAATGGAATTCCACGATCTCACTTGGGAATTCGGCTTTACTGAAGAATAGGATTTTTAAAATGCTATTTGATTTTTTTCTTTTGCTAAACAAGATCAAGCTGTTCTACACCATCAAAGTGAACCATCTTCCTTTGAGAAGAACAGACCTATGCTTTTTGCCTTAAAAGTTAAAAAAAAAAAGCATTAAGAGTATTGTAGTTTGCTCACAAGAACACTCACAAGATTACCAAGACATCACGGTGATGCCAGAGATGCTGCAAGTACTCTAAACTACAGGGTAAAACATACCAAATTCTTGGGTTTGGTGAACTCCCGCTAGTGCCAGCCACTCAAACTCAAATACACAAGTAGTATCACATTTTGAATATGAGCCTCAATGCTAAAGAGGCTTCAAAACTCCTCAAACTGAGAACTCTTTGGTTTGGGTAATCACGTGGGAACAGAGTGATTTTCCAACCCCTCCTCGCTGCAGACAGATTGGAGATAGCACAGCAGGTCTATGACCAACTACTAAAATCCCTTTTCTTGCCAAGGACAAGGAAAACAAAAAAGACCACAACCATCCTCTTAAATTCTCCAAATTAAACCCTATTAACCTATTACTTTCAAAGGTCAAAAAAGGGGTGGAGGAAGGATTCACCGGCATTCTGTACTCAGCCATTAGAAAAAATGAGGTTGAACACAGCCTACCCGTGTACATGGGAAGACCACGCTAAGCTGTACCATTCACAGTGTGCAGCTGCTGTGATGAAATGGAATTCACATTGAAATGCATCCAAAAAAGGACACAGACATTAACAGAGAACTAGAGCGCCGGGTAGGTAAATTTATTTGAAAGACATGACCCACCTCTTTGTAATGGCCCCTCTGATAAAGATGACTGACATGTTCAAGCAAATAGTTCCGGTCTGCTGTATGGAGCTGGTAAATGCTAATCAGAGGGTCAAGAAGATTAGCTGGGCACTGGGCTAGTGTTCTGAGTACACGGGCCTGCAGCTTCTTCAGCTTGATGCCAGACTGGAAAAAAAAAAAGAAAACAAAACAAAACAAAAAAATCAAACACAGATTTAGTAAAGATGGCCACAATTCAATGGCAGCTGAAAATGCAGCTTGTTTAAACAGTGGAATAAGCCAATTCCTTGGGAAGGGATTCTCCAATTTCCCCATGGAGTCTGCAAGCAGAAATCAGAACAATATGATACACATTTTTTTCACAGCATCCAATTTAAAAACATTAAATGTTTGCGGGATAATTCTGGAAAAGGCATATGGCCTTGTGCAAAAGTAAAAGATGAAACTGGAAAAATGCCCTCTTTTACTAACACAGCTATTTAGAAATTCTCCCCTCTAGCTTCCAGCAGAAAATCTTTGAATCCTGCAACTCCGCTCAAGGGAGATCCCACCTATCAGGCATAAGAATTCAATTTTCATTCCCAGGCTTGCTCCTGGGTGCAAGAATGGCAGGAAACGCAGAAGCATCGTCAAAAGATGCACAGACACGAGCATTAATCCCTGTGTTCCTACATGATCATTCTCTTATGACATAGGAATTTCAGTGCCAGTAGCACTTCACTGCACTTTGCAGATACTGCAATGGCGGAACTCAACGTCTAAAAACAGCCGTTTGGAAAAATGGGAAATGAAACAACACAAATATAAAAGTGTCTTGCAGTTCAGAACCAAAAGCATACAAAAAAAGAGAAAATCTCAATAGGTCAGAATACATGGAGGCATAAGGAATGGTAAACATTAGGACGTATAATCTGATGACCCAACGCTACAAAGCTAATCATTCAGCTGCTGAAAAGTCATACTGTTACCATTTTCTGCATTCCCGATGATAAAAGCTCCCCACCATATGGCAGGAGTTAAGCAATTGTACAGTAACTGGCTTCTATTTGCAGAACTGGAAGAATATGCAGAGTAGATTACTGCAATTGGTTTTATCCTGACAGCAGGGATGTGAGTTCCAGTGGGAAAGCCTCCAGCCCAGCAAAGGCTGCAAGATCAACGCTTGATCAAAGTGGTTTGATCTGGAAAGATGGAAATCCCAGCCTGGAAGGGGAAACAGAGCTCTCGCATCACAGCTTCTACTATTATTTCATTTTCAGGATGCATGCAACAGATAACAACAGCTTAGTACGAGTTTCACACCTTCCCAAAGTGTTCGTATGAGACTACAGAGACAACGCTGGACTGTGGAAGAAAGTGAAACTGGGGACACTTGAGGGACATTACAATCAATTGCCCTCTCCTTTCTCCCGGCTCTCTTGCTCTCTCTTTTTCTAACCTGTTGAACAGCAGGATGCTCTTTTATCCAAAGCTGCAACTCAGTGGTGATGTAATACCCGAGGGAATGCCCTTTCCCCTTCCAATCACTGCTGCTCTCCAGCATGTCCAGGAGTTCTGCCAATGGGTCCTCCAGTGCCGCAAAGCCCCGCCTGATTTCTTCCTTGAGCTGCAGAGATACAAAACCACATTGTCATGTACAAAAAGATTAGTGAATCCTCCCTTCCCCCAGCTGAACACAAAGCTTTATTTTTTTTAATTTAATCTATTCAGAGAGGTAACTGTTGCTATTCAGCCACCATCCGCGCCTCCAGTGACTTTTCATGTCATTACAGATTCCTTCATGGCTCACTGCACCTCAAACCCAATGGGAAAAGCAGCAATTGTCCACACTAATTATCCCATAAAGACAGAGAAGTTGTTCTGTGGGGCAGACAAAGGGGCTTGGGATTTGGGGGAGGGGGAGAAAAGAAGTGAGCTGGAGAAAGGGGTGTTATTAGGAAAATGCCAATACTGCAGATAGATAACCAGGCTCAAAAACCTACTCGTCTTCTAACAGACCTACAAGTAATAAAGCAGATACACCCCTCCTCCTCACTCTTGTACCACAGACTTTCATATTTGACCTTATACCCACTTCAGCCACGATGGCATAATGCTCCTCACCGTAACAGGAATATTTGGGAGTATCAAAATAGTTTGGATTTTACACACAAGATTAAAAAGAAACAAACATCAGCGTTCAAACTCTGTTGGATTGCCATCCTGCAAATCTACGCTCCTTTCCTCCAAATCTACCTGAGCGGGGTATTTTCTGTCGACTACCTGCTGCCACGGCACGTCCGGCACCGCACACCTCCGCAAGGGCTCGGGACATGGGAAAACTCCACGCCATAAATCTTAGGAATCCCAGGGCGATGTGTTTAGAAATGTGAAGGAATTGGACACTCACTTTGTGAATGTTAATAGGCTACTTACTACCCATCTGGTAGAAGTGATAAATTAGCAGTACCGAGCAATATCTTTATAATGTTTACGTTAGAAGTAGTTTCCAAGGAGCTCGGAGGGTTGGCAGGGTGAAGAAGTGGCATCCTTCAGTACCCACACAGGACCTTTCACCGCATGGTACATGTACCGGCATGGAGCGAGGCAAAAGCAGAGACAGAAAACAAGAAATCACTAAGAGCAGCTGCTCTCTTTCTTTTTTGGCTAAAAAGCAAAATCCAAAAGATGCACATTCCCGCCTGCAGCCAGCACTTGTAATTTACTGTATATGATGGCCCCAGTCGTGGCTTCCAATGGAAACAACATAAAGTTTGAAGAACAACATGGAAAACAAAAGAAAAATCTACAGAAAATTTGCCAATGAATTTGTTCTTTTTTATTCATCGACAATATTTACTGGAAGACAGCTATTTTCCATAGTGTCTTTCATGTTCTGGAAAAACCACAAGATCTATCGTTTACGACAGAAACTGTTTCTTTCTCACTAGATTATCAAATGCAGCATGAAAAAGCTGATGACTAACAAAGATGTGACTTTTGATAACAGATTTCTCCCTGTAAGTATTTTTCCCTGTGGCAAGAATTTGCGATGTTAAACACAGGGCTCCAACTTCACTGCGAGACTCAGCAGAAGGAAGAGGCAAGCTCTTATCCAACCACAAATATCCAACACAACAGCCAAAGGAAAACAAAGCAACTCGCCAACTAAATTGCACTGTTTATAAATGGCCTCTCTTCGTTTTTTTTCTATTTTTTTCCCCCCAAAGCCCCTCTTCAGCACATTTAGACTGAACAAGAGCTTTCACCACGCCGCTCGGCTCCTCCTTGGGCTGGAGTCAGAGCCTGTGCTTTGGCAGGATGGGCGCCGGAAGACACCGGGTCCTGCTTTCACACGCGGAGCATCTCCAAACACTGACACAACTGCCAGCAGCACACCCACCGCTGTTATCTAGGCTGAATCGTGACTTCCCACCAGCTAGACTTTGACAAGCAGGGAAGAAGCCTTCTTCAAACCTTCCTAGCAGGCTGAAGACTTCAACTATGCTATGAGGGGGGAAAAAAAAGCAAAAAAAAAAAAAAGGCATGAGACACCTAAATCAGAGAGGAAAGAGTGCTGTGCTGCCTGGCTCGTCTCTCTGCCAGAGAAGGATTCCTCTCAAACGTGTAATTGCCATTTCCATTTCAATTGATTCCCATGGCAGGGAACGCTCCTTGGGGGATTTCTCCAGCCTGACAGATCATGGGAATAGGAAAATTTTGCTGATGCTCGAACTGCATACTCCTTCATTCAGTTTTGGTCCCTTATTTCTAGTTACACAGCTCAGGGCAGCCAGCTGATGCTTCTTGGTTATTCCAAAACTGTCCTTCCTATGGAAGAAATGACCATTTCTTACAACCGTGTTCCAGAACCGAGGTCAGCCCGTGGCCGGATACCCTCCTTCAGCTCACGGTCACTGATCTCAGACCAGCGGGCTGATGCACACCAGTTAACAGACAGGGCTGCCTTACACTCATACGCCGTGAAAGGCAGAGAAGCTCCCTGCCATTCAGATGTCGATGGAGCAGACCGAGTTGTATTTAAGTCAACTTCCCTCGTTTATTTGAACAGGACAGTTGGATGTCAGCAGCACCGCACACCTCGAGTCGCACACGGAGGGCAGGGCAGCAGCTGCCCCTGAAAGAAGCGTCTACACTTGCTTGTGGGTGCGCTGCACGTCTGAAGGGTGGGGATGCCCTGAGCCTGGATTAGCCCATCTCAGCGACAGCGTGACGAGCCCGTGTCAGAAACCACTGGGGACATGCTACAGGCCTGGGGAAGAGCAGCTGGAAAGCTGCCCAGCAGAAAAGGACCTGGGGGTGCTGGTCGACAGCAACAGAATATGAGCCAGCAGCGTGTCCAGGTGGCCAAGGCGGCCTGTAACATCCCGGCCTGTGTCAGGAATAGTGTGGCCAGCAGGATGAGGGCAGTGATCGTCCCACTGTGCTCGGCACTGGTGAGGACCCACCTCGAATACTGTGTTCAGTTTGGGGCCCCTCATGACAGGAAAGACATTGAGGGGCCGGAGTGTGTCCAGAGAAGGGCAGCAAAGCTGGTGAGGGGTCTGGAGCACAAGTCTGATGAGGAGCAGCTGAGGGAACTGGGATTGTTCAGCCTGGAGAAAAGGAGGCTGAGGGGAGACCTTCTCGCTCTCTACAGCTCCCTGAAAGGAGGGTGTAGTGAGGGGGGGGTCGGTCTCTTCTCCCAAGTAACAAGCTATGGGACAAGAGGAAATGGCCTCAAGTTGCACCAGGGGAGGTTTAGATTGGATATTAGGAAAAATTTCCTCCCCAAGAGGGTTGTCAAGCACTGGCACAGGCGGCCCAGGGCAGTGGTGGAGTCGCCATCCCTGGAGGCATTTAACAGACAGGCAGACATGGTGCTGAGGGACGTGGTTTAGTGGTGGGTTTGGCAGTGTTGGGCTAATGGTTGGACTGGATGATCTTAAAGGTCCCTTCCAACCTAGATGATTCTATGACATTCATACTGTGCCACTGCCTGGTCCCACACCACAGCCCTCCTCATCCCTGTAAAAAAGCTTTCCTCCTGATTCAGAAACGCATCCTCCAGGCTCAGAAACACGCTCTGCCCGTGCCCGCAGCCGACGGCTGGGACCGAGGGGGACAGACCTGCCCCGCCGGGGAGCTGCAGCCTGCACACTCTGCAACACCACGCGTCTCACTGGGATGAGCGTTCCAGAAACAACCAAACTGAGCAAGCGGAGCTGCCAGCGTGACTCACGGGGATCCTCCAGCTTTTCCCCCCTCAGCAGGAAAGCTGCGGTGCTCTCTGCCCAAGGACACGTCGATGGGAGGCTTTGTCTTTTTCAGAGTATTTTTCTTCACAATCCACACACATCCCAAGATACACAGCACAGAGATTTTGATGATTACTCTTTCCTACTGTTGTTTTGTGGGATTAAGTGCCCTCAAGACCTAACAAATAATATTTTTTTTCTTCCGACTAACAAAACTTGATAGAAAGCTCAAGGCTTTCGAGTTGCTGAGCTCAAGTCTATGTCGGTGACTGACCATTTGGAAAGGCACCTCTCACGCTGTGTTTCCAGTTGTTTAATTATTCCGGCTAGGAACCACAGACTATCAGTAATGGAAAGTCTAAGTGCGGCAGACAAGGACAATGACTAAACCCTCCAGACACCTAGGATGGAGCACGTACACCAAGGTACTCAGCCACGTCGGCCATTTCACATAGGACACATCCCACGTGGCTGCGTGGTGAGCTGCAGGTTTTTGGGTCTTTTAGAAAAAAACATCTCAGCTATGAACCTGCCTGAACAATGCAGAGTTAAACATGGGAAACTCACCACGAAGCTGATGCATCTAGTGTTTTTGCTAGTTTTCAAGCTCCCAAATTTAGATGAAGTATACTTTACTCCCTATGAGAAGTCTCCACGTAGAGCCCATAGGGTGCTGTATAAAAATATAGTGCTAATTTTAGACAGGCAGTGTAAATTGCATTCACCACTCTAAAAGGCAAAACCAAACCAAATCAGAAAAAAAAAGTAAAAATACTTTGAATACGAAGGCTTTGATATCATTCCACTTGGCAAGGAGCACTTTTCTACTGACTTCAACCCTCATTTTTTCAGCTACTAGAAATATTCTTCCCCCTCCCCCAAAGACCCTCCATTTAATGGACAAAAAAAAGTGTTTAAAAGAAAACAAAAGCAACTTTGATTTTTTTTCCCTCTGTAACTCAGCCCTGTAAACTTCAGCTCTTTTATAGGAGCCCCTGAGCTGCTTCACATCACACAGAGCTACCTTTTCTTTTCACTTCTTGCTGCAAATGCACAGGCCCTTCCCCTGTGTGCTGGAACTGAAAGCACTCATGAAGAATTGCAGGTCTGACCTAAGCGTTCTGCGTCTGGACATGCTCTGCATGCAGTTATTAACTGCAGCGTGGAGGGGAGGCTCGGCCTTACCTTCTTCATCTCTTTCTTTGTCCAGAGAAGCTGAAGGGTTTTCAGCAATGGGAGCGCGTCCTGGCCTGGAGGAGGGGGAAGAGAGAGAGAGGGAGAGAGAGAAAAGGGGGGAGAAAAACAAAACAAAACAGATTTATTGGCTCTGTACAGGCAGCCTAGACACACTGGCGCATTGTTTCACCGAAGAGAAATCAGCTACTCCGTGCCACCATGTTTGAAACCACCAACCTTCCAACTGTCAGTCAGGATTAAAGTGCTAAAATCCCTCACTCTGAAATCCTAACAAAATAACAGACATCATCCATGCGTGGCTTTAACTAAACACCCACACGGGCTCAAACACTGAAAAGCTGTATCGCTGCATTTACAACTAAATCATGCTGCTGCTACGCATCAAATACATCTCCCCCTCCCCCTTTTTAATATCGAAACATAATGGTCCTAGAAGAGCGAGCATCTTGCACAGGTTGGACAGGATTATCAACACACTAATTTTTAATGAAATGGCTCTAAAGTGTCAACCTCAACACAACCTGTGGATGGAAGCCATGAGTGGGTCAATTTACGGGCAGATCCACCTCGATTCACTCGGTAAGCGCAGGGCGGCCGCCGTGGGCTGACAGGATTCGGGCAAGATGGTGTGTGAGGAAGAAGAAAGATGAAATGCTGCTTGGATTAATGGCAAAGCTAAAAAAAAGAACGATTAATTACTGCAAAAGGAGGTTATTTGGAGTTTTTCTCTTTTACTTTTCACCTAGTTATTTGAGACCTTGCAGTCAGCTGTTATTCTGTATCTATTATCATTCATCATGCCGGTATTATTCATGATACCATTATTCATCACACCAGTATTTCTAAACCAAATGTTTAGGAATATTTCATTTTAAAAGCAGTAACATTTTTGATATCTGGTTCTATTTAATTTGCAATCATTTACTTACAAAACCATGACTCAGAATATTCTGAATGAAAATCTTCTACTGCATCAACAGTTTAAATGTGAAGAATGAATTTAAAAACCTGAATTTCTCCAAAACGCTCCTCGTATATTTAGTGCACCTCCTCTTATGTTTTCATAAAGCCAAAAGACAAATGTTAAACTGCAAAGGAAACATCCTTTCAATCACCTTCTGCATTCTACAGTTCCTAAACAGCTCGTTTCCAAATGCTAGATTTCTTGCTTAGTATCCGATCTCACTTCATATTTCAGGTCACAAAAAGCTACTTCAACTGTGAAAAGCTCTACCTCATCCAACTAAACTCTGAAGCACTGCATTTATAAAATGTATTAAGTAGCAAGCTGATTACTGGTCGAGCCAAGAGAATGATAGTATTCCCATTATCCACTAACCTCAGGGAAACACCAGCCAAATTAAAAATGCCACATTTACAATTCATAAGATAATATTTTCTCTCATCTCTGGTTGTTCTGAAATCTTGAACTCTCCAAACGCTGGCTGTTCTCAGCTACTGCTGTTCCTTTGGAAAAAGAAAAGTCTCTTTTTACAACAAAACAGAAGAAAATCCAGATCCCTACTCCCCACAAAATTAGCAACTAACAGTCAAATTCAGCCCATGTGTGTGTGCGTGCATATATACACACTCTCCGCTTGGCCTGACTCCCACAGAAATTTATACACACACAGGAAAAAAAATTAGAATGCAACCCAGTGGGTAACCAAATACACTGTAAATCTGAACTGTAATTAATGCAGCGAACAAGCCGGAATGATACAGGAAATGAGAGCAGTTAGGAAAGCAGTGTTTCACTTCAGATACAGCCAATAATTCAACTTGTTAAAAAGCTTTCTAAACCTCAGTCAACGAAACAAGCCCTTTTCTCACATGACTTTTTCCTACCTTACCTCCCTGTAACTGAAATCAGATCCCACCCATTCTTTCAATACATGGATTCATGAAAACCATCTCTCCGGTCAATTTTAAACGACTCGACATGTTGCCAGCATGCCACAGTGCAAGCACGGGTAAGTAGGAAACAACTTTCCCCCTCCCCAAGCCCTGGAAGTGAACGCACCCATAATGTAGATTTTCTATGAGGTGCCTCGGGGCGCTGCTGAGCCCCGCTCGAGGCCAGTGCCAAACCACTGGGGTGGGAGAAGGTCGACCACAGGGAGGGCAACCACCCATCTTCTGGCATGACCTGCCCAAAAGGTTTTGCTCTCCGTTCAGTCTGCGCGTAAGAAAGCGGCAATTCCCACTCAATTCTCCAGAGTGGGGATTGAACAAGGAGAGAAGAGACGTCAAAGCAACATCATGCTTTTGCCCAGTCCCACCGGAGTGGAAAGACGCTGCAGTTGATGTTGGATCTTGAGCTACTGTATCTAGCTACCCTCCAGCTAGGACAGAAGACATGAATGTGCAGGTCTGCATCGTTTTGGCTCCCGAAGGAAACGAGCAATTCATCTTTTCTTTCTCCTGTGGGACCTCTTTGCGGGGCTGGCCTCCTCATGGTTCTCCCGGCGCCTCTAAAGAGCGAAAAGTGAGCGTCTCTGGCATGGATAGTGAAGCCATAACAGTACTGTTATGTTCCCATTGGAATACCAGATAGTTTCCTGCCCATCCACATCCGAGAAGGAACCAGAGAAGTATCAGGAAACTAATGCCAGGCTACGCGAGGCAAAAGGATGGGACCTTACAAGGAGTTTCATAAGCCTTCCAGAACAAATCTGGAGAGCAGACGATTGCTCAACACAAAAGGGAGAGAGGAAGAAATGCAAGGGAAGGAAGAACAAAGCAAAGCGACTGAAAACCAAATGGTCATAACTGAACCACAAGTGCATCTGGGCTCAACTCAGAGGACGAGAACCTCCAGACAGTGTAGTAGGAGCAAGAAGCAGCAATTACTAAGATACACGTATTGAACCAGTGACAGAACAGTGCCCGCAAAAGCAAGGACAGGTCACAGAGGCCAGAAAAACACCTTCATATGTCACACCAAGAACACCCAGAATCTCCACTTCTAAAGGAAAGTTAAATTCCACAGAGACTCCTCCATCCTGAAGAGATACCCAGCTATTAGCAAGGGTCATCCAATGAGCAAAACAAACAAAATGAGGATGAGGCCATGTAAACCAGCGTAAAAAACCAGAGTGGCATCAGCATCAGCTGTCCCCGCTCCCTGCTGTGAGCAGCCAAGGACGGCCAGGGCTGCCCCGCTGGAGAGGCTGCGATGCGCCCCAGGCAGCCGATCCCGTTCGGTTCCTAGACCAAGCTCGAAGAGAAAGTCCTCAGTCTGACACTGCTCCTTCACAGCTCCAAAACCGGGGGTCGCAGACCATAAAATATCTGGCAAAGCTTCACCAAAGCGAGGTTATTACACCTTGGTGGAGATCTCAGACAGACGCATCTGCACTCACTCCATCAAGACACACACGCCCTCGATTTCCTCACCTGACAGTTTCTCCAAATACTATGTTCCTGTTTTAAAAATTTTGACATTAATATACTTCCTTTCAACATTTTTCATTCTGAAAATAAATTTCCTCTGCCCCGAATCTGGAACCAAAATTGGAGGAGATGGTAAATCAAACGTTTTCCAGTTCTCAATATCTGCGGTTACATTTCAAAACCATATAAACCACAAGGCTTATATTTTTGAGTTAGAAAAGTGCCTTTGAGGAAAGCCATAAACTACTTTCTGTTCATTCTCTCCTTTTCCTTTGTGCGTACATCACTCAAAACCCGCTGTGATCAGAACAAAAGCGGTGCCCGCGGGCTGGTGAGGTAAAGCAGTGGTTTTGCTATTGCGTCCTTGCAAAATTCTGCCACATTATTCACCGGTTCTGCTGAAAACGCCCTGGCAAGAGAAACCCGCTTTCTGACTGAGACTCCTTGTGCGTCTCGCGGGGGGAAAGTGAGACATCCAACCCCAGAGGAGGAATTTACCAATGAAACAATCTCTCAACACTTTTTCTTTGTGTCAAAAGCCATTGAACGCCCCACGGCCCGAGACCTGGAAGAATTACAGTCAACTAATTAAAAGATACAGAATGAAGAAAAAAGAAAAAAAAAGAAAAAAACCCAGCCCCCCAAAAAGGAAGCTAATGTGACTGAAATGCAGGATCACATCCACCAAACTCTCAATGACAGCTGAAATTCATGGCCAGAAAAGGTCAAGAACAAAATGCTAATGGTTAAGTTTTCTTTATACAGGCAGCTTATACCTCCGCCTTACAAATTAAGAGGATTTTAATAAATGTTTAAGGGAATAGACAACAAATCCAACCCAGCCAGTACACAACCAGGGAATTTTTACTATTATCTGCTGTTTTGTGTACCTTCTGCCCCAACAAATCCCTGAAATCTGTCCTCTGTGGAAACTCCTGTTAGTCTCAACGAGCCTTGGAGATTATTTTTCAGAAAGGAAAATATAGGTTCTAGATATTTCAATGTCACCGCAAGTGCAGCTGGCCCATTTGCGCTTAAAAACTAAAATATAGAAATGTACAGGCAATGCATAAACTGGGGGTGGGGGAGCGGACTTCTTCCAGCCAGCTCCTGTTTCAGCAGCGTGATGGGTACACCCAACGCCGCGTCATTTAAATTACATCCGAAACCCAACCAATAGTATGCTATCTGGATTACGAATTAATCAAAGTCTCTTATCAAAACCCACTTTGTCTCAATTTTTTTCAGACCAGTGCCTGTAGTTCCCACCAAACGTGTACTAATTTTGTAGAAAAGGCGGCTGATAGGGAACAGAAATAAAATCACTTTGACANGTCTCAATTTTTTTCAGACCAGTGCCTGTAGTTCCCACCAAACGCATGCTAATTTTGTAGAAAAGAAGGCTGATAGGGAACAGAAATAAAATCACTTTGACGATGCAAAATATGAGCAGATACGTTTTCTAGTGAGAAATTTTCAACCTCTAATTAAACCAGCTGATTTAATGAAAAAGATACAAAATGCCTCCACAGAAACTCATAGATTTTTACACCTTCTAGGTTTTCTTGCTACGTCTACTTTTAACGAGCACACGCAACATAAATAAACCTTCCAACCTTGTTTAAGTATTTTTGAGCTTGAGAAAATGATTCCATATGGAATTTCTCCTAGTAATGTGAAATGACATTTGAAAGACACAAAACCAATTTCAGAATATACCGGTATTATGCAATATGCACTGTAAAATTCCAGGTTGTGATTTAAAAAAAAAAAAAAAGGGAGGAAGTAGATACAATAAAGAAACAAAAGGTAAAGTACTATATTATTTTAAAATAAGTAGATAGATTTCAGAAAAAAGCACGTGCACGTGAATATATGGGTATTAGCCCACAGTGCATGGCAGTGCCGTTCTCCTTTTGCTTTACAGGAGGCTTTTTCAGCAATTTGTTCTTACTTGGATTTATCCCAGGGTCTGGGGAGAGACTCCTGACAGGCTGGGTAACCACGGAGCGGGCAAAGATGTCATACATACTGGAATTAACGGCCACCAATCAAAACAGATATGGTATAGATGAATCCCCTTTTTAAAACGCAGTTCAGGTTACGCTACTGCAACAGCGTTTGGTCCTGACACAACGCCCCTCATGCTTCAGACTCGCCTTCAAGAGATGGCAACGCCAGCGGGAGACGAGGCCTCCGACAATCCTAGGAACGAAACGGGGAAATCTCTTTGAAAACAGAAATTCAGAGGCCGAGAGACCACCCACCAACCCGGAGCATCCCTAAGCAGCACGTTCCCCAGAGCTGGGAAATTTGGGCAACTTCTTGCTTATTGCTGTTTCTTTTGGAGTAACTGTTGTGTTTCCATCGTCGCTGTATCCAGTTAAAATATAACCTCGCAGCAAGGCTAACGGAACTCTCTTGCTTGGTTTCAGAAGGAGGGAAGAGCGAAGGGTAATTAGTGCATCAGAAGCTGGAAAAGACAGAGGTGGGACACGTTTTATTTAGCCGGTCAGAACTTGCCAGGTGCGATATCCTGAGAAGTGGGTTTGTCGGTATCGCTGCTCCATCCCCCTTGCACCATCCTCTGTTTCTTATTGAGAACACGTGTTCCAAATGCCATTTAATGGCATTGCTGTAATTTGTCTGTATTTTTCCAAACAGTGCCAAAGATCGTATTTCCTACTTCGCCCGCAATGAAAGGCAACCTCTCCTTGCTTTGCAGCCGCACCGACACGGGAGCACAGCTGAGAGCGCCACCGTTTTCTGCACATCCAAGGTCAGTTTTTCCCTGTTCTCATTCAATTCACTTCGTGAATATAAAAGTCACAAAGGGTTTTGATTAATAGACATGACACTGCACCAAATAAATTATAACTGGGAGTGAAGAGGTAAATAAAAATGTAGTTTTCCCCATAAAGGATCAAAAACCAAACAACTCAGCCAGCAGCCAAGGCGGCAGAGCTCCAAACGACCGAGAAACTGTGGTAAGAAGACCAGCACCAAAGCAAGGGCTTTAGCAACCCTTTGGCAACCGCCGTGTTTGCCCTGTATTCTCCCCACACCTCCGTGCCCCAAAGCAGATGGTGCTTCCGTGGGGTCTGGGTCCCCCTGCGCCGTGGCTGCGGGGCCGCCTCGGCCTCGCCACGTGCCGCTGGGTGGCTGCGGATGCTGCTGGAGCACCCGGGGCCCCTGGGGTCACCCTACCGCTCCCCAGATCAGCGCCCAACAACCGTGCTCTCGAGGACGGGCAAGGGAGCGTGGACCTGTGCAGGCGGTGCACCCTGCGCATCGATGAGCTAATGAGTGTCCACAGCATGTTCTGATCAGATCTGCAAGCTCACTGAACCCAGGGGGTCCGTGGCTCTTGGCTACCTTGTCATTACCAGTTAAATTGTCTACAGTTGACTTAAGGGAGATTGATTTTTTCAGGAATATTACTCCCATTCCAACACCATGACCAGGATGAACTTCCAACGCATTGTTCTCTGCCCCTGCACGTTACTCTTAACTGGAAACTCGCACCGTCTTGGGGACGGGAAGGATTTTCACTCACAAGAGTGTCCACTCCTACTTCGGCTGCACCTGCACCAAAGGGGTCAAAGGCTCCTTAATACTTTCTCATGGCGGAGTCTGTGTCTTAGGGAAAACAGATATTTCCAGGAATGATAACAGTTCAATTCCAAGAACACTATGACTAAGGAGTAACCACTCAGTGATTCATCCCAATCTCCACCGACTGCAGTGATGAGACTCCCACTAAGAATAAAAGCAGCCCAGAGGTATTCGCTCGCAGGGAGGTGTCTCCTGTACCAGTCAGTGTCAGACAGGCAAAGGAATGCTGCTGTAAGAGCCCCATCAATTCAAATGTTAATTACATCCCACCACTGAATCCCCCAGTGCAAAATTTACAAGAGGATCAGATGTCACAAAACTATTTCAGTTCAGAAGCAATAAATTGCTCTGCTTTAGCGCAATTTCTAGGGCTCCAAAATTCACTCACCGTGCCCAACTACCATTCCTTAACTGCGTCTCCCGCAAAAGACAAATACGCTTTTTAAACATATAACTACATGGGTTTAGCTGAATTCAAACAACAAGGAAATGAAGCAAGAAGACAGAGAGGGTCCTTCTTTATAAGGTATGTCTGGCTCACTCCAGCCTTTGGCTCGGTTTCCAATTTTAGCTATGACTTTCTAATCGACAAAGCTTTGAACTCCACCGCACAGAACCCTTCAGATCTCAGAAGGGAAGTAACCGCACGCAGCTACCACAGTCTTAAAAACTCCATACACCACACACCTCCCCTGTAATTTTAACATTAAAGATTTAGCCTTTTGGGAGGTCTGGGAGACTAGGTTCACCAAAGGAAAAGCATTCATTACTTGTTCCTCCAGTTCTTCATTCACACGTTCGGATTCAGCTCCTGCACTAACACCGCCCGTGGAATATCTGCATCAGACAGGAGGAAAAAAAGTCCCCAAATCAGTAAGTTCCTCACTTGTAACCACCTGATTATGAACATCAGCTCATTTTCAGCAGCCAAAATCCTCATTTAACATGAATGGTTCCTTATTTCTCCATTTGTCGACCAGCTGTGACTGTTCTGACACATTTCTTCCAGCCCTGTGATGTCCTTCGGTGACAGTCCGGCTCACCAGCTCCCGCTGGCCACAGGAGAGGAGGGCTGGAGGCCGTGGCTGGGTTTCCCCTCCAGTCAGCATCCGCGGTTGGAATCGTTACTGAAATAGAGGTGTTCACATCACCTAATGCACTGCCACGGTGTGGTCCAGACAATAATTCGAACAGCAGAACCAGTTTATGTTTTGGTTTATAGGCCAGACAAAAAACTCAGGTCAACCCAAGAGAATCCCCACTCCCCCCAGTTCTCTCCCTGTACCAAGAGCAGGGGGAAAGCTGCACTTCAATTCAAGTGACACAGCTGCTTCCCTCAGCAGGAAATCTTTCGCTACACTTTAGGGGGGAGGTCAGTATCTGGAAGCTTATCTTCTGGTGGTTCTTCACCATCTTTCAGACAGACCTGATTTAATAGAAACCTCTAATTCAATTGTGTCCCGTGCACGTAGGATGGCAAGGGACAGGGCAGCGGTTCCTGAATTGGAGTTCTGGTTTTGATCTACTGGATTAATGTGACAGCATGCAATACTATATCACAGAGTTAGCTCTACTGATTGTATTTTCTCTAATATCCTTGCAAAAGCTCATCACAAAGCGTTCGGCTATGCCTGCAACGCTGATTTCATGTTTCTCATTTGATTCTTCTAGAGAAAAGCTGGAATTCCTCAGATGCCATTAGCTTAGCCCACCCCTTCCCGGGATCACTATGTTAAGCCATACCTTGGTCTATGCTGCCGACTACATCATGATTGAAAAGCCAAAATTTAGAGATCAAACAGAAATACGGCTGGAGAATGAGCTGCACAGGCAGAACACTGAGAAAGAGAAGCTGCCATGCTGGAGAGGGGAAAGGGAAATGAAGAACAGTGGGTAGAGCAAAAGAGTATTGAAAGCAACACAAGTTTTTCTAGAAAAAGAATCCGGTCTTTCTCAATGGCAGTAAAAGTCATTCTTTAACTAAGGGCAAAAGAGATCCCTTCCATTCTGAGAAATTTGAGTTATGAAAACATAATAGGAAACCTCACAATTTTGCTAATACATGTTCTGTTTCTCAGTGAGTCAGAAGTTCACATTCTTCTAATGCAACCTCCCAACTGAAAACAATCCCCACACTTCAAGCAAAAGAATAATAAAGCACACATATGCTTCTTATAAAACAATCCTTACAAATAACCATGGCTTTTGTTTTCATAATGGCTAAAATTCATCATTTCCCCCCCAAAAAACACAGATCAAACACAATGCACTCTCATTAAAAGACAAGGCTCGCTTGTCTGAGCAGAACAGCCAATAACATTTTCCTCTTATTTTCTTAGTGCCTTTTGTCAATGAAGAGAAAGGCGACGGCAGCGTAAGGCAGGCAGGGCCGGCGCACCTCCACCCCTGGGACGCCCACCAAGGACCTTCCTCTCCCCCAGCCCGCAGCCCCCCAAGGGCATCACACTCCTCTCCCGCTCAGGGCACACCGACAGCGACACCAGTGAGGCGCTGCATGCGGCACGTGAGCAGATGCCCTTCAGATCTGGTGCCAACTAATGCAATAAAACTGAAACCTAACCAAGTTACCTGGCGTTGGGAACACCCNCAGGGAGCGGAAACATCCCCTGCCCTCGCACAGCAGCAAAGGAGAGCATCTCACACCGTCGGGCTGGACACGCACGTGGGTCACCACCTCAAACAAACCGGAGTCATTCTGGGATACTTTCAACACACCCTGGCTTGACAAGGAGAACCTATTGTTACTTAAGTGGAAATTCTAAAAATAATACTAAGAAGTTGCTTTCTAGGCAGGTAATGAAATCAAAATTAATAAAAGCCTAAAAATGTAACGATCGCTAGTCTTTTGCAAGTAATTGGCAACGCTTTTAATGGTTTCCTCATGTGTTAGATGGGCTGTAACCTCAGCATCACAGGTTATTAAGCACCGAGATGACAATGCAATCCCTGGCACAGCAGGACTCGGGGTTGCGGACTGATGGGAGTCGGGGCACACACGGGAGGGGAGGACAGCAGAGCACTCCCTCATTCCCTTCTGATGACCTCCTCCCTACATCTCCACTGCCAGGCACAGCCAGAGAGGCGACTGAAGACACTGCCCCGTCCTGCCCAAACCATGGCTTGCGCTCTTGTGTTCAAACCTACTTAAGCAAAAAAACACAGTTTCATCATAAAATATTTCTTTTTCTCCAAATATTCAGACAAGCTATTTTTACTTACTTTAGTCAACAGCTGTGTACATTTTTCCAGTGATAAAGAGACATGGGGTTTGTTCCCATAAAACATCCCAGTGTCGAGGAGGGAAGGGTGAGGAGCGAGTCACCAGGCTCCCAGAAGCACTGAGGACCCTCACTGCCGTGGAACGAGCCATGTCTCACCTCCCGCTGCTGATGGCACTTTGACGGAAATGGAAATTCAGGAGTTTAAACCCAATGTTTAAAACAGCACTTCAGAAAACTAACAATTCCTTCTTTCAAGCTTATCAATCCTGCAAAGGTGAAGAAAACTAATATTGTTCAGGATAAAATGGGGAACACCTTACACATGTCCTTGTTTTCTGGCTACTTAGTCCTGAGGCTGTCTGGACCAGCAGCAGGTCTACTGGACTGACCTGCAGTTTGGGAAAGAAGAAACAGATGCAGAGTGCTATCATAAAGCTAAAAAGATTCGTAATTTTTCCCCTCCAGACATCTCTGGAAATCCCCAAGTTCTAAACCTAAGAACCTTTAACTCTCTCTCCTAAGTAGTTTTCCATGAAAAAACCCAACTGTTAATACTAAAAAGCCGTAATACATGTTTTGAAATCATCCAACTTTCTTTTTAGAACAGTAACAATGGTTTGATTCTTGTTTAAACGCCATTCCCACATTTTCTTCTGCCAGTTCCTCACTTCTGTGTACTTAAGAAGTATCAGCAGATGCTGAACGGGCGCCAGAACCTCTCCCTGCCTGAGGCCGACGTGCACGCTCACATTGCTGCACTCCACCGGTCCGGACCAGGCACGCAGGCCCTTCACAGAATCCAAAGTGCTGCAGCTTCATCCCTATCAGCACGGTGACGGGCACCGAGGGCATCCTGCTTCTCCCAGCTCCCAAGGATTCCTGTTCCGGGTACCTACACAGTTCCGTAACCGGTACTGCCGATTCAGGTATTTAATGTCACCCACAGAATTCGGTTTCATCTGCGGCTGGATAACCCAATCGCCCAAAGAAATCTGTAGGATACACCTGAGAAAGATAACTTGGGCCTGAAGAATACCTCAGCTTCTCTGCCAGCATTTCAGAAGCATATTAAAATAACTCAGTAAAGTCAAAATTCACCTTTTTTGTTGTTTTTTTTTTACTAGCAGAGACCATTCTGACCACTGAAGACAGGTAATGAGGTTCAAGCAAACTTTTTTCTGTATCCAAACGAGAATTACACTGTTTTTAAAAATAGAAGTTGAACTAGAAACTTTTACATGCTGAGACCTTATGTTAGCAAAGTATTTAGACTGTTTTAAACACGTGTTAAAATGCACAGCTAAAACCATTTGGTCCGCTTTCAGTACCCCAACACAAAGGCTCAGCCCTTCAGCTGAAGAAGTCCGTGTACTTTAACCTGTCCCAAGCGACACCGCCTAATTTCAGCCAAAGCTTTAAATGTAAATATCTCCTTGAAGGAACAGCTCCATGGACGAAATTCTTACCCAACCAAGCTGACACAAAAATTTCCATACATATCAACTAAGGGAGCATTTCACTGGCCTTGGGTCCACACCCTAATGTTTTAATCCAGTTTTAAATTAATGCTTAATTTCTGCTTAAATTAAGAAGAGTTTCGCCCAAGTTATGGTTCACATGAGCTTTCTGTCAAGTTGTATCGTGAGACGCTTTTAACGAAATACTGGAAAGATGCTCCAGATCTCGTGTCACGTAGGAGTAAGGATGGAAACGTTTTTCTGGAGTCCAGTTTATTTAGCGAAGCAAATAAAGGTGCAACTGAGCTTTCTCATGGGAGCGTAGGACTGCAGCTGGCCTGGGATGGGGAAACCGTGCTGGAGACTCTTGTACAGCACTGCTGGAAAATGCTGACAAGTTCTTCTTAAGAGAGGAAGATCGCACCAGAGCTCCACACGGGGAAAGCCTGAGCACACATCATAAATACAGAGCGGCTTCAGATGTTCCTTCCGTGTACTTTGGGATGCTGCTCTTTATCAGAACTGCTTTTGTAGATCTTAATACACTGAGCAGTTTTCTACCGGTAGAAAACAAGGGGGGAAACCCAAGACTGCAGCACCTCCAAGTTTTCTGGCACTTTCTCTTTCTGAAGTCGGGTTATCGTAACAGCTCTAATTCTTTCCTTGGCACTCAGACTGCCTGGCAAAAGCTAGAGCTGTCAGCTGAGCCAAAACTCCACTTAATGGTGGGTATTAGAGACAAGATCAGCGTCTCACAATTACAACTGAAACGAACTTTTGCAGCCAGGAAAAAGCCCACAGCTTTTATCGCCGGATGCATGACAAAGGCGGAATTGAAGGAGGGAGGTGGGTCCAGAGGAGGCCACAAAGATGTTCCGAGGGCTGGAGCCCCTC
>RSEF01000017.1:740545-756677 GCA_003993805.1 Himantopus leucocephalus
GATGAGCTTTAAGATCCCTTCCAACCCAAACCATTCCATGATTCTATGAACTAACCGAACAAGGCTAAGAACATGTTACATTTTACCACTTGATGCTTTTATTAAGCATTTACTTTGAAACTCACAGCTTCCCAGTATCTTGTGTGAGAGCTCCTCTTCGTATGCTCTACCCAACACATGTTAAAGCTTGTACAAATCTTTCCTATTAGGTAAAAAAACAAAACCAAAAAAACCCCCTAAGTCTGCAGCAGATTATTAGTGTCATCTCCCCTGATGTATGGGTATTTTTAGCATTAACAGATCTGCTGAGAGGAAAGATACAGAAAACTGAAACGAATGCCTCTTCAGATTTTATCTCTGCCGATTTTTTGTGACTGTAGATATGAAGGAATTGCATACAAATGCTTCTTTTTTCTGTTTACTTCCACACCTTCAGTCTGAGCACCAGGGGAGGACAAAAGGAAGCCACGGTAACCGACCCCCCAGCGCTGAGTGCCGGTGCCCTGCCTCGCGCAGCACCGTGCCCAGGAAGTCCCCACCTGCCTTCCCGAAGTCCGTTGCTGGGAAATGCCCTTTTCCCTCTGCCACTCTTTCCTCGGCCATTCCTCCAAGGCACAGGTACCAGCGGGTAACCAACCACCACCCCCTCCAGGCCAGCAGTTCCCGGTCACGGCGAGCTTATTTGCTGTCCCTCAGGCTGCGTTTTCAAGAGATGATGTCTCCGACACCATCACCAGCTCCGTGCACTCCTCCTTTTCTCCTCCCTCCTCCACCTCTTCTTGCGTGGGGACAAAGGCTACGAGTCACAGCCGCGCAGAAAGGGCAGATGTGGGCATCCGTGACCCACACTCTTGTTGGCCAGTATATCAAACCAAACTCATTTGCCTTAAATGCTAATTTGAGAAAATATCGTAGCTTTCTTCTAATCAAAAATATAGCTTGTAAGTAGCTTTTCAGCTTCCCTTCAGGTTGCATATAACGCAATTAAAAGACTCAAGTAAACGAAGCGGAGAAGACCCATCCGTCCAGGCTGAATCAAGCTTTCCACAGGCAGAGTGCAACTGTGACTTTGCTTATGTTGAAGAAAATAATGGTAAAATTCCTACACTAAAAAAAATCCGTCTTCTTCTGATAGCTAATTACATCTCAGAGTGTTATGTTAAAACTGTCTCCGGTACTGATACTCAATATGACCAGAGAAAGCAAGAATCTTCAAATAACGTGTCTTTCATGTGTATCTCTGCTCCTCTTGCTGCTTTTGAAACTCCCACCCGGAGGTGCCAGGAACAGTCCCAAACACTTCAAAGTGCACCCCAAATGCTGAACCTGCTCCCTCCATGCACAAAGCTTTCCAGGTCACCTTTAAGTGACTGCAAAATAGCCAAATGCTTTTCCACAAGCCAGCGGGCTCAAACCATTCTTCTCTAGGACACGTTACAGACATTACACACCGGCTCAGGCAAAAACTTGCCCAGTACTTCACACCGCGCGACCACTGACTGAACAGCTCGCCTTCGATTTTTTCAGTGTTTCTAGTACTAGATACAAGGCTGAGTAAAAGATGTCACTGCTATTTAAGATAAACGTAGTGATGGCTATTCGCTTGCAAAATTTATAGGTGCACCCTCTTAGATAAAACAATAAAAAAATATCTTTGAGAGGTCCTACACATGACTTGCAAAGTTACAGCTCTTGGGAGGTTAAGTAGAAAAGAAAGGATACCTGTCAGCTCACCACCAACATGTTTGAAGAGATTTGCTGGTTTCTATGGCAATGGGGAGGGTAACGTGGCTGCCTGGTTACAATTATGACTGACGCACATCTCAAACAATCGTTCTCTTCCTGTTCATATGACATAAGAAAAACAGGATGTTGAGAGGTGTTTATCTGAATGAACAAGATAAGCAAGCTCACTGACATTTCTAAAAGTACAAGATTTAACTAACAAGATGTTATAGATTTTCTGTGGAAAGAAAAAAAAAAAATCCAACTCCTGCACTGCTGAATGTGATTAAATTATGCATGGAAAGATCCTTTCCCTCCGAACCCGCAGGAAACAGTTGAGGAGCTGTTATATGAGCCATGAATACCAATGGAAAGTCTTTTTAGTGCGAGATACTGAGTTACACTGCTGAATCAAAATGGAGAAAATTGAGAAAAAACGGCTTAGTGGGCAATATCCCTCCGCCTCCCAAAATGGTGCTCAGGTCAGGGACCGCTGATGGGGTGGGCTATAGAGAATCGGGGTGCCGCAATGGTCCTGCTGCTAGACAGGGAAGCCAGGCTGGGTTATGAAGCAGTCTGGGGCAATGAGAAGCATTTCGCAGGTGTTTCTCGGGCCTTGCACTCATCCTGAGTAATCATTGCAAGTACTCTGAAGTGATTTATGGGTTCAAGTTATGCCAGGCGAGGTTTAGGTTGGATATTAGGAAAAATTTTTTCACTGAAAGGGTTATCCAACATTGGAATAGGCTGCCCAGGGAGGGGGTGGATTTGCCGTCCCTGGAGGTGTTTAAAAAAAGGGCAGACGTGGTACTTGGGGATATGGTTTAGATGTGGTTTTGTCAGGTTAGGTTAATGGTTGGACTTGATGATCTTAAAGGTCCCTTCCAACCTCAACAATTCTATGATTCTATTCTATGATTTCAACGTCCATCAGTGCCCGAGAGGGAATCTTCTGACTCCTCATCGCAACTTAATCAACGAGGGAACTTGCAACATGCCCAAATCACACAGCAGAGTATGGTGCTGCAATCACTGCTGTCCACTAATTAACCACAAGCTGGTACAGCCCAGCAGCACACCGCAGTTCAAAGCAGAAAACCAGCTCACGTCCAAAAAAGCACAACATCGTCCCGGGGTGTTTCTGGAGCAGGGGAAANGCACAACATCGTCCCAGGGGTGTTTCTGGAGCAGGGGAAAGGTACTGGTCTTCATACTCGTGCTCCTGTCACCCATACGCACGGGCAATACACCCAGCTAGAAACACCCAGCGACAGGGCAAGATAACGATAACGCAACCATTGAAGAGACGGCAGGGGAGCCAGTGGCAACTCCCATTTGCTTTAACACATCGCTCCTTTTCACGTGGGAAAAGAGAGCTCCTCACGAGCAGGGAGAAAGGATAATGTGTACTTACAGACAGGGATATTGGAAAAATATAAAAGAAGCGCAGCTTGCAAAGCTGATTGCCAGCAGCTGCCTTGCTGTGGGACGGAGAGGTGAGAGGCTGGAAGTGGGACATCGCTCGGTGTTTTAGGAGACACTCGGGAGTATACAAACCACTCAGAGCAGAACGGTTTACATGGAATCAAAGAAAAATAATGAAGGGGAAGTATAGCATGCTTCAGCCCGACTTTCCTGTTTAGGAATTACTGAAGACTGGAGTTAAAGTTTCCTCAGTCTTCAGCTTCACAGGAAAATTAATACGGCTAAATAATTTGGCTTGGGATGTCCAAGAATTAGCTGATAACTGTCAAACGGAGAAGTTCAACAGTCTTTCACGTATTTATTCATTCATAGCTTCATCTACTTAAAATGCACATATAATTTAAAATATAATACTCATTACGGGCTTTTGCACGTCACCGTATCCCATGGAAGAACCAGACCAGACGCCAGAGTGCTCTGATCACTCAAAAGTACAATGGTGTCATCGTACACTGCTACACACAGGGTCTGACACTAAAGACCTGATATTAACAATACTCTGGTTTATGGTACATCGGCCACCACAGACCTATTGGAGCATATGGTTAGAATAATAATGATGTAATAGAGTATGTAAAAACTCTTAAAGTAGAAAATGAATACAATCAGATATTGAAGCGAAGGATAATAAATATGTGGACTCAGTNGAAGCGAAGGGTAATAAATATGTGGACTCAGTAATAGTTTAACCAAGTGAGCCGCGGGGAGTGGAAGGAGGTAGCCTGAGACAGCTCTCCTGGGAGAGCACCACACAGTTGTTAGGGATTAGGAGATCAAAGCGCCTGTGCACTGTCACAACAGCTCCATCCCGAAGAGGGATCACGCAGTGCGAGATATGACTGAATGTAATACTTGCCTTCAACAACTCTCTGTGCTGTCTAGAGCGTCCCCTATCCAGGAGCTGCAATGGACTTTATGAGCCGTAACAGCTCGCAGCTGGTTCAGAAGAAGCTGGCTTTGGACCTCTGGGAGCACCAAAGCAAACACGTTAGGAAGTCTGTACTGCCTTCCCTGGCATTGCAAAAACATCACCAAGTTTGAGACAAAGCTACCTGAGCAACTCCGTGTGCCTTTGTGAGCTGCAGTTATCTAAAATTCTTTCCAAGCAGTTGCTCTCCTCTACCACCACCTTCTTTATTTCAAAGACATTTGAAATAAAGATCTTTGAAATCTCCCTATCAGACTTACAACGCAGCCAAGGACGTGCTGATCTCCCAGACGCAATCCTTTCACAGTCCTTACTGTGACCACTTCAACACTTCCCTGCAAGTCAACGATGCTACCAAGGCATACGCAAAGCGGCAGTGCTGAACGAAGCACTGTCACACGGACCTGCCGACAGCCTGTATTACGTTGAAGACAACACCTGCCGCGTTTGTATTTTCCCTTTTCTACATTGAGCAGGTATTGGTTTCCTTAAAAAGCTGCACCTCAGGTTACGCGTTACAGTTTATAAGGCACGAAGATCATAAAATCATAGAATTGTCTAGGTTGGAAAGGGACCCTTGGGATCAAAGGCCAAGATGCTGCACTTCTGCCCCACAGGGGCACTGGGCAGTGAAGTCTCCCAGCAGAATCCCCAAGGAAAGGAGAACAGGTGCCCGATTCTGACCGCCCTCATTTTTGCATCAGTATGGATCCATCTGTTTTATTTGCGCATCAGTGTGGGCCCATCTGTTTCAACAGTTGCTTCTGACTTACCCCAGCCTGGTATCCGCACTGGAACCCCAGTGTGCAGCCCCCCGTGAAGGCACAGACCCTCCTGGGTGGAAGGGACCACGGGGACTCTCAACGTCCCCATGAGCCATGCCTGGAGCTGCTACACGTCTGGACAGTCTCCTCTCGCCCACCGGGATTCCAGCTGCACCAGTCCCATCTTCTCAGGGCTACCCAGAACCCCACACCACAGTCAGGGTGTCATTCACAAACCAGTTCTCTGAGAGCAGGCCTGATTTCCAAAGTCCTAAAGGAAACAACGGATAACTTTTGCCACCTGCGTTATCCCTATCAGAAGAGAGAGGGCAGAACAGACGGGTATAAGAAAGTGGATTTCTACTTACTTTTATGTAAATTTTGTTTTCCCATTTGGTGCACATATTTAAGTCAGTATCAAAGGAACAAAATGGAAACCGAATCATTGTCTCCGGCTTGGCTGGCTTACAGATCAACTCCCAGCCTTTAATTCTAGGAAGTGAGCGACCGCGAAGTCCCATGACAGCCAAAGGCCCCTCTTTCCATCTGACTCCCTGTTTGTCTTGGAAGTAGCCAGGTTAACGCTGTGCCATTCAGCCTGCGAGGGAACATGGGGCAGATCGAAAGAGGGAAACACAGACAAGGACGGACAGAGAGACACTGTGAAGGACTGAGAGACAAAGACCGGCGGCGGGATGAAAGAGCATGGAACGAAGGCAGGACCCAGCCAAGCCAAACAAAATTTTCCTTGAGTGATTACATCTGCTGGAGAGTCCCCAGCTTGCACTCTCCTCGCTGAGAAATTCTTTTAATTGTGTCTAGGACATTTTAAAAATCCCAAGAAAAGCTCCTCTGTAATCATGAGAGCTCTGAACCGCGTGAACTTTTGTTATGCCGAATTACTGATAGCTTGCTACATACTTGTTGAAGTAAAAGCTGAAAATTGCTTTAAGAAGATTTTTCTGAGGTACAGCCCTGGGGAGGGAAAACCGATAATAAATCTTAATTTCTTTTTCCCTAAGAAAAAACAAACAATTTAGAAAAATTCTTCTCCCTCCCAATGTCTATGTAGCTAAGCACAAAGAGCATCCAGGAGAAAATGAAAAGAGAAACCTCCTCAAATTAGGCAAATTTAAATAAGGTTAAGTGAATGATGCGTACAGCCAAAGCCTACAATTCTGTAAAACAGCCTCCCTTCCTGGAGGTCAACGGCGACGGTGGCTCGTCCCCAGCCACTGGAGCCGCTCACGGCTCAGCTGATGGTGGAGCGTGGGCAGGAGCGTGTGTCCAGCACCTATGCCAAGACAGTACTGTATATCCGGCTGCCACAGGCTCTTTCTTGTGTATATGAAAATCAATACTTGTAAGCCAGAAAGATTAATATTAAGCAATTTTCAAGTTGGCTACAAGAACCGTGATTCTGCCTCCATCAGACACACTGCTGGGGTTATCAGAATGCCACTGCCCGCGGGCATCACATCACAGGTCCAACTCTCTCATCTGCGGCAAACCTCCAGGCAAACCTCCCTCATCTTCAAGCCTGTTTTCCCAGCGTTAATCTGTACTCTGCCACTCACTATGATAACCAGAAATGCCAGAGAGGTGACAGACTCCAAGTACCTCATTCCTCTCCGCCGCAACCCAAACATCTGCCTGCGTACCTCAGGTAACCAGATATTGGTATTTAACAAATTTGAAGGTCAGTCATTGGAAGACACTGCAAAGGCATGGCTCAAAAACCAAAAATCCCATAAGGTGTGTCAAGCTGGCCCTCACCTCGCCACAATCGCACGCTCTACCATGTCCAGGTGTGTGGTACCCAGGAAGGTGAAAGCACCACTGAAGGGGGGACACCTAACACGTCTGCATCCAAAGGTGTGCTTCGGCATATACATGCATTTCAAGTACTTTGAATTAATATCTGGCTGTATTTCACCACTTTGCTGGTGCAAAAAGCCAAGTGACTTGTCCTTGTTACATCTCTATTGCATATCACGTGTGAGTGCAGTCACACCGAGCAACCTGAACACTCGCTGTGCGACAGCTCGCCCCGCTGAAACGCGGAGAGCCCGTCCCTGCCCCAGCTTGCGCAGGCTCTGCTCCTCAGCTGAGTGTTCACAAGCCTGTCCCACCCAGGCTGCTGGCAATAAACTAACTGGGCCAAAATACGGATCAGTTCTGCAGGGCCAGTGAACTGAACCAGCTCAGCGAAGGTCCAAGGTAGCAGCACTGGAGCAGAGAGGATGACTCGCGTACCCAGGACTGGGTACGAGGGCGTGCGGGAGAAGGGCAGGGAGCAAGACCTTTCCCTTGCATCTGCAATTAAGCCACTAGATCAGTCAGCGCTTCCATTTGCTCTGTTCTGCCAAAACACACATCTTTCCTCATAATGTACAGAGATATGCATTATTAATTATATAATAGGTAGCAATGCGCATTCTCCAATGAACTGCAGGGTAGTGAGGTACAATGGTGAGTTTTGTGAGCTCTGTGATGCAAAAGAGAAGGCTCCAACTTACGGCAAAACTCATACATCAGCCACAAGACAGGACCTCTTCGTCTGCTGCGGCGCGGCATGGCCAGGCTCAGCTGCCGCAGCACCTTGAGCACCTTCAGCAGGAGCTGCAACCACTGCTGAGAGGATGCAAACGCACAGACAGACGTCAGCATCATCCACATTTATTTTTTAAACAGTACGTCTTATAGCAACTTTAAAACAGTACCTATCCTTAAGAGAGGCGGCCTTTCCAGGCAGAACCTCCTCCTCTGGTCAACTCTTCAGGAAGCACAACCACCCCCCGTAGGCAGGATCGTGCCATCAGAAACACCAGTTCAGTGTCTACTGAATGGCACTTCAACAATGGGGCTGAAGGAAACCTCAATGGGTAGAACCGCTAGAAGCTGCTAAGGGACCCGGTGACAGCCACCTTCCCTCGGTGCTGAGCGAAAGACCAGGCGGCACCTATGAGATGGGGAGCCCAGTCTGAACCAGTGAGCAACGGGACCGAGGGCTCTCTAGACCTTGTCACGCGGTACGGGGCATAAACAGCCTGATGGATACGGAGCACAAGTTGAGAACACCTACTGCAATAATCTCAATCTTCAAAACTGTGGAGGGTTCCCTAAAAACCTGCGGTTCGTTGGGGAGGAGTTTGGGGTTTTGTTTTATGCTTATCTGCCTCTCGTTTTTGTCTTAGTGGATAACATTCATTTCCAGTAACTGTCAACCAAAGTGGAAAAGGAGTATTTAACAATAAAGTGCAACAATCCATTATGAGTAATGGCAACCCATGTGCTTTTATGAAACAATAACACACCAACATAAAATAAATCAGTGCCTTTTAATTTAACAATGTAAATTACCCTCCCACCTGCTGTGAATCTCCGTAAGGAGAAAAAGCTGGCTGCATATTTACCAAGCTGTCTATCCCAGTCTCATTCTGCACTGGCCTAATGCCCTGGGGTTAGACTGTAGGACTCTGTCATCTCTTGCACTCGTATGACCTAAGAAAGGGAATGTGGCCTTTTTCCCACAAGCCCAGAGTGAGAACATCATAAAAGCTGAACTTTAGCCCCCTTTTTGGGCAGGCAGCACAATAGCAAGGAGGATGCTGTTACTCCCTGGAGGCTCTGCTGCTGAAAAACATCACCAAGCTCAAGTAAAAGGTCAGTAGTTAGGATTGCATCTCTTGTTTTCTTCAGTTTTCCTCCTCCGTCAAAGGCAGTTAAACATTCTTTGCACACCCCCCCTCCCTCCTTCTGAGAAATGCAGGAAGGAAGTGCTTGCAAAATAGTTTAATTTAAAAGAACGCACAATCACACACAGCAAACACTGCTTTAGACTCGGAGCAGGACATTTCTATTGCCTCACAGTTCCCACTGAAACACAAATTGCCGTGGCAGAGTGGGTCCTCCCTCCCCGCACACAAACGGAGGCTGCGCTTTTACTCCCAAATCCTTTTGTTGGGGGGGGGCAGACACCTCAGGTGAGAAGACCCCCCTCTGCTCCTACAGAGCACACACCGCCCTGCAGGCTCTGGTCAAGCTGGAGAAGAGGACATCCGCCTCATCAACAAGGCTGCGGAGCCAGGGAAAGGAGGATGCAGAAGAGCCTGTGATCGCTCAAGGCGCCGCATGCTAACAGGCTCCAAGAGGCAGTAACGCGGTCCTGGGTTGTAGGACACAGTTCTGCCTCCAGTTTTTCTCATAATTAGCGCTTGTTTGAATCCACAGTATATTTTTCATAGAATCATAGAATGGTTTGGGTTGGAAGAGACCTTAACGATCAGCCCGTTCCACCCCCCTGCCCTGGGCAGGGACACCTCCCCCCAGCCCAGGTTGCTCCAAGCCCCGTCCAACCTGGCCTTGAACACCTCCAGGGATGGGGCAGCCACAGCTTCTCGGGGCAACCTGCGCCAGTGCCTTATCACCCTCAAAGTGAAACGTTTCTTTCTAATATCTAATCTTTTTCCTCCAGTGCTCACTACCTGGACCTTGCTAGAGTTTGTGAAGGTTGTTCGGGACTGCTGGATTTAACTTGACCCTTGTCTTCACAAGATTTACGTGAAAGAACCAGAGTAGGAAGAAACAGCTCTTACACTCCATCCCTTTTTGCAAAGAGGAATGTAGAGACCAGCAGGCAATTCATGGAAAACCCCTTTGTTATCAATCAGTTTATGTCGTATGACCACATGTCCAATCTAAACATAATTCTTCTCAGTCGCACAGTGTTTTCCTATCCCTGGGCAAACAGCATTTGCTATCGCAAGCCAATTTCTTTGACTTTTCAGAGACTTGGGCAGTCCTGAGGACTTGTCTTCCCTTGAGCCACGAACCATGACAGCCACTAGCACACGGCAGAAGGGGCTCGCAAGTCCCTGCCTGCTTTCACTTCTTTGAGAATTACCAGCCCTCCTAGCCACAGTCTCTTGAAATAAACACCTCCGCCGCTCGCAGCTTCTCCCAGCGCAGCAGCGCTTTTGCTCGGCGGTTTCAGCAAATCTGATCATGTTTCTGCCGTCCCGCGTTCCTTACATTGCTGGGCTGGCATGTGGTGGATTGATTTCAAGTTGGCACTCTTGTACTTAAAAGGGACACTGTCAACAAATCACAGCCCTGTCTCTTTTTTTTTTTAACCCGTTGCTGTCACAGTGCATAATTAGATTAATAAAATAAATAAGAGATCAGTGCATGTAGGAACTGAGCAGCATTGCACCCGCTGCCCGTCACAGCGATGCCTTCTTCCTCCAAACAGGATGGCCAGGACAAGAGAAGACACAATAAATTATTTTCTAGAAGGAAATTAAGAAATTTTGCATGCTGTTAACGTGAGCACTTTCCCATGTGCAGTCAAGCAGCTTCACAAAGGGGAAGATTAATACTTTCACAAAACAGGGAAATGAGACTGCCAAATGCCACAAACTGTCTGGGGACTTCGGGGCTACGGCAGGACCTGAAACTAAGTTGCTGAGTTTTGCTCTTTTCCTTTTAAAGTTGACGACTTCAATTGACAGCATCTCCTTTCAGCCCTGACCAGTGGGGAGATCAGACCTTTCCCAGTTCTAGGCCATTGCCCTGATGGGTAAGTTTTTTGGTTTTGTTATTGTTTTCATAAACATACAGCTATTACTGCTGTTTATTACCCTTCCCACACCCTGTGACTTTTACCTTCTTTTCTTCTTCAATTGGTGTTATTCATGTGCGTTTCTGGTAGATTTAAAAATAATTGTTAGCATTTCAGAAATGCCTTCAGATTTTAAATGAGGACTCCATAACACTGCATTCTGTAAAGACCTTAAATAAGAAATAATTTCAGTCTCACAAAGTATTATAAAGGCATTTAAGGAGCTTACTCCCCACCCCATGCCTGTTGCAAGCCCAGACAAAGGACAATAAAAATGTGAAACAGAGGAGAAGGAATGAAATAACCACAGCAAAGCACATCTGGCTGGGCAGACGAGGAGCTTGTGCAGGTAGCCAGCACGGAGCTGGGGATTTTTTTGCTTATCAAGACTGTGAAGAGTTACACACTGTTGTTTACATGATAAAAAGGTATAAAAAACCATAACCTGCACTGAAATGTATGTTACAAATAAAATCACCACACTGCCCAGTATGCACGTGGGGTCAGAGTGGCCAGATTTCAGTAGTACACAATTTGCTTCCGGAAAGTCTTCACCAATTACTTCCCCCACTCTAGCCTAAAAACCTTATCATTAAAACAACATACTCCTCCTTTCATTCTAGACCTTACACTCATATTCAAGTTTCACCCCAACTTCGCCAAATTGTGGCCTTAAGTAAACACTGTTTGACTCCGAGGGCACTGGGCACACGGCAAAGACAGTCACGCTGCAGAAATTACTGACAGTAGACTTTTTCAGAGAGAAAAGTCAGAGGAAAGGTTGAAGGACTTCTGTAGTGTCAGTTAATTCAGGAAAAACACAACACCACAAAATATTATTTTCTCACACTACGAGCAACTGCTGAAATTTCAGGGTAAGTTTTAAATTTACCATTAAGCTGGACTGTGACTTGAATCTTACCCCAAACCTTCGAATGACCCAAAGAGAGAAATCTTGGAGGTGTTTTAACTCCACGCTAATTTACAGGCTGATGTGCTTTAGCTGACTCAGGCGTGGGCTCAGACAGGGAGTACAATTCAACATGGGCAGCATTAATTTGAAACGAGGAGGGCAGCTGTAATTGCTGTGGTGGCTGACAGTCTTTCCATCCCCCTCCTTCCATTCCCAAGGACAAACCAGTCCTCTTGGTGTTGGACACAACCTACTAGGGGGTAACTTTGGAGTATCTCAGGCCAAAGAACAATGGGATGGCTTCCAAAATACCTACCGGAAAACGCAGAGTGAGAACGTGGCAATGCAGACAGGGCTCTACCTGTGCGGATGCTCACACCCAGAAAGACCTTACACCTAAAGCATTCAGCCTGGACGGATAAGGAAAATTAGGCCTCAAATATTGAAAAGTTGTTTCTCCGTCAAGTTAGCCTCTCGATATTCTGTCGTATCCCTTTGTACAATAGGATTATACAGTGACGTTGAGAGGTGTTTCAGCGATTGCTCATCATCTCTCAACAGCCAATCTTTGCGGGCTTTTGCTATCAGAACCAACATGAAATTCCCAGCTCAAATTTGGCACGAATACTAAAGCCATACTGAAAAAAATAAAACCAAATAGCTGGTTTATGGAATGATAAAAAAAAAAAAGAGGTTACAGAGCAGACAGGTCTGAAAATACCATCCGAGTATTGTAATGCAACTTCTAAACAAAACCAGTAATAGAAGAAAGATCACAGTTCAGTTCCGAGCCTTTTCTTGGCGAGAGGCACACAATCATATTCAGCAAAGGTGATTCACTTAAAGGTGAGGCCTCCACCTCATTATTTCCTCCTTCATTAAGGCATCACAGATAGCGTTTGCCTCATCGCTGCCCTACCCTGAAGACCTGACAGAACCCTCTGCCTCCGTCACGCCGGCCAGCAGTCACTCCCTCGCCGAGGCCAGACCCGTCACCCTGGGGTGCTCCGGACCAGAGAGCAGCCCGGGTCATTCCCTTGGCTTGCGGCTCCACAACCTGTCAGGGCAGTAGGTTCTTTACTGAACTTTTCCTTCTTTTTCTCCTTTTTTCTCTTTGTTAAGCTGCTTTTTCTAAAGGGGAATTTTGATTATTGAAGTACTTGATTATAAAGGGAAGGGAAGCAAATCCTCAGTGACCCGCTGTCAGACACAGCCCGCAGATCGAACTGGCTGGTGCACCAATCCCAGCCGTTTGCACTCACGCTGCCTCCAAAGTGTTTATGCGAGACGTGTGTTTTTCCCGTTGCTTCCTGATTGTTTGGCTGGGCTGGGTGATGGATGGTGGAGAAGGTTGTGTCTGGAAACGTGCTCCAAAGTCGACAGGAAGCTGAGGGGGCCTTTGCCAGCGTTTCCTTCCTGCATACGAGGGGAGGACAGAATGGGAAAAACCTTGGCTGTCTCTTACCCTGAGAACAGGGCTACCCTTCCAGCTGGATTACAGTAAAAATAATTTAATCTTTCACAAGATTATAATATCCTTCCTCTCTAAGTATAGCTACAGTGGTAGCAAGGCTTAGATAATGAACCGGATCGACAATGTGAAACTTGCTAGGTGGCTGCAGAGGGCTGGTGCTGGACGCTGAACAGATGGAGGGCCAGATTTGAAGATCCCTATCTCCAGTCACGGTACAAACCATGAGTGGATCAGACCTGTTTAACCCAGTGTCTTGACTCCAAGAGAAACCAGTACTGAGCACTTCAACAGAAGGTGTAAAATCCACACAAGCAGTACATTGGAAACGTGTCCCTCTTTGCAGCTTCATTCCTGTGCCCATTTTAGAGAGTGGATCTAAACTCAAAGCGTAACATTTATTACCCCTACAAAAACCAATGCTGCAATGAGCAAACTGTGAATATTCTGACCATGCGATCCACACACTCCTCACAAGCACCCAGGATGGTTTGTGTCATGGAGACTTTCCTTGAATGTCTTGTTCCAAAGACCCGGCCGCTGGGTCCTTTTGTGGACGATTCATGAATCTGCGTGACATCCTGATGTGTAATCATCATCTGTTCACAGTAATAAAAACACGTGCAGAGTATTAAAGAATAGATATTCCATGTCACCACAGGAATTTTCCGAAGATTTTCCATTCTTGACTCTCAGATTCAAAGTCATAGGCAACAGCAAGATCTTCAGTGTAGGCAGAAGTTCAGAACCCCAAACTCATCAACCTGCTCTGCCTACAGCCATGTGGACCGTGACAGCAGGAGCACGGCACACGGGGACCACTTTTGCAAGGGGATATCCCAGCAATCCCCTCAGGCAGATATTGTCTGGACGAGTTTGCCCGAGCAAGTCTGAAAAAGGGAGGAAGAAACTCTCAGGGCTCTTGATGACAAAAAGAAAAATCCCCAAACCTGTGAGCAGACAGCTCTTGCAACAGCCTCGATTTCTGAAAAAGGAATCAGACCAAAAGACCTCACCAATTAACAAAGAGTAGGGAACAATGGAAACTGTCAAAAAATAGCCCTCACGTCAGAACTAAGAATGCCCCTTTTTACACATCCAAAAAAGCACACAGCTGAGCCAGAGCCAGGGAGGCTGTCAGGCACTGCCTCTGCCTCACGCGCCTCCCAGGCCCTTCTCCTTCGCAGAAACTGCCAGAAGCGCGAGATGACACTGGATTCCAATAACCAAAGATGGGAGAGGAAATTTATGGCAGGACTAAGCCAGCATAAGTAAGAAATTCCTGTCTATTCAATCTCTCCGGCAAGGACCCTAACACCAAAACTTCGGGGGACACATGACAATGTGTGTGCATCCTCCCCGGGCCTTACTTCATAGAGCACGGCAACTTCAAAAGCAATGAGAAAACGAAACTATGGATAAAATCTGAACGAGTTGTGTAACACACAGTAATAAAAATCATGTGTTCTTCTGAATTGGCGAGAAGTTATAAAAACAGTTGTTATAAAAAATTTCAACCTGAAATACAGTTCTAAGAACGCTCATATCTAGATGTGGAGCAGGAAACCTCAAAGATCCAGTAACCTTCACGGCGCGCAATTTAGCAATGAATTCACAGGTTTTGCCCTATTTGTGACTCTGCGTTCTCCTCCAACAGCCCTAAGGAAAATAAGGGGAAGGCAAATCATGCTGAACGACAGGAAAAGATAAGCAAACACTTGGACAAGCAAAAACTCACCCGTGGGCTGATCACTTGAGTCACTGTCCTGATTCATCCTCCCAAAGGCAGCACCAAATCAGGATGCTGAGCTTAGTGGTCTACAGCTTAGAGTTGGTAGCCCAAGCTCTTGCTTCTGAAAAGAAAAAAAGCCGTGTTACTATCAACCCTGTGTGACAAAGGACATATCTTGTGTGTGGTCTGTTGCCTTTGTATCTAAGCAAGATAGTGGAGTATCTGTGTGCATATACAACTTAGCGTAGAAGTCACAGTGCAGTGCCTGAAGATCAGAGAACTAAGTGGTGAATCGGTGAATTAAGTCAACCAAGAAACACTGAAAAGCGGCATCTGAAATCTCGTGCAAGTTAAAACAACGTGTAGTTAAAACAACATCTGGATTCCTGGAATAGGTCAAGATTAGCTTTCAGCTTTCAACTGCACAAACAGGAGTCTCTGATACTGTTTACTTGGTTAACCAAACAAAAAAACCCGACCTATCTAACTTCCAAAGTGGACAAACAGTCCACGTGAAAGTATGTTTTTGCTGTAGCTAAACAGCTCCTCCCCTTTGTTTGCTTGCCCTTCCACTCATCACATCTCGACTGTGGTAGAGTTGGGAACAGAACCCATGTCTCCCAAATCCCCGTCCAGTGCCTTAACCACCACATCCTTCCTGCTGAATCACACTGCAGAATTGTTTATCAGGAAGGAAATTCCCCCTCGAGAGTACTCACTCCGAGTGTGCTGGTGGAACACAAATGCTTAGAAAAATACAAATGGACTAGCAATAACAACAAGTGATTTAAGTGACTGTACAACAGGCTAAAGGTAGACATCAGGATACTGGGGTTTGTTGTCAGCAGCAGTCTAAGTAAGGCACCATCGAGCTTTACACATTACACAGAACAAGCAGTGCATCCGGATGTCCTCAGAGTTACAGCCTCCTGCTCTTCTAAAGATGATACGTAACTTTGAAAACATCTATCCCACGTTTAGCAGGAGGTGTATGCCACTCAGAGGGGGACTCAAGAGGTTTATATTCTCACCAGGCACCATGAAGGTCGCCTTTGGTAGCACCTCACGCCAAGCTGCTAAGCACAAGCAGCTGTAGTATGTGCTCTAGTGGGCCAGAATTAACCTCAATGTGTTGTACTAGCAAAGGACCTTCACTCTCTTTAAGGTCTTTAGCAAAAAAAAATAATAAAATAAAAGCAGGGCAGGAGGGAAGATACCAAAAGTGGAACCAAAAGTTTTAGCGTAAACACAGTTTACCCCGTTAGTTGCCTAGAAAACAAAAAGGGTTGTAATTCACCCGTGATCTGTCAGAGGACACAAACCCACTGAAATGGCAAGTTCATGGTCCAGGGCACTGAAGAATTTGGCTCTGGCTCAGCACTTGGGCAAAGGAGAATAATTTCCCCACTTGCAAGCAGTGGCTTAACAGGTTGCGTCCCGCGAGATCCCACCACAGTAACCGACACAAACACGCGCTTGGGCAGATTCCCA
>RSEF01000017.1:756777-793363 GCA_003993805.1 Himantopus leucocephalus
CCCAAACCATTCTGTGATTCTATGACTGTATCACCTTTCTCCCTGTCATCCGCTCCCTACTCTGCCTTTCTCTCCTTACGGCACTCACAGCAAATGAGACTGTGCTGACGGAGCCCAGATTGCGCCCCGCTCCTCCCCTTTGGGATTCACACCTCCGCAGCAGAAACATCCATTGATCCGCGAAGAAACAGACACTGAGAGCCGCAGTGGTGGGACAGGACGGAGAAGAGCTTATGTTCATGAGGCCTCAACTAGACACCAGAACACCACATTCAGCTTCGGAAATAAAACCAATTGTTCTATTATAGCAGGAGATTTTTTTCCCCCCAAGACCACTAAAGCTACTATGCGGAAAGAAGTGCACCTCCCCATCTTGACCTCTGCAAATTTTATTAGCTGCTTAAGTCATGAACCATCACACTCTGCTTTTGCGACTATCTGGGTTAACATAAGCTCGCAAAAACTGTGTGTGAAGGAAACACATTCTAAGTTTCCTTTATTTTCATGCCCATTTTCAGATCTCTGTAGTTTCACAATGTCCGTATTTCACTAAAATTAAAATCACTGCATTGCAAAACACATCCAAGACAAAAAGCTTCAATTAAGCCTTTTCTTAAAAAAAACCCATGGTTTTCACAATCATGGCAGAAATTCTTTAAAAATGCATCTTCTTCAGGCCAAGTTAAAAGTGCTCAAATACGCCGTGTATGCAAACCCCGAGAATACATTGGTGAGCAGACTTCCCACCTATCCACATCCCTCTGGATCAGAAATGACTTTCAAATGTGTACGTTAACAGATGTATTTTTCTCGTGTTGTCTATACTAACCAGACCAAGCCTAAAAACCTCGTGGTACCCTGCTGAATTCCAATCACAGACCGACATAAAGTCTAAGGAGCCAGACATCCATTAGCAGGAATCTAAACTGCTCTGTGTTTTGGGAACTGCTGTTTTTGCTTATGTTTTTTGATTTATACCTCATAACTGCAAAACTAATGAGATTCTAATGAAAAGTGGGACATTATTCATTTGTTTTCCCCCCAGGAGGTTCGGTTTATTTTCAACAAGCANGAGATTCTAATGAAAAGTGGGACATTATTCATTTGTTTTCCCCCCAGGAGGTTCGGTTTATTTTCAACAAGCATGCTACTGATTAAAACAAGAGGTGATGCTTTTAAGAAGCTGGACCATAAACCTGTTCCCAAACGTGCGCGGTCTCAAATGATACACTGGTTTCTGTAGTTTACAGCTTCACTGGCTTTATCTCAGTTGTTTTGTTCAAATATATAATTTTTTTTTAATGTCACCACTACATAAACAATAAAATACATCTAATTTGTATACCAAGTAATTGCACTGAAATCTTTACTAAAAAAAAAAAGTCAGCCCTCTGGTTGTCTTGCTTCTTCCCTGCCCCAAACAAGTCATGCAAAACCCCTGCACGGATGTAAAACATCAAACTGTTTGCAACTGTTTTTTAAAGACTGACTGTCACTTAGAATTGAGAAACTAAATACAAAGTAAGGTACACAGATCATAAAAATATATATCTAAGTAGTTCTCCTTAATGCAAACCTGGAAGCCCAACCTCATGTATTAGACACTTGTAAAAGCGTTCTCACGGAATATCAGCATTAGACTAAGTGACCACTTTGACAATAATTTTATTAATGATACGCAGGTCTGTAGCACAATGGTTAAGCTTCACATCTATAAAGCTTTTCAGAATAATCCTTACGCAGCCATATACTTAACATTTTCTAATCTGAAGTGTATCTCACATAATTTGTGGGCAACCAAGACTGCTCTTCATTGCTGTCCTTCATAGTCGGTATAGTTCAGATAGTGCAGTGCTCCTAAATCGTACCGTGTTACATCTAGAAAGACTCTGATCTGAAACTCAATCCCTCAATACAATAGGGTCACTGGGAAATGAAACACTAAACCAGAGCTTTTAAATAAGCATTTAAATTAGGAAATTAGTTCTATAAACATAAAGCATTTGAACTGTCCATTTGTTATGGAGAACGCAGTAGGACCGCCAATTACTAGAGTCATGGACTCCAGACTGGCAGCGTTTGCCTTCCAACATTACATGAGAAATACTGACTCCACCGTGCAGGAATTTAACTCCTCAAGATACAAAACAGGAACGCACCAACTACAAATTACGGAGTGACAATTTTAATACTTTATTCATTAAAGTGCATTCAGTCACTGCCTCGTGGCTACACTGCACAATCCAAATTTTTATTAAAAGATTTTGATCGCAGAGAGCAGCTTCTCTGGAGCTTAGGTTTGCCCAGTCCCTTCCCTCCAACTTCTTCTTTCTTTTCCTATATGCTAGAAGTTGGGTACTAACAGCATCTCTGCCTCCTTCAAGCATCTCACCCCTGTAAACAGGATCACCTGGAGTTTTTAGGGCAACAGACAATTCCATCTGCTAAATCTAAACCNCCAGTCCCTTCCCTCCAACTTCTTCTTTCTTTTCCTATATGCTAAAAGTTGGGTACTAACAGCATCTCTGCCTCCTTCAAGCATTGCACCCCTGTAAACAGGATCACCTGGAGTTTTCAGGGCAACAGACAATTCCATCCGCTAAATCTGAAATATCATTTTCTTTTTGGAGGCGATAAACAATTCAATAAGTGATCCTGCAGCATTCAGCTGAAGATGAATGTCCCACAAAGAAAGCACAAGAAAGATAAGTTGTTCCACCCAACTGAACAAACATTTCCTCGCAGTCACACCCTCTTCACATAAAAGCAGGAATCTTTCTAAACTCATACTGAACAATTCTAGTGGAAGGTCACAAACAATAACAATGGATAATTAAAACAATAATCACGCTTAGTAAGACAAAAATTAAAAGTAAATTGCTCATCAGTTTTTTTTCAAACTGCCCAAGCCTCAGTAAGAACATGTTTTGGACAGAAGAGAATTTGAACTTAAAAGATTACAACAAGCTGCTATTCATCAAGAAATAAACAATCTCCCCCTTTTGGTACTGTGGGATTCACTATACAGCAAATGGATTTTGTGGGACAAAGGAAGATACAGTAGAACAGACTTGCTGAAGAGGTAACATGCTGAAGTACTTGGGAATTATACGTGTTCTTATGCTGCTAAGCAATTATCCATCCCCAAATCCACCCAATTAAAAAAATGAAT
The DNA here is from genome assembly GCA_003993805.1 of Himantopus leucocephalus. Lineage (NCBI taxonomy): Eukaryota > Metazoa > Chordata > Aves > Charadriiformes > Recurvirostridae > Himantopus > Himantopus leucocephalus. The sequence goes on from RSEF01000017.1 coordinate 759,950, forward strand.
ACAAATGAGGAAATCACAGTTTTTGCAACAGCTAACACAGTTTTTGCAACAGTTCTAAGAGGCTTAAATGAACCACCTTATTGTATTCTTTTAAAAAAGCACATTATTCCTGAAAAAAACCCTGACATTCTCAGCTGTTGCATTTACAACGTTTTTTACATCGTGTCAAGCAGCTACAGCACGCCGTGAATCCAGCACACCTGCAGTAAGCCGGCGCAAGCAGACGACGGAAATCTAGAACCAACCAATCTAAACCCATTGCCAAAGATTCTGAAAGCGTGCAATTCTCTTCAAAGCTTACATCTGTGGGGTCTGGGGTTTTTTGGTCGTATAAAAATATTTAATTTAAAACAATGGAGAAACATGACATAAAATACAGTGTAATAAACACCAACGTTATCCATGGCACGGTAATTACAGGGCTATGTTAACTATAATTCTAGAGGCAGTATCAGAAGTGAGACAGAAGCGTTCAAAACAACTTTCAACCCACAAGTGAGACAACCAGCACCGATGCTCAGCGTCTTCCCATCTCAGAAACCAGTACTGGATCCTCCTGGGAGAGCTCAGAGGAACTTGGGACTAAACCATCCTGATTTAAAGCCTTCCTTTTGGTTAAACAAATCTTTAGACAAAGAGAGCTGCTCCAGACTTCTGCCACCTCCCAGTCTACACAGTGGAGGAACCTCCGGGCTGAGCACATCTGCAGCTCGGCTAACACCCGGCTTACGGCTCACCCCACCGGCACTGCACCACCACCACTGCCCTGCTCAGCACGCTGAGCTTTCACCATTCCTGCCTTGAAGATACAGGACTGGGAGTGGTGTTGGGACAACCATGAGGATAAAAAAAAAAATATAAAGTATGATAATTTATCTGGAAAATACAGCCAGTAGGTTCATTTGGAATTTTCTGTGAGGAACGAAATCAGATGAAGAACAACTACAACTCTGCAAAAGACCTCCTTCCCCAGTGTCACCACCTTCAAAACAGAGGGTGATGCACCAAAACATGCAACAGCACTGAGACTGGAAGCCAGGAGATGAGAAAGCGAGTGTACCAGGTAGCGTTACCTGTTTTTCGGATAGGAAGCTGAAACACAGAGGGAGACAAGATGTTTCCACTACCATGAGGCACACACCTTCACACCTCGGGAACTTGGAGTTTATTTTTTATTTTTTTTAAAGCATTCAGCTTGACCACACAAGTGGCACTGTTACAGCTATGTTGCTCTAGGTTTGTCAACAAGTATTTTTCATTAAACTATGCCAAGGAGGATGGTGGGCAAAATTATGGAAGGTTTTAGGCAGAAAAGCACATCGTAGGTCATACAGCAGAAGAAGGGATTTATGCCATTTAAACCTCCTCCCCTATCCACTGATCCTGTTCCACAGGTTACAAACTACTTACCTGGCTCTTTTCTCCCAAAAGAGCATTTCCTCATCACGGCTCTCCTTCACCATTCCCGCTCCCCCCTCCACTACCCTTACTCCTCTGTATTCCGCAAGTCCCATCGCCTTCTCCTTTCAGAAATAATTTAATTGAAACTCTGAACAATTGCTCTGAGTGTGCTTAGCTTCAAGACAGCTGCCTCTGTATGAGAATAGAAGTCAGGTTTTTGTAGGAATGCAATATTTCCTTTTCTCACCCCCGGGTTACGGTAACAAGCGAGGCAGAGCTTTGACAGACATGAGCTTTCTTAACTACACACTCCAGAGCACATCCATCTTCAACACTCTGAAAAGCAACAGTTCTTTGGAAAAAAAAGTTGGTATGTGGTCATGTAATTAAAGACTGTCATAATTCACACCCACATTGTGGTAGGTTGGTGTTGTGCAGGCATCCTTAACTCTGGCATTTCCTCATTTTAGGCTACTTGCATTTGAAATCTAAATAATGTTTTTATCGTACCGCGCCATAAATTAAGTGTGCAGAAAAAGTAACGTCTTTAAAAAATAATTCCTCGGAATGAAAACCCAGCTAGATCCCTTGCTAGAATTAAGCCACAATCCCTGACTCCTTGTTCACACACCAGTCCCGGGACAGAAACACATCTGTGAACAAGCTTGAGCACACAAGCACTCTCACTGTGCTTAAAATTAAGCACATGATAAAGCACTACACGCTTTAACAAATCAAAGCTCCAGAGAAAACGCACGGGGCTGAGATCAAAGAGAAGAAACTGTAAAGCGAACAGATTCAGAAAGGGCTCCGGCTGACAGGCCAGGCATTCACACCATCAGAGGTCCCCACTCGGGCTTTTTCTTTCTCATTCTTACACCAGACAAATGAAGAATAATATTGACGCCATTAGCAATAACTGGGAGATAACGGCATTGTTTTCCCTGCCGATGATGCATGCCTCCGTGCGTGGGTGTATGATGGGTTAGTCGCTATGGAGCTGGATCAAAAGCGGTTGTTAAGGGAACAAGCAGGAAAGGTAAAACAATGGCTGAGATAAGAAGCATCTCAACAAATATGCAACCAGACTTCTGGGTTTATAGCTGCGAGGAGGCAAGAGTTTGGCCCCCACCCATGCGAGGCGGTCGCTTTGCCAAGGCCGAGCAGCAGGAGATCAAAGGGAATGCTGAAATCCCGGGGGACCGGGCCCGAGGAGGGGAGGAGGCTGATGGGGCGGCCGGAGACCGCCCAGGGCGCAGCACCGGCCAGGATGGGGCCGCACGCCCAGGGACCGGGCTGCCAGCAGGGACAGCAGCTCTGCAGTCAGAATCCAGCGTCAGCGGAGCTGAGCAGCTTTCCCAAACTAGAAAGAGAAGAAAAAGGTGAAAATAAGACCTTTTCCTCTGTGCGCTTTGTGGAAAGGAGCTCCAGAGCAGCAGGCACTGCCCACCGCTCCATGAAACACAAAACTTCAAGATACGGAGGAGCTCATTAAAGCCTTCTTTTAAAGCAAGATTTCTTGAAAGCAGCCAAATCCTCCGTCACAAGATCCCGTCTAGCGACCTTCACCCAAAACCTTCTTCTTTCTAGGAATTAATGACAAATTGTTCGCCCGCCCTCGCTAACGCACAACCGCTCGATTCTCACACAGCTCCGTACAGAGGGTGCACTCAGCAGCGTATCATCTGCTCCTCCAAGTCATAAGCTACAAATTGAAGAAACACACCAGGAGCTAAAATGAGTTTCCGAGAACAAAAACAGCTGGTAAAGAAACAAAAGCCAAATATTCTCCTGGCTGCTGGCTGCATTTTTTTTTAATTTAGCTTAAAACAAAATGAAAAAAATCTGCTTGGAACCCAAACAGTCTCTAACTGAAAATGTGGTGTCTAGCCTGAAAAACAGAGGCTCGTGGACACCATGCCAAGCAGCACAGGATTCCCATGGACCTGGTGTTTCTCAAGCCCTTAATGTGGTTCAACTTAGGCAAGTGGTTTTAGGATTCCCAGTTTAACATGTACAACGCACATCTGCAATTCATTCTAGTTTCTTATTTTATTTCTTACTTCTCCAACCAACTCCAAATCATTTTACGAGTTCTTGCAATCCGGTACTAATCAGTTACTCATGCTGCAGGAGTCCCCGCTTCCTAAGAAGGGCTCCCTTTGCACAAGAAGCCAAGCTGCGCATTTCGTCAGCCCTGTTTCGCCAGAAACAACAGTAACTACCTGATAAAATAAGAATGCTTGGCAGCGTTTAACGCATGATTACAAGACACAGAAAGCTTCTATCTTAATATAGAGCACTAACCATTTTATACACCTCTCCTCTTCTATCAGACACCCCACAGTAAATCGAAGGCGACTCCTCTGCTAACAGGACTAATGTAATCGCCCACTTCTGAGAGGGGGATTTGACCAAGTGGCTTCAGGGAAAACTTAAGAGACATTTTCATCCAGCTGTTAGGAAGGAATTCCCACATGAGAAACACCACTGGGTTAAAACCCTTTAATGGGATTGTGCCAAAAATCAGATGGTCAGCATTTGCCCCCCGCACATCAGGTCTGTTAGATGAAATGCTGAGAAGACGTGGCAGGCAGGGCAGTTATTCTCCGAAGCGATTTTGACTCCGTAAGCAGTGCTAATGCACGATATAGATCATCTCTTTACTCCGTTGCTCTTCTTCGTTAAAGTACAGCTTGGCCGAAGACGAGAGCCCACCTGTGCACAGCACCAGCGCTGAGACACGCCGTAAGAAGCAGCATAACCACCTATTGCCCTGCGCTGGGGAAACCCCGCCTGAGGGGCAGCTACGCACAAATGGGAGGGCGAAGCAGACACATCCTCTTCCTCACGCCAACGTAGACCAAAACCACGGGTGTAGGGTAATTCCTGCTTTTGGCTTCCACAACAAGGTTCACTGTGTGTAATACAGAAATCCAGTCAGCGGAGAACAATAAAGTTTTCAGGGGCCCAGTTCACCTGTCATCACCCAGCCTGTAACCAGCCTCTCGCTCCCTGCCGTTCCCTTAAGCTTTGGCGGAGAGCTACAGACCTGAAGAGAATATGGAAATCGGAATGATTTTGCTCATAAATGTTCTCCTGCTGGTGGTGGATGCAAACAAAACTTTGCTGGCATCACTACATACCTTGGCATCATCAAATAAATGCAAATCATCAAAGCAAATCAAATAAATCAAGTGTGAACATGGAATGGAGAGGGCGGCTTTTTTTCAGTTTTTATCCTTCTGCTTGAAAATCTCAAGTGCTTCTCTTCCCAGAGTGCTCTCAAGATGAAGCTTGTACACCGATGAGGAGCAATAGGCTCAAGTTTCAATCAGAAAAATTCTAATTAGGTATTGGGGGAGAGGAAATCACTGTGGTTGTCAAACATTGGAGCAGGTGCCAGATGTTGTGTATCTCCACCCTTCCAGACAGAAGGGGAGACAAGGCGCTGAGGAACCCGGCATACCTGAAGTTGGTCCAGCCCTGAGAAGATGAGGCAAGGGTAGTCTCCAGAGGTCCCTTCCCACCTAAATCATCTTACTATTTTATGAGCTTCCTTTATGACTCCTCTTATTTACCACATGGGGTTACTGGATGGGCAGGATGCATATTATCGGCACACAGGTAACACCTGGCATCTCATCTCCATTTCCTCCAACTCTGATAACAGTCAACAGACCTACAGGCACATTAGCTGAGCAAGTTAAGGGAAGGTGGCAAAACTCATGCCAGGCAAGGCAAAAAGCAAAACTGTGGGTTTAAAGATACAGAGGAGACAGCGGAGATTGCACTGACATCCCTCATGGCAGACTGAATCTCCACTGGTCAACTCCAAAGCAATCAGAAACCTCCCAACAGCAGGTTACTCACTCACCCCGGCTCAGCGTGCCCCTGTACCAACCAGTCTGTCACAAGCGGGCTCAGAGAAATCCCTCTTTTCATAGTATTAGGCAAGTAGTTCTCAGGCCACATCTCTTCCTTGTGTGGCCTCTTCTCAGGTGCCATTGTTCAGTTAGGTGCTAAAGCACATCGGCTGCCTAAAACGCAACTGCCTTTTTTTGACCGCAGAAAATATTTTTTTGTAGTGTGCTAAATGTTTAAAGGAGGCAACAAAAATACACCTCACACATGATACCCACACGCAGCTACCTGTACTTGGGTTCAGAGGATGCAATTTCTTCTTTTATGGATCTCCCCTGCTACTCATAAAATACAGATTATAGATACAGGATCTCCAAAGATAACACGGACTGCACGGTCTCATGCGTTCACACGGACACATCACTGAGATGTTAGCATAAGCACGTGGAGACTGACTGTGGCAGCAGACTAAATCCAAAACCGCAGCTCAGCTTCCCCTCGGAGTCGCCTTCTTGACGGAGTGCCTGCCCCTCTCCCCTCAGCGCAGCGCTACAGCTCGCACAAACTGGCCTCTCATGGGAAAGCATCCTGGGAGGACATTCACAAAGGCCGTTAATGTTACGTATACCGGCACACACACAGCCTTTGCCTGAAAGAACCCCAAAGTCTCTGACTTCTCTGCAGTGCTGCAACAGATACACTTGACTGGACTGGAGAGTGGGCAAAGAAAATTAATTTTGGCAAGAGGGGGGCTATAAAGATCATTTGCAGCTTTGATTTATTTGCTTGCTGAGCCTCAGGACCTACACATGATTATTATTTAGTGTTGAAACGTTATTTTGCAAATATGACTTTAGTTAAGCACTCCTGTTTGTAAAAGCTCTGTAGGTTTTAGGCTCACCCAGGGTGTTTTAAGTGTCCCTCAAAAGGTGAAGCACCGGGAGCTGTATTCTTCACCGGGAAGCCTCCTCCAGGAGTCCTCTTCCAGGAAATCACCTCCCTGTGTCTCCAGATGCTCAGTCCTGCATCCAAGTCGAACGGCCAGCTCTGAAATCTCTGCTAAGGAGTTTTCCCCCAATTATCCAGATGTCAGGTCCCACTGAGACCTGAAGGCACCGAGGGTACACTGTCATCATTCGAAGGCTCAGACAAAAGGATAAACAAAGCCATCACCAGTGTGGCATTAAAGGACTCTGTACAAACCCCTGAGTATTAAATAATGACAACAGCAATCACTGCAGCATTGAATTTGAATACTTCAGTGATGGAATGTTTCCCAAGAAGAAGAAAGGAGAAATCACTTCTAAGACAGGATGTATGTTAGTAAAACAAAGAACCGTAAGTCATCAGTAAGAAAGAACCTTATTCTTTTATATTCATATCATCTTCAAAAGCAAAATAGGTTACAACTAATTTAGCCTTTTTGCAAATAGACATTTCCCAGTGTCAATTTATAAGCAATCAGTCAGAAAAAGACAGTGTTTGCCATCTAATGCACTATGGGTTTTTATCATCTCTTTAAAGTTATTAACAGATTGTAATCTGCTGTAACCGGGTTTGAACATATTTTTCTGAGTCTTCTAAATTGATTTTGATGACTTTTCTGATGTCTTTTCATACAGGTAAACTAAAATCACTGTCCTGAAGTGACACGTCTGCGTACAAAAACACTCCCCTTGACAAATGCATTAATCATGGCTAAATGACCCACTGCCCACTATAAAGAAAAGTATGAACAAGAAGTGGGGAGATCCACAACCGCATGGTCCTGGCACACGAGTGGGAGTACATGTGCTGCTTTGCTCTGACAGACAAAAGGGTTACAGCCCCCTTGAAGAGCCAGTGACATCATGCCCGAGATCACGGGAAAGATGCAATCACTGCTAGGAATCAACTCTACTGTCTTCAAAAGCAAGCAGACACCTTCAAAAACTTCAACATAAGCGGCTCAAATTTTCAGGGCATAAGCAGTTTTAATCAGAGTTAAATATTCACACTTTCCAGCACATTCTCATCACCATATCAGAAACTTTTGATATTCAAATTAGCCACAATTCTGTATATCTTTCACCAGAGAAAGCACAAGAGCTGAACGGGATCCAGTCGGACGGCAGGCAGCCGGAGCGCTGGTGACAGAACACCCTTCCAAGAGGGACAGCCCCCAACCTTGAACCCGGGAAGGATCGGTACGGTCACAGCTCGAGTGGCTGGCTCTGGGGGTAAGGACGTGTTCAACTCACCAAAGGACCCTGGACCATCACTCGCTAGTCCAGGAGGAGGAACGCCCCGAGCCCTCAGCTCCCTACCAGGCACACAGCAGTCATGGGCAAGTCCATTTAAAACACCGGGTCCTGTTACGACACCACAGGGTAAGGCACTAAGTTTTAGAAGATGGAAACAAGCATTAACCATTAACACGTCATTCCACGGCAAGTCTCAGTGGGTAGGACAAACAGGCCCCTCTACGGGGACTCCATCCCACAGCAGAGGGAACGCTCCATCCTCCAACCCTCCCCACTCCTCCATCTCAATGCAGACTCCTCTTCCCCCCGCTGTCCTTAGCAAGGGCGCGTGGACATCAGATGTCTCCTGCACACCAGCTCTCATCCTGCTCTGTCTGCAAGAGGAAGCAAAGGGCCTTCAGCCCTCTGTGTGAATACTTCCCCTGCAACATTGCCCCAAATTCAAGAAGGGGGGCAGGAGAGAGGAAAGGCTGACGGAGTGGGAGTAGGAACACAAGATTCATGGCTGGATATGCCACAAAGGCATCATCAGTGTATACCAACGTTGACACAACATACATTTTAGAACTACTGCATTGCTCAGCTGTTGGTCACTCATCACCATTGCACAGAAACCCACAAAACTCAGACAGAGCAACAATGAACAGACTTCTTACTGGATGAAGAATGCCGCCAAAAGCTGCTTTGGGGGCAAAACAGCCAAAACCTAACAATTCTGTTTTCACCCCTCCGAGTTTCTATTCAACAGAAAGCTATTACAATTCAGAGACCTTTCAAAAAAAATCAGTCAGAAGCTCCTATTCCACTGCATAGCTCACAGGACAGGTACAACTTCACCACGTGGGCATCTGTTCTTGCTGTCTTTGTTGACTTCCTAATGACAAATCGGGCTTTGATGAGGAGATCCATCAGCCCAAATGGTGGATAAAGACTCCCTTTCTTGGGGTTGACCCACTGGTTGCCTCTTTCAGGCTTTAAGAGAGACCACTCAGATGTGGTCCTATGGGGCCAAACAGGAGAGCGGGCAGGAGCTCACACTGGTTGCTCATGAAGCAGCACTGTTGAGGGAACACAAGCTGTTCTTCCTGACTGTCCTAGGAATGGCGACGCTGCAGCTAGAGGACAAATGGCTCCTCGTTATCAGCCCAGCCTAACAATTAGCTGATAATGCTCAGCTTCCAGGATTTGGAAAGATAGGCACTGGGGAAACATTCCTCCAGTTTCCTGTTTGAATAACGCAATCCTCACTGTCTGCATCTTGCAGTCAGAACACCACACTGCACCCGGGCCAACTTTATTATTTCTTTCATGCTTACTGTTTACATTTTGCCTTTCACCCTCCACATGTTTTCTATCTAGAGCTCTTGAAGGTAAGTCATGAGCTTTAGGTATTGCACAATGTGACATCTCCAGGGACCTTTTATATTCTGCTCCAGATGGTTGGGTGGACAATACCCTTCTTTCCACATCCTTTACACTCTTAAATTCTGATGAATCCAAGTTTAACCAAATTTAAAATGGAATACAGATACAATTGTTTGCTCTAGCTTCTTTGTTTTTTTTTCATGCTGGAAAAGATTGGAAAATTCTTTGTATTGAGTATACGAAATGTCACTTAATTTGCCTGGCAACAGTGCTATGGTGGTATGTTCACAAATGCAACGTTCAGTTGCACTTGTGATGACAATAATGAGTGGTATGAAAACATTTAGCTATATTAGGGAATCAGAGAACAGAGCTGGAAGGGCCCTTAAGAGCTCTTCTAGTCTTTCTCTTACGCCTTAAGGCAGAATCAACCGTAGCTCCTTCATTTTCAACAGATACTTACCTAAATCCAGTCTTAAAACCTTTCCAACACTGATACTCAACTCACCAAGGAGCTCAAGTCCAGTCTTTCATTATTTCTGTTCAAAGCGTACAGGAACAAGAGCTTACTTTTTTTTTTTTTAGCTTTTACACAGCTAACTAGAGTATTACACCCTCCCTCCTCCAGGCCGAGTCATTCCTCTTCCCCCTCTTGTCTCAAATCTCATTTTCTGGACCTCCAAATTATTCAGCTCTTGCTCTCTAATTAGCAGCCCCACAGTTTTCCTGAAATGCAACATCCCCACCTGGGCAGAGCACTCCACGCAGAGGCATTGCCACAACTCGTTGGCACGGCAGGCTTATTTCATGCGTTTCAAAGACACCTGCAGGCAGTGTCCCCTCCAGCAGTAGGACACTGAGGCTATAGTAGATCACCGAGGAGATGAAAGTCAATGAAGTCCACACAACTGCTGGCTTGTCACTCATCTCCCAACCTAATAACATGGTAATTCTTGCTTAAATGCAGAGCCTTATTCTTACCATAACTAAATACTCCTGGTTTTAGGCCATTTCTCCAATCTCTTAAAAGATTATTTAAATTCTGTACTTAGCATACTGGCACACTCATAATAATTCCTCCCAAACTTAGTTTACCACCTTCCTCCCTACAACTGATTTCGAGTTCTAGCATACTTACACATCACGGAAATGTCACATTACCCCTTTTATTGTCTAACCCAGAAACAATTACGTCTGCATTTAATAAATGATGTGACACACAAAGTATATAATTCTGTGTACTGTAATAACAATGAAGTACACAGTCAATTACTAGACATACACTTTCTAGAAGTTTATCTTAATTTTGATTATCTGTGGCATTACATTATTTTTTTTTTTAGCACAGCTGTATTTTTAGAGTGCTAGGGAAGAAAGTACAAGATCTAAGACAGTTTTCAAAAGCAATTCAGGAGACTTAGTTGGCAGCTTGGAGTATTTTTATCCTTCTGTGTGCTTCACTACAAATGGTGTGTTAAATTAATTTCTAGTACACTTCAGAGCAAACATTGGTGCAATTATCCTGCCTGATAAAAGCTTCTCATGGTTCAGGACAGATTTTACCAGGGTATTTTATCATATGATAGCATTTAGCAAACTGCACACAATTAAATTCAGTTATGCCAGGGAAGGTGCAAAACAGCTCCACGCAGCTGGAATCCCAGAGGTATCCGGGCAAAATTCACCAAAAAGTCAGTATGTAAAGTAACTACAAGATTTTTCAAGATCCAGTTTGCACTGAAGAGCCATCCTGTGTAATTCTTATCTATTTTCTCCAGCAACATAGAGGCAGAGTACTTTGCTAAATAAAGCATGACCAAGAACCTACTCAAGGTCATGTTAATAAATGGATAGGAATGGAAAGAAAGGAACTTCAAATAAAATTAAAGGAAAAAAAAAATTGGGAAAAACAGAAACTGCAAGACAGCAGCATCCCCAGAACAAAAGAAAAAGCTTAGCCAGCGGGGACATTTTAAAGAACCACAAAGCATCCAACCAGCCTGGATTCCATTTAATGCACTGAGGTGGTAAGGGAAGTGCTGGGAAGCTGTGCCCTGGACAAGCACCAGACCCCGTAAACCAGGAGATCACACCTCGGGAAGCCCAGCTGCAGATAAGCAGCACAGAGCTGTTCTGCTTCCGTATTAATAATACTGAGAGTCAGATGAAGAGGCTTCTACAGGTGTCAACCCCGGCGATAATGACAGGGAAATAAAACCAGCCAGGTTACTGAAAAATAAGGGTAAAAGCTTATAACAACAGGCAAAGAATGGAATTATGTGGTGACGGATCTTTTTATTAGTCCTTTGGTTAGAAGGTCCACGTACAACCCATGTAAACCATGGATTTTATCCGCTTCCTTAACAATTAAGTAGTATGCGTTTGTTCATTTTTTCTTGCATGTAACAAAATTGGCGGTTCTCTGCCAAAACATTCGAACAGTCTTAGGAGGCTGCTTTTGAGGAGCACCTAGCAAGGCAGCATGAATTGTCACAGTTCTCTATTGCACCAGGCCAGCATTATACCTGCTCCTACATAATTCCAAATAAAAAAAAAAAATCCTAAAAGCTTAAGGAAACATTTAGTAGATATATTTCCACTTGCGAATTCAGATGTTTCTGCAGCAATGAGACAGCGTTATGTTATTGTCTCTATCAGTCTGGAAACCTGCACAAAATCAGCTCATGTTTCTCATCTTTATAAATGAATAGAAAAAACACAGTAATACAACAGTTGTTCTTTTGGCCAAGAATAACAGATTACTAATGTGTTTATAACAATAATGGAGGGGGGGAACAACCCTTGGAAAATTGACATGTCACATCAGCAAAACGTTCATGCATCTTTCATTCGCTTGGGCTGTTACCGACCTGTTTGTTTATAAATGACGTTTCAATCCCACTTATGCTTATATGAACACCCAAAGGTAAATAAATGTATCTCTGTACAGCGTTTGATCTCCATTTCAAGAAAAAGGAAGGGTACCAAACCATCGGTCAATGGGCGTTGTCTCACACTCCTCCTCAAATCACACAGGGTCCTTAGCATTAAGAGATGCCCAGATTAAGTGAAGAAATTAAAGCATTAAATGAAGGCATTTAGGTAATCCAAATATAGAAAGGATTGCTATGGTAATTAAGAGGAGAAAATAGTCAATTATCAACAGAGAAGTTATAGTGCCAAGCTAAAAAGCCCTGAATTGACTTAGATGGCCAACCTTATTTTCATAAATTAAAGGCAGATTCTATATTTGAAAGCTTAAGACTTTTAAAAAAGAAAGATTACAGAAGAATTCCCAAGGAATCATCTTGATACAGTTTGAGCTTCCAGGTTGCATCCCTCCTCCCCAAGTACATAACATGGGTGTCCACTTGCTCACCCATTTTCTTCCCAAGTTTACATTCAACTTCATCTGAATGGAGGAAGAAAATCTCCAAGGGAGCAGAATGTTTGTTAGGAGCAGCAGCTACTGCCTCAGCCGTGGGAAAGGGCAGAAGAAGGAGCGTGTCACCAGCCTGCTGGCAAGACAAGATGTCACCCCTGGCACGTTTCTCATACAAGGGCTGACAAGTGACGGTGCCAACTCATCAATAACCCATACCCCGTTGCACAGAAGGAGGAGTTTTTAGGCCAAACACACTGATTCCAAAGGAAAGGAGGCTGCTAAAAGAAAAGGCGCTAAGCTGGTCTTCAGGTGCAGCGGAGATTTTGTGCTGCTTATGTACGCTGACTGTAACTACAAGACTGTACAAACACTGATGTGAATAAGTTTAGACCTCAGCTTAATTTAAAAAATAAAAAAATAAAAAAAATCTATTTCCAGATGCACAGCATGCTCACCGAACATTGCAGTGCTGTGGAGCAGCTGTTCTTTAAGTGGCCTTCTTCTAAAGAGAACATTATGTTCTCTTCCGCATGAGCTCAGAGAAACCAGGATTTTTGCCCCTGCTAAAACCACATGCATGTAGACCCCTTCCAGGCTACAACTTTTATGTATCCTGAAATGACTTCCCAGAGAGTTCTTTGAAAGCCCTTTGGTTAACAGGAATGTCTCAGCCAAGAATGGACTTTTCTGGATCTCACTCATAGACTGTTACTAAAAACTGTACCAGCTCATTTTTCCAGCCTCTAGGAAGTCTGCATACAAATAAATATTTTTTTTTTTTCTTTAAGGACTTTGCCCCAGGATCGTTATTAAAAACTACTTCCAGACTTGGGAAGAATATCGCATATAATGCCTTTCCAGAAATACCAGTATTAGATTATCACTGTGCCCAGTGAGTAAAAACTGATACCCCTAGCAAAATATTTACAAAACCGTGCTTAGGAGTATTACAGAAACTTTACAATGTTATTGAAATCCGACCAACACAACTTCATCTAAAGTCAACTCTAAATCATACTGTTTATTCTCACCAACTCTCACAATTTTCATGGGAATCTTGGAATATTTACTCAAGCTCCAGCTCAGAATCCTACTGCTGCGCACATCTCAACTTTCACTTGTTTGACAGAACAAGCGTACAATAAATGAAATGTGTCCTACATGCGCGGGGCTGGAAGTTGTCCCGGTTGTGCAGTAAATAGCATTACCTTGCAATCGAGTAAAGGGTTTTAAGAAGGGGTTGACAGTATTTACCAAGTTTCAACACAACTTCTTCCAGTAGGAATCAGCGGTAGCTGGTACGACTGCTTTAAGAAAGAGAGATGAAAGGTAAAAAACCTTTTTGTTTGTCATGCCATCCGTAGTGGTGGCGATGTGACAGCTACCACACTCAGAAAGGAACAATCAATTTCAGGAGCATTTGACTGGAGACCTTCCATCCTATTCATTCCCTCCCTGCGCTCATGGCCAAGCACAAGCACAGTTAGGAACCAGCCTGACCTGCCCTTCCCAACACAAAATTTAATTCCTGCCACGTGCAGACTAGTGGGAGTCTCCCATGGCCCTGAGTGAGAGGAAGGTTGCCTTTTGCTGAAGGTTGCACGCCATCAGTATTTGAGACTCCCACAGACGGGAACAGACACCTGCAAACAAGGTATCACTAAAGAAAAGTAATAGTTTACTTAAAACTGCCGTGTTTACAGACTCGGCTGCCACTCAAAGCAAATGACGCAAGTTAAGTTCTTATGGTAATCACTAGTACAGTTCATCTGATGGTAATCAGAATCACAGTCATCATAGTTCATTAGTTAATTTTTTACATAACATTTTAATGATTGTGCCATTGAAACTTGCAGTTATTTCTGTATCTGGCTCAGCTCATTAACTTGGGGAAAGACCCTCAAGTCCCATTTCCAACCTGCAAAACGGGACAGTGTTACTGGCCTCCCTTCGCCTGGCGCACTGGGGGCATGGGGTGCCCAGGAACACCCCCCGAGCCAGACCCTCCACAGCACCCGCACCAGCGCCTCCCGTGGAGAACAATGGCACTTGCTGGCTGCTGGGAGCTTTTCAAAGTCTGGCACAGACATATTAAGGATTCTTGCATCACTCTTTTCAACTTGGGAACTTCAAAGTCACTTACACGACACAAGCTTTGTATTCCCTTCCAAGAAAATATGTATTTTCACTGAGTGAACACACGTTAGCTCTCATATGAGTAGAAACCTGGTGAGAACAAGCCGCAGGCACCTTTCCTCCATAGCAGCCCAGGCGAGGGGACTCCTGGGAGAGAGACGGAGGTTTACACTGGCCATCGCGCCTACCTGTGCCTTCCCTCCCTTGCAGCATGCACCCGCCGAACCAGAGCTCTCGGGCGATGAGCATCCCCCATCACACGCCACTTCTCCAGGGAAGACGAGGACCACATCCTCTTGCTTCCCTGGGGTTCTTTCAAGAACTTTTCCAGGAGCAAAATTTTAGCTCCCTGCAAATTTAATTTCATTTCCTATCTGCCCCACAGCCTATGCAGATAATCTCAGCCAACCATTATCGCTTCCTAAGAAATATTATCTCATAAAGCAGAAACAAAATACACCAGTACAAATAAAATAAACTGAAGGGGAAAAATTATTTCACCATTTAACCTTTTCAGCGAAGTGGAAGAAATATTATGTAGGCAGCTAAATATGGCACCACGTCTCAAGGCTCAGACAACACCATTCCTCTTGCTCAAAGCAATATTATTTTAACACATACGCTAAAAACAAAGGCGGGATATTTTGTTTTGGTAAGCATTTGCTAGCTGTTTCTGCCACACCTGTGGACAGAAAACACTCTAATGAAGACATACAAATAAATGAGTTAGACATTCACCTCCTCCATTTTTCTCCAGTACTCTACTTTTTTATGTCAGCGCAGCACAGAGGTGAGTTTCAAAAATAACACTTTTTTTTTTAATCCTGAAACACCTGACACACTGTCACCGAGTTTGTGTCATGACACTTATTTCCACAAATTTTCCTGGTATTGACAAGAGATTTACGTTAGAAATTGGATGCTGAGAAAAACAGAAATAGTATCAACAGCTCAATTCTTTATGGTTTGCTATTGGCTTCAATAAATTTAGGATTATTTTTTTAAAGTGAGAAGTGAACTACAGACCGGTCCACAAAAAATAAAGCTTACCGGACTAACTGAAAGGACAAACTTCAATTTTTAATAAAACCACAAAATTCAGGTAAAATGCACATCATCACCACACAAAATCTTGCAATTAATAGTTATTTAGATTCCTTTGGAAAGATGCTGTTGTCTGGCTCCATCTTTCTTACACAACTCTGAACTACTGGTAAATACATTAAAAAATTGTGCAGATTATCCTTATTCGCATGTTTTGGCAGAAGTCCATAGAAACAGCAAAACCCTGCGTAACCTCAAGCTTATGAATGAAAAATAGAGGAAGTCTGAGAAAAAAAGTAAACTAAATGTACGGCAGAAAAATATTCTTAAATAACTGGCTAACCAAGAACACCCCAGTGCGTAGAGGCATGCAGGGGTTTTCAGAGAACACGGGATGACAATGCTTCGTGGAGACGTGTGCTCTGTTTTGCGCATGCACAAGCGTTCAAGCAGCAGATCTCAACTGCCCGTTGGAGTCAACTGTCCTACGTGATAATGCATCTTCTGAAATCTTGGCATCTTACCAAGGAAAATACTGCTGCCCGACACACTCGAACCAACACTATCCCCATCGGGGAACCCTTTACCACAGGATTAGGAGACAAGGTGGAGGGAGTATTCGGGCACAGTCAAGGCAGTGGGAGACCCGATCTGAACGNGCATCTTCTGAAATCTTGGCATCTTACCAAGGAAAATACTGCTGCCCGACACACTCGAACCAACACTATCCCCATCGGGGAACCCTTGACCACAGGATTAGGAGACAAGGTGGAGGGAGTATTCAGGCACAGTCAAGGCAGTGGGAGACCCGATCTGAAGAGTGCCAGCCTCGGAGAGTAAAAGAATTCACACGCAATACCAAGGACTACACCAACAGGCAGGCACGGCGGCAACGGAATTAAGTGAGAGCAAAAGGTAGGCTGAGTATCTGGGGGGAAAAAAAAAAAAAAATCTCGAAGAGTGAGAATCAATGTAAGGAACTACTCCTCAGGGAAACAGTGGAAGCGCTTTTGCGTGGGTATTTTATGAGAGACCGGGCATACCACCAACAAATGTACTGCAGGAAAGAATCAGACAATGGCAAGGAAATGGATTAAACGTGTTAGCAAGACAATTTCCAGATCCGATTTCTGTGAAGAGAAGACCACGACCTCACCACTGGATCCGTGGTGTTACCATTAAGTACTGCCCCATACAAGCCCCAAGTCCCTCACTAGCATGGGTACGGTCTTTAAGACAGACCGCACCAAAGATTGAAAAGGATCTGGGAGTGTCTCTTCATTGTTATTTTATTTTTGTATTAACGATGGGTCAATTTACGTCCACAGATTTTGTAAGGCAGAATTCACCAGGGATACTGAGGAGAAGAAAACTGAGACACAGAATAAAGCTTTTGGGGAAAACGAGGTCTGAACTTGATTAAAAGCAAAAAAAAAGCCAGAGGAACAGAATATTTGAAGACACATATGGGGGAGAAGCAACTCTTTTCCAAGGACAGATGGCAGCAATGGAAACACTGAAAATGGCTGGTTGGCCAAACTCCTTTTCTCTATTTGCCACATCCTTTCCAGTTCGCTCCAGTTCACTGAAGCGCAGCAGAAGTGCCAGCAGCTTTTCCATGTAGAGGGTTCCCACAACTGTAACAAGCACAGAAACGATTTTGGCACTATCAGAATCTGATCAGGTCTCTGTGTACCTACCATTTGTGCTTCCAAATCAGAGCAGCTGTCTCAGATGCAGCCGTGGGAAAAAACAAAAGCCAGACCTTCCCTTTCACCAGTTGACTAATAGGGGTTGGCCACAACATCCAAATAAACAGGAGCTTAGCAAACGGATAAACTGTTTAATCAAGGGACTAGCCCACTGTAAACACACACTATCCGATTAAAATATCCTTCCCCTCTTGTAAGAATGAATTGTCCCCCTGTGGGGCACATTTACCTGTTGAATTTATTGACGCCTCAGTGAAGCACCGCAGAAAATGACAGAGGCAATTAAGTTGGCCATCAGGCCAGAGGACTGATGCATAGCCATCATATTAAAACAGGACTCAAATATACAAATAATCTCCTCAGGGCAGTGGTGGATTCCCCATCATTGGACACTTTTAAGATTCAGCTGGACTGTGCACTGGGCCATCTTGCCTAGACCGTGCTTTTGCCAAGAAAGGTTAGACCAGGTGATCCTTGAGGTCCCTCCCAACCTGGTACTGTACGATTCTACGAAACTGCATCTCATTACTCCAAGGTGCTGTCAGGATTCTAGGATAGCTTTACACTGGTACTGTATATAATGAGGCCCTCTTCTTTACACCAAGGGTTCACATAAGGCTGCAACAATACTTTACTGAATATTTAACACTTGGTTAGTAAGACCATCTTCTTGCCGAGAGATACTGCTTAAGACTCTCTTTGANAGTTACCTATCCTTTCTGTTAGCACCTGGCTGGGGTACTGCATAGATGAACCTTGAAGACACTTCATGGGACAGAAGTGCATTTGCCGCCTTCCAAACCCTGGAGCACAACTGGACCAAAGGATCATCAAGCCAAGGTCCTGTCTCCAAATGTGGACAACAGCAGATGCCCAGGGAATATTATTAAAATAGAGCAGGTGTGAAGTGATACCTCCCTGACACTCTTCCAGCTTCTAGAAATCTGCTGCACAGGGGAGCCGAGACAGAGATGGAGGTTGCGCTTGTAAAAGTTTTTGATGGAATTCTTTTCCACTAATTTGCTCAGTTGCTTCTTGAATTCACAAGAGCTTTAGCACTCGTACCACCCTGCACCAAAGTTTTCCATAATTCATCTATGTTGCATGAAAAACTATCTCCTTATGTTTGATCTAAACCTTTCCACTGTTATTTTGAAGCCCCACAACTCTGGTATTAGACAAGATTGTTCACAATCTCTCCCTAGTCCTGTTTTTTTATTTCACTAATAATCAACTGTAAAAAGCATGCAGCAGATGGGATCCTCAGTACCAAAACCCAACACCATCCCACTGAATTGTCACAATAGCTGAAAAGCAGCTGAGAACAAAGAAAAGAAATACAGAATTAAATGTTGAAAACAGGCTTCTAAATTTGATCTATTTTTCAGAGGAACAAAGTTTTGATCAACAGATATTTCAGGAATGCTGAAAGAATAGATTTTTATGAATATAAGTCTTTAGGGAAGTTTCCTTTATTTTCTTTTGGCCATTACATCAGTTGAAGAATTGTAGCAATTTATTTTGTTCTTATGCTTCCAGAAATAAAACTGGACACAAGCATACCAACTTAATCCACATTAAGCAGAATTTGAACATGGATCGTTCTCGAAAGCACTGGTAAGCGCAGGCATTTCCAGTATCCCGGGCACGTGGCTTCACTACATTTATCGGTACCTCCAAAGAACTCGGAGGGATGAATGCTGAGTTCTGCTGGAAGCTGTAAAAGACTCCAGACCTCACTCTCCTTTACATTAATTTCAGCAGTACTTAGTGAGACAGTGGGATATATTCTGTTATCAATAAGACAGTACAGTCATCAGGCATTTACTGTAACACCTACCGATGAACTTGTCTAGGTCACCTGCTCAAAGGCAGAAAAGAGCAAGGCTTCAGTTAAATACATCTGCTGGCCCCCTGTATACCTTTTTATCATTAGTTTTAACCTATTGCCCAAAATGATGGAAAAAGGAGTCCTCAGCCTCAAGTACAGAGAAACATAATGGTGTACATTCCTCTAAATTTAATGCTGCTGTTTCTAAAGGAGGTAATAAATGCCAAATGAATAGGAGGGCCCGTGAGCATGCCACCAGCATGGATTGTCATTTAAATCCTTTCCAATTATAAGAACAATGAGAGCATGTGTCTGGAAAGGACTTCAGGGAACGATATCCTTTTAACCTCCCACAGCTCTGTGGTCAAGGGCTCTCCAGGGAACTTGGCGGCGGGGCGGCCCACGCAATAGGCAGGTTAGCTTCCGATGCGCCCCGCAGTGAACCGCAGCAAAGCTGCACAACACTGGTGTGCTGCACCCCGCGCTGCCGAGTAGCGAGGCATAAACATGGCCAAGCCTGTGTGAACAAGAAATTACAGACAAGCCTTATTCCAAGAACGTACTTAATCTTCAGCAATGCAGAATTAAGAAAGGAGGATTCTGGTCTCCATTTTAGCTGGCAGACTGGGAAAACCGGACTGTATTAGACACAGTAGCTTTCAAGTATTGCCCGTGCAACTTATCACTGAGCGAAAAAAGGAATGACAGACAAACACTTTATATAATTTCCATGCCCCGCTGTTTCTAATATGCTCCTTAAGGTCTCAGCAAAGCACCTCAAATCAATCTGCAAAAGTTACTTTTAATGTTTGAAGTTAAGAAATACTTGAAATTAAGCACAAGTTTAGGTGCGGTATTAGGTCAGGCTCAAATCTAGATGATACTCTGCATTAAAAAGTAAGAGTTCACTAAAACATCATGTTTTCCTTTCCTTTTCCTCTGTTCAATAGAAGGAGATATTTGAAAAAGGGAACTTATTTCTACCCTGCATTTACTCCATATCACAATCATTAAATTAAATAATGGAATGATTTAGGACATTTGGTGTTGCTGCCCTGTTACAGCTGGATGCATCTCAGGAAGGGAGAATGCGCTGGGGAAGACTTGGGAAGACATGCAACAATCTTCTTATTATTCAGAGACCAAGGAAAGAGGAACTCTATACTACTCCCATTTTTTTTTTTTATTCTTCATATTCCTTCACATTTTTAAATATTTATGATTTCTCTATAATCCAAGACTGCATTTTATGAATGCTTAGGAATGACACAAACATTTCTCGGTAACGTAAGGAATCAGGATGGGCTAATAGGAAATAGAAGATACCCATCTTCCACAAGAATGAAATGTAATTTCCTTTTACAGATGGTTCAATGGCACTTGGCTACTTGCCAGCTTCTTTTTGGCAATAAGAGGACCAGTAAGTATAAATTAAGCTTTATAAGCACCAGTGCACGCCTCCTTATTCCGTTACCTTTGGCAATGATGGGTCCAAAGCCCTCAAGAAAATACCTTTCAGATCTCAGCTTCACTAACACAGAGAACTTCAGCCATCATTTTCACAAGACGGGTACATTCAGTTTTTGAAAGTCACACTGACACTGTGTCTGGTGACCAGGAAAGGATGTCTCCTTCGGCTCAAAAAAAACACACTGGGCTCATTTAAACAGATCCAGTGTATGTATTTCCTGAGCAGTTTCAGCAAAATTTTGGCAGAAAGATAATGTCAGCTGAAACAGACTGTAATCGCCACATTTTTTAGCCTCCTGTTGTACTCCACAGTCTTCCAACTCTTCCTCGGGGCAGCCCAGTCACCAGGGATCCCATCTAGCTCCTGCTGTACAGGATTGTACAACTGTATCCCAGTTGCGAGTGGTGCGAGCACAGATGGGAGACGGCAGAAGAAAAATGAGCATATTGTGCTTTGCACACCATTCTGCCCAGGGGGGTTCTGGCAAATACCTTTATACATACGGCAGACAGAGTTTGGCTTGTCCACAGTTAAACCTCAACAGCTCATTGACAAGTGCTGTAACAACGATATAGGAAACGGAAAACACTACAAAAACAAACAAGAAAAGGGCAAAGCGCGCTCAAGAATTTTGCCCCTGAAATCAATTTCGCATTGATTACTCAATAGCAACATTTGAATAGATTTATTTGGTTTTAGCCAGGCTGCTATTCTGGCAGGGTATGTCACCTTGTTTTCTCCTCTAGTTCTCTCATACTTCTATGAGATACGAGCTGCAGGTTCTGTGTCAGCTCGTTTAACACATCTGTGTCTCCTAGGGCTAGTCCTATTGTCAAGAGAAACACACTTCTAGGAGATTATTCATTTTAGAATAATCTGACTCATGCCCTAGCAACTTCGCTCCGCTGACTATACAAACCCTGGGCTTAGTAGCTCTGCAGGGTACGGAGCTACAGCAGATGTCTACATCCAGTCCCTCCCACAGATACAGAGGTTGGGAGTCTTCTCACCTCGCTTCAGCCAAAAATACAGTGTCTGGTCTCGCTCCAGACAATGGAAAGAGAAGCAGGTTTCAGAGCACCACTGAACTCACTGGAGTAGCCCATAAGCACTGCTTACGGTTCTCCTGGGCTGGAACACCCAGGAGAGCGGTGTAATTTAAAATAGAACCTAAAAAATACTTAGAAAAACCCCAAATGCACCACACACACAAAACAAACAGCAGAAGGCTAATAAAGAAAAATGTGAATGTAGCCTAGGCACACAACTACTTGATTCCAAGCTATTTTTNCGGTTCTCCTGGGCTGGAACACCCAGGAGAGCGGTGTAATTTAACATAGAACCTAAAAAATACTTAGAAAAACCCCAAACGCACCACACACACAAAACAAACAGCAAAAGGCTAATAAAGAAAAATGTGAACGTAGCCTAGGCACACAACTACTTGATTCCAAGCTATTTTTAATTCTAGAAAAGTTATAAATCATTATAAACCGGACTTACAGAACCCCAACAATAAGACTGTAATGTACTTCTGATTTGAAATTGCTTGTAATTTTACAAAACTTTATCTAGGCAGATATTTCCTTGATGGAAATTGCAGACTTAATTACTTGAGAAAATTCCTTCATGAGCATTTCCTCCATTTCTGAAACACGTATGTTTTCCATACCCGGATGTGGTTTTGCCATTCTCATTAAAATCTCCGCAAATCAGGCCAAGTTGAGAGCCACAGAAAAACCCTCATTTGCAAATGCTCAGTAAAGAACATTCAAACTTAAATTTCTTTAAGAGTCCTAAACATAGTGTGCTCCAAGCCTGAGGAGCTTCCCTTCCAATGACAATTCTGGAAAACTGCATATAAGGCTATGAACAAGCAATGGGACAGGGCAGACAAAGAGGCAGGCGCTACCAATGCCACGAGCTGGGAAGGAAGCTGAGCTAGTGGGAATTGCTGAAGTGGCTTATCACTCACAGCTACTACTTGAGTCAAAAAAAAAAAGAATTTGAAAACCAAGAGGTGATTGTTACATTCGCAAAATACACCAAACTAGGAGCGGCTGTCAGCATACGGGAAGAAAAGAATAAAAAGCAAACTGCTCTTGACAAATCAAAGAAACCTGGAGGAAAACTAACAAGAAAGTAGATCAATAAAGATTCTAAATTTGTATCAGAAATCCCTATTAGACACACCAATGGACAAAGAGGTCATGGAAGACACTTTCACAGGGATACTGTAATTCTGCAAGAATTCTGGCTTTCCTAAAACAGTAAAGGAAGTCTATACAAAGACTAGATACCTTTTAGAAGAAGTCAAAATGCAAACAGTGGTAGACCATGTTACATAAAAGAGGAAACTATTGCTCTAATCATCATTTCCAGCCTTAAAATCCCTGTATCTGGCAAAGGCCAAAAATCTTTCAGTTCACCAGAAGCACTAATTTCTTCCAAGGTGCTTTCCAAGAATAGTTTTCAGTTTCTGCCGTTTTCTTGGAGGTCTGTCTAAAAGATGGGGGTTATGTGTCAAACACACATATGTTAAACACTGTAGACAAGATAGAAGGATTTCTAAAAGAAGATTTATACCTTTGAGCAAAGAGAAGTCTGAGAAGTTACAGAAAGGGGGGTGGGGAGGGAAATCACAAAAAAAAAACCACCAAGAAAAACCCTGGAATCTCTTTTGCAGCCACAGCTATTGCTGTTACAAGATATTACTGAAAAGATTTCCTTCATCCAAGTTCTACAGCATATGCCAAAATGTATGATTAGACACTGATCATGTAATGATGTTTGAAGGTTGTTCCTGTCCCCAGCAGCTACCACAGAACATAACTGCACTCATCATTTTCCTAAAGACTGAACACAGGCCAGGACAGTGAATCTAAATCCTTACTCCTTCTGCCACCCTGCTCCCTCTGGTTATTTACTAACAGGTTCTCAGTTTCCAGCTGAAGGTCAACTCCAGCCAAGGGATGGCAAATCACACATTACCCAACTCCCTCCCCCTCTGTCGCACAAAGCAGCACCTGCACCAGCAAATCTGGTGCAGAACCTGGCACAACAGCATTGCCTCTTCAGCCAATGTTCTCATCCCATTAGTAATAAACTGTAGTATAAAAGTAGTATTTCCTTTGAGAAGGCTCTCCCAAGTCACCAAGATTCCCTTATTCCTAAGCAGATCTGGTTCTATCGAGCACTCTGTGAAGCTTCCCTCAAATGAGGTGACAAAAATAATAAGCTCCAAAACCAACTTGAATTCTCATCCAGGTCCTCATTTTGATGACTGTCTTCTGGTTTCATCTCTTTGAATTCAACCTAGACAAAGTCACAAGTGCTCTTGACATGGTCACAGGGTGACCACGCATCACCAAAATGCATGATATACTTCTGGAGCATCCCCATACCTCAACGTTACAAAGCCTTGCCTCCATCCTGCTTTCTGTACTTTTTGTTGACCAATTTTAGCCAGGAACAATCAACAGGGCCCTAGAGCATCACAAGTTTCTTCCCACATCCTGCAGGATTCTGGAACTAATTTCTTCTTGTACATAAAGACTTTGCCTCAATACTGGGCTATTCACACCTCACCCCACTGTTCCTATTTTGTTCACTTCTACTGGTGATGGAAAAGCTGGGAAGCGGAAAGCAGACAAAATTAGAGCAACTGCCACAATTTTCATTCCGTATAAGCATCTTTTCACGCAGAAGACAAGGAGACGTCGCCACCTCAGGACTCCCATTAACATCGTCCTACAGTGATAAATGGTTCAACTCCACAGGTGGAATCAAAAGGGGAGACAGAGTTTTACCTGCTTGATGGGAAAAGGTGGGGAGACATGGGCTGATTCAGGAGACAGGTAACTACTCTTTCCTGCCACCTACCCCTTCATCAACAAGCTATCTCAAGTTTACAAGTGACTAAATTAATGTAGCACATCTCCTCAAACCTAGCTTCTTCAGCTTAAAGTGTGAAATAAAAAAAAACACACAAAAGCATACCATCTGTGCATGATGGCATATAGAAAATTGAGTTTACGCAGATGGGACTTATCACACACTCCCTTATGTCNCAAACCTAGCTTCTTCAGCTTAAAGTGTGAAATAAAAAAAAACATACAAAAGCATACCATCTGTGCACGACGGCATATAGAAAATAGAGTTTACGCAGATGGGACTTATCACACACTCCCTTATGTCTATCAACACAGCAGCTTTGCAAATCTGCCCTAAATAAAAACAAAATTGACAACACGTTATGCCTGAGGCCAGCAGGGCTGCGCATGTACTTGGCAGAGTTTGGATTGTTCTCTCCACTTTTAACAAACAACTCACTTATAAATGGAAAACTTGCTAACCTTCAAGTATTCTGCTGTGTTCAACTGTCAGGAGGATTGTATTCAACTAAGTCTCCTGGAGGGATCAACTAATTGGCCATCAAATTCATAGGGATGAAGCTGTAGGTTGCTTAAAAACTAGCAGGACATGACACAGCCTTCTTACGAGCCACAGTAGGGACAGAACTGATCTGGAACATTTTCTAGTTCCATTAAAGTGTTATTTTTATGTGTTGGTAAAGAGTTAAAGATGTTCATTTTTCCAAGTTACATTAGGTGAAGAATATAGTTGAACAATATAGCTGAACACATATGGAAATGCTTAAGCAGCAGCTCCATTTTCTGTCCAAGAAGTCTGTAGACAAACACAATAAACTTAAGTTACACACATGACAACTCAATGTACTACACAAAAGAAAAAAAAAGCACAACAACAAAACCAAAAGAAAAAAAAAGTGTGTTTTCATAAAAAGCAATCTTCCTTTATTCTGTAGGAAGAGTATCTGTGAGAGGAGGGAGTAGCTGGAACAGACAAGGACAGAAAGAGCAAAATACAATTACAGAGAATAAGGCACCAAAGACCAGCCATGCCAAGTGAGGTGGCATCTTCACCCAGTATCGTGCCTCGGACGGTGGTCAGTGGCCAACACCTAAGGAAGAAAACTGGGCAGCTATATTCCACAACACATTCCCCGAGCCTGCAACAACTTGTAGCTTAAGATTTCCACATGCTGGGTATTGGTATGAAGTAGACTTTCTAGGTATTTCTCCCAAGAATACATCCAACCGCGCTCACGCAAACTTGCAGCACCAGAGTCTTGCTGCAACAGCTGCCACATTGTATTCAACACGCAAAGAAGTATTTCTATTTGTTTATTTTGAACTTCCTACCTGCATCTGATGTACCTACTTTTTGTCAGGGAATTAGAAATGGGGAATGATTGCTTACCGTCTGATGCACTCAGGGATCTCTTCCTCAGGCCCAGCCGTTCTTCATTTGCAAGCTGTTCTGTGATCTGTTATTGGGGGAAGGCAGTACCTCATTTAGCCAGAGCTGTAAACAGAGATAATTCTATTTTCTCACATTACTCTACACTTACTGATGCCAAGTTTTACCTGCCAGTTCATTTTCAAACTACACAGTACCATAAGGTAGGTACTTTTGCAGCTTTAGAGTTACCTATGCCAAAGTACTTCTAAACACTCAGACTCTGTTATTCCTCTATCCATTGCCTTCCTCTGATCATCTGTGAGAGCGTTAAACCACATGGGCCTCATAAGACTCCTGTGTCACTGGAACAGTAACCACCCTCCATTATAACATCTNTCTATCCATTGCCTTCCTCTGATCATCTGTGAGAGCGTTAAACCGCACGGGCCTCATAAGACTCCTGTGTCACTGGAATAGTAACCACCCTCCATTATAACATCCGTTACTGCTACATATTTTCTCACCTTTTAACTGGTCACTGGTTTACTAAAGACCATTCTCTCTTATCCCCCAGTTGCTTTAAGAAGCTGTGGCAAAGGACCACGTCAGAAGCTGTTTGAAAATCTGAGGATACCATACACCCTAACCCAGATGTTTGCTGAGCCTTTCAAGTCCTTGAAGATTCACCAAGTGCAACTTCCTTTTACAAAAGACACGACTCCTCCATATTCATATAAAATCACATGCCAAATAGTTCTAATCTATATTATTCTTTTGATGATGCTGCACAATACAAAGCCAGACTTCTGTCTGCTGTTCCCCAAGCTCCCTAGAACTCTTTTGCAAGTGGGCATTGTATCAGCCCTATCTATTTATTCTCTAATAGGGCTCAGGAGGTTTTAATTGAAAGATGGCACACAGGTGTTAGTAATTCAACAGTTTCTCCCTTGAATCCCTCCTGGGCTGTAACTGGTCCCTGCAGCCAGTTATTGCTCACTGCATTCTTAAATTCTTCCATTAATAGCTGGGTTTGAGATGGGCTCTGGTAAAGAAACCATAAGGAGTGTAGATGCCTCAGAAACTCATTTGCTCTTTCTGGTGCTCTTCTCCTTCTGACCCCCCCCCTTCTGCAAGTGATTCTTTCGCACCCTAGGCTTCAAGGGGTTTTGCAAACTTTTTGACAAGCTTCTTATTCCCAACATATTTGGAAAAGAACTGTTACTTTTTATACTTTCTGAAAGCTGTTCCTGTAAGTTTTTGGCGTTTCAAAGTGTTTGTTCTTTTCTGTCTTCCTCAGTTGGTCATGACTTCAGCTTTTGGAAGGATGCCTCTGACTCTGCAGCCTTTCTTCCCTGCTGTTTCACATCATAACTTCTCTCTCTCAACCGGCTTTTGATAGGGCTGAGACATTTGCTCTGCAGTATACTGCCTCTAAATAATCTTCACACTACCTACAAACACTTCACGCTTTTCACACTGCTCCTTTCAGTTTCTTTTTAACATGCTTCCTCATTCTGATGTATTTTCCCTTTTGAAATCAAGTACCACCTCACTGAAGTTTTAGGCTTGGATTACTGCTGCGAGGATCTGTAAGTACATGCGTGTTCACACTCGCGGAGGACCACCAGCAGTACAATTTTGTACCAAGTTCTGCACAATTCTCAGAAGAAAGGCAAAAGTATCTTCCTCTCTCTGGATTCCCTGACCAGATGTTTCCCGAAGGTGTCATTCTTGATGCCCAAGAGCACTGGGGTGCCAGTTTTCTCCCATTGTGTTTCCTGTTTTAAAGCTACATACTCTGCGCTACTCTATACTTTTCCTATCTACAAGTTCCAAGAATTTCTAATCTTAAGGATTCAGTTATTAATACAGGTATTTTCCTAATCTGACATTTGAGACACTGGACTATTCCCCCATGGATTTGAACCACTCTGTCGTTTTTATGTAACCTGTAACTTGGTGGGTGCTCCATTTGATGTTTTCTTTCCGTCAACTTTCTTGTCGCCCTATTCAACAGTCTCCCATAAAAACCAAACCCCCTCGGTCATCCACCTTATTTCTTAAGATTTCAGAGTCTGTCTAGAAATACACACACATTTGGTCCAATTTTCTTCTGTTTTCACATTATGTCAATACTAATCTAAGGGGAAAAGCTGTCTGTCACATTATGAAAATTTTCAATGACAAAGCGAACATAGTGGGTATAAGTTTTAGTGATAAAACAAAGCAGCTATGTTGAAGAAGAGCTGAAAAATGTTGCTTGAATGATTATTTAATTCTTGCATCAAGCATTTTAGTTTTTGCTGGACTTCTGAATTTTTGTGCTATTATTTGCCAACAAAAAAGGCCACAGATATGTGTGATAGGAAAAAAGAACCAGCAAGTGTATTTTCTACTAGCCACTACAGAGGAGAGACAAAACCTATACCAATTAAGCCAGCAACCCCAGGGAAAGGAGGGAAATCTTCTGGTGTCTTGATTTTGGTGTTAACATGTAGATATTTGAGAAACTTGTATGAATATGACAACATACTTTGAAATGTTTCAGTATTCATTATAATTTCAATGTGTCCCGAACCTACACATTAAACACACGTGAGAACGGACCTGATCATCAGTGCTTCTTAAGTCTCTTAAAAGGAAAAAAAACAAGAGTAATTTATCATACAGAGCTACATGGAAGTCTAGAGGGGAAGAAAGCCAGTGAAATCACTAGAGAAAGGCTGCATCTACTGGACTGAATAACTTATTTAGATACTGAGAAAGAGAAGAGCAAATGTAGTTACAAACTGCTGTTGGATTTTGCTTCCTGTCACCCAAAACCTGCCACTTGATAACCTGCCACTCTTGCAAAGCGGACAGTTCAGCTTATTTCTTGGTTTATCATGTTTTTTCCCTGTTAATTCAACAGAAGATGTGAAAGTTATTAATTGCTCTTCAAAAAAGGTAATTGGTATTTAGCTATTATTCATCATCTAAGTACAGACTAGCTGTTTGCATTACTTCTGTTATGTTGTCCTTAGTAAATAAATAAACATGAAGAAAGATGAATCCACAGGACAGAAACAGTTCTGCTTATCTCAAGAAACTAAAAATAATTGCTCTCTTTGGAAGTTCAGAATGAAATGCATCACTGAATGAAACATTTGCTTTAGAACCTCGAAGAAAAGCAATAAATAACAGGAGCTTGCAAGTGGTTTCTTTTCCTTGCTCACTGAATCATAACTATGACAGTTATTTAACCCTCACCCAACTCTTCCTGTTGGTGTTCATGTTGATGCTGATCAAGTTTGACACCCCAAAATAGCACGTCAGTAAGAAAATAAACTATGATTGAAAACTTGATTTTTGTTTTTCAAACAACTGTTATGCTAATACTACTGCCTTTTACCAAAGTATTAAATGAGCGAGGTAAGGAAATAGCGAAAAACTGAAGGCTGGACATAATGTTACAGACAACATTTTTAGGTCAAAGGCTAAATCTTCCAAGAAGAAAAGACAGTTACCAGACAGAGGACAAAAAGCATCAGCCCTAATATTACACACACTGGTTAAATGTGTCAGATGACTACACAGGAGTTATAAAACAGGATTTAGGCATCAAGAAGTATTGCAGTGCTATTGCTCATTCAGCTGAGCCCTCCATTACCCTACCTCTGTTCCTGAAGCTGCTACGGGTATATAGACAAAGACCTCCTTATCATACCTATCACTTGAAAAAGCACAGAAAATAAAGTGAGTGATGAATGTTTTCCCGTTATTACACTTTATTTCATACCAAACTTTAAATCATCTTGAGTAACAACTACTACCTACTGCTCTAAATCACACCGAAGAAGCCGCAGAATCTGCCAGTTAGTTATTCAGCACTGACTCACCCCTAGAAGAAAAACTATGGGCCTTGCAGTTACACGTTTTACAGGGTTAGAGAGTACAATAGCCAGCAACGAGAACAAAGAAAGGCAGGATCCCAGGCAAGCCGGTCCCACCGCCTTCTATGGCCTTTGTCACTCAAAGCAGTAGCAGTAATCGTAGGACAGACTTTTTGTCACATCTCTGGGATGCAGCTGCAGGTACCGTACGTGAACCACACCACGCACTCGGCACAGACTTCTCCTGTTAACAATTTCAGTTGTACGCTTAAAGCGTTTACATTTTCATTTACCATTTATAACAAAGCCTAGCAGTAGAATAACAAATACCAGAGAAGGCAAATTAACATAGAAATAAAGGAACATACAGGACACCGTGAGAACAGGTTTAAGGGGGAGGGGAAATGTTTACATCATCTTCCAGAGTAAGCTGAAGGAAATCTCGATGCTCGGGACAATATGGCCCAAGGGAAATGGTAATGGGAGAGAAATAAATTCTTTCACCTCTGGGTTGAAATCCAAGTCAGGCTGGTAGTAGCCAAGACCCATTAGCTTAACATCTGCTAGCTGTTTGGTAGCCCATGTGAAGTGAGTTATATTCCTTAGTGTCCACATCACAGTCCCACTAATTGGCACCATGTTGGCAATCTAAACAGAGAGGTTAAAGTCTGAACATACAGCAAGCATGAACTACAAGATTAGTCAACTTCAGTTTTGAGTACATATGTGATAAATTACACATGGGGTGTATGTAACTCCATCTAATTGCCCCACCATCCTGTTCTGCCCTCAGAAAAAAATCGTAAATCCAAGCAAGCCAACAAACTGTCAGCATTGCCTTGTCAAGCATACAGTTTCTGAATTACTAAGACACATTATTAAGTTCATTACTATTCAAAGCGCTTAAGCAACTGCTTAAATTTTAAGCAAAATACTGTACGGCATACCGTTAAGTATGAGCTGAAGTGTTTGAACAATAGGTACCAATATCCATAAAAATAGTGTCTTTTTCTTAACTTCAGTTTTTAACTCAAAAATGCAACACTCACTCAAAATACAGTAACGATATAGTATTATCAATCCCAAATAACAACAAGGCTCTTTTCTCTGTGTCTTTCCTTCTTCTGCAGCTTCCCAACAAAGAAAGAGTGCAAAGGAACAAAGCTGACCTAAGAAAAAGACCCATTTGCTATTAGAAAATTATCCTTTGTATTGCCCCATGGTAAAACGTTTGTGTCTGAGGACAAAAAAAAAAGTTATTATCACTTAATAAATAGCAATAAAAGAAAATTGATTTTTCATATCATCTGAATATGGCAGCATAATAAAACAGTCTGAACTATGAAGGAAGGAAACTCATGTTACAGTTTAGAAACTGTTCCTGATGTTTACACATCACTTTAGTTTAAAGAACTGCATATGATGGGAACATGATGAAAGCTGTTGAGCATGAAGGGAGATATAAACGAAGCATCTTTGCCAGAACTCTACCAGAAAACACAATCACAGAGTAAGTTACTTTGGGAGGGACCTCTGGAGGTTTCCAATCCAATCGGCTGCTCAAAGGATGGCCAACTTCAAAGTTGGATAAGGTTGCCCAAGGATATTCTAGATGAAAGCACACCATAGTACAATGCCCTGCAAAACCCACGTATAAAGGAAATGTTCTTGCTAGCCGAATACCCCATTCATCTACCACTGCTCTGGGAAGATTAAAGTTGTAAGCTGTTTTGAGAAGTAATAATGGCCAGCTGCCATTAAGAACAGTGATAAACTGAGAAGGAAACAAATCTTATCTAAATATCCATTAGTACCAGGGTTTGGAGAACTTCACTTGCTAGAATGCAGACTTGAGGACAGGAGACTGTCTGAGAGAGCTTGCAAAGTATCATCCTCCCAAGATCCACGTTTTATCGTAGGTTGGAAAGGTATGCTCAGCCCTCATAAGCAAAACGCAGGCAGTGACCAAAGGCCAGTCTGCAGGAAAACTAACCACCCCCCGGTAAGTCTGCATTCCACAGCCATGTTCAAAGGGATGGATTTTTTTTCTTCTTGTGCAAGAAACACTTGCAGAGTTAACATCCAGAGAATTCGACAGCATCTAAGTTGCCTTAAACACACTCTGATTCTTTTAGCACAGGCTGCTAACCGTCACCTGGCTTACCTGTCCTCTGACAAAGCCAGACCAGTTTAACTCCTATGGAACGATGCTGCCAGTTCCTAGCGTCTGCACACACGCTGCCGAGGATTTAGTGTTCTTTTATCAAGAGCTTGGTGGACCAAGAGATCTGCCGGATACAGCAAGACCACTCCTGCCCCAGAGCTGCAGTGTCACTGCCAGGCCTGCTATCTGAGTCAGGCACCAAGGATACAACCTTCTTTTCCCCATCACCGACTACTAAAGCCTCTAAGGTAGATCCGTTCTTACTCTCTTCTGTAACTTTGAGAAGCAGAATAGGATCATGCCACATTTTTTAAATGCCAGACAAATTCCTTCTGCTTGAAGACACGTTACTGTTAGCTTATTTTAAAATCACACCACTGCAAATAATTATATTGACACTTGAGGTGGGATCTGCTGTGCTGACATCTGAAAGAGAATTAAGAGAGACTGCGATGCCTGCCAGGAGCCTAACACAAGCTGCAAGAAACCAGGCTAGCACCAAAGACATAGGTATGGCAACTGTTCTGCCTTTGGCTGCATTCACTCCACCACGCTGCCAGTTCAGGATGAACTGCAGTAAATCTTCAGAGCTAATTCATGATGTTAGTTGTGTGATAAGGTCCGAGCAAAGGTTATAATCAAACGATGTAGTGAACTGCTTTGTTGAGCAGCTCTAACACGCACTTCTGAACCCTCATGCAGGTACCAAGTAAGCGTTGATACTCAAATAAATGTTTTCTCACAAAACCAAGTATAGAAATAATACCAAATTCATGAGTTTCCTGAGAGTAATTCCTCTCCATTTGGAAAACAGGAGGGGTCCAAGAAAGAAATCCTTCTCTGCAGGGGAGGGAGGCAGGAAGGAAGGAAATGTGAATTACATACACCTCTGGATAAGTCCCCCTTTTAAAAAAAAAGGAAGGAAATTAGAGTTAACTAAAAAGAGCATGTTTAGCATCACTGCACAAGCTGGGGAAAAAAACCCTAGGAAATCCTGGCTAAAGATAATGCTGCCTCCTCCTGTCACTGTTGGGCTTTCCACAGTCATTGCCACAGGGAGAGGTGAAAGGTCCATTTTTCTCTTTCATTTGCAGCACCACTTTGAAGTTACCTACAAATCAGAGTCACTATTTGATGGTCACCTCTCCCTATGTCATCCTATGCTTTTTTGTAATAAAAAACCATTTTTTTTGGTTGTTAAAAAACATGTGTTTTCACTTTTTTTTTATTATTAAAAAAGGATAACTCATAACTGAGCAGAGACAAAGGCTCTGTTGATACAACAACATGTGGATTAAATCTGAAAGGAGAAAGAAAGCTGTTCTATTAAACTGACAATCCTGCACAGAGGGCTTATATCTAAATTGGTGTAATAAATCAATAGGAAAGATTTCTCTTTGGCTGAAACAACCATTTGTTTAGGCATGGAACAAGAGCATTTTAAAATTGCTCTGGACACTGTACACAAAAGGGTTTCTTCTGTTTTGTTCTTTTTTTTCTTTCTTTTGTGTTTTAAGTATATCCCCAAAGTTTTGCATTTGCTTTACTTAAAAATATTTACTTCTTGGCACTTAAACCTATGACAAGTCGGCCAGCCAGCACCACTGGGCTCTTAGCTAAACTGCTTCT
The DNA here is from genome assembly GCA_003993805.1 of Himantopus leucocephalus. Taxonomy (NCBI): domain Eukaryota; kingdom Metazoa; phylum Chordata; class Aves; order Charadriiformes; family Recurvirostridae; genus Himantopus; species Himantopus leucocephalus. The sequence continues at coordinate 793,332 of RSEF01000017.1, forward strand.
ACTGAAAAGAAAAGAAAAAAAAAAGGGGGGGG
>RSEF01000017.1:793463-812612 GCA_003993805.1 Himantopus leucocephalus
TTTTTATTACAGCCCCTGGCATGTCCACAGCCACCCAACAAGGAGGTGCACGTAAGACATCTCAAACAGCGAGAAGAGGAGCTCAGACTGTGCTCAGGGCCATGGAGCACCGGGCACGGCAGTTGCTATAAGGGACAACAGGGAGCAGAGCATGACGATGCCCGAGAGAGGCTTTTTAGCCCCCGTGAACGGGCACTGACCGGGAAGAAGCTCGGTTATACTTCCTCATAGGTCAACGGCTGGGTGTTTATTTTTTTCTCTTTTATAGCACAGTAAAGCAGACCGTTGCAGCGAGGGGTGCTGTCGGAGCCGCGGGTGAAGCCAGCCGCCACCTTGCCAAGAGGCGCAGTCGCTCCCTGACCTCCCGCAACAGATTTTCACCCCTGCAATGCTCTCCCTGCCCAGGCAATATCAGGAAAGTCTGGGCTTTCAGGCTTGGTTCCTTATCTCCATACCGTCTCCTTGCAATGATAAGTGAAGGAGCACACCTCCTAGCTTTCTCAGAAAGACGGTTTTCCCAGCACAGTGTTACTTTGAACCATCAGCCGTGAGCTGCTACCGACTTTGCTAATACTCGCCTGTATTTAGCTGGGAAACTCGACCAGAAATACTGACTTGTATGTGTGGTGTGAAGCCCATCAGCTTTCTCCCTTGCACCCTTCACACATTCATCCCCGTAGGCGGTTTCAAACAGCCTTCCCCAGCCCGGCCGGTCCCACTGCTCCCACTGGCAGGTCAATCTCTGCTCCAGGCAACGCAGTTTTCCCATTACAAGATGCCGGACGGCAAACATAGCTCGTTTATATCCAGTCTGTTTTCCCAAGGAATGATCAACACCTGAGGTTCAGCCCATACGGAGTGTCCAAGACCTGAGAAATGACTTGGAGCTGCCTCCTGCCCCTCAGCCCGGCTCGCAGCCCTGCGCTTGTCACTCCAGCGGGGCTGGTCACCAGCCCAGGGACGGCTTCTGCGCCCAGTGCGAGTGCGGCATGGACGTGGCTGGCTGCGTGCACATACGCAGGCATCGGCAGGAGAGATCCCAACTCATCCTTGGGGTTTGTCTGTGTTTTTCTCCTTAGGCATTCGATAAAACCCTTGCGAAGGACAAGTCCCTAGCTGTTGGCTTCTTTCAGAGAGGGTTTGTCCATCTGCAGCTGGAAATGTAAGTGAGGCGCGTGTCCATTCCAGTCTTCGGTTTTCTCCTTTTAATCATTCTTTAGTCCTAAAATTCACTTCTTCCAGCAATCTTAAACAGTTCATAAGGTCCAGTTTGGCCTTGTAAACCGTGTCGCAGGTCAGCAAGCGTTATCACTGATAAGGCTGAGAAGACGCGAGCTGTGGCACTCTGGGGCCACAGGGGTGGCTAATACATGACGTTACTGTCCTGTACATACAGGGAACGAAGCTGCGCCTGTACGCAGGGGTGCCAGGAGGTTACATTACCATTCAGATTTTCTTTGGGAATGAAAAAAAATATAATCGCGCTGCTTGGTGTATCTTGACATGGTACACGTGAGTCTGGCCTTCCTAGAAACGCGGTCTGCCCACAGCATCTGACTCTCGCTCTCTGCTGACAGTGGACTTTGTGGGCCTGATCTCAGTCTCACCGATTTAACGTTGGGATTGCTCCACTGCTGTCATGGGAATGGTTACTCATTGTTTCCACAGTTAAATCATGGTGACATCCTGCTCAGAGAGGTGGGTGGGGATTTTACAGATCCCTTCTTACCTTCGGAGTTCAGTTATTCTCTTTCCTATTATTTTGCCGACCTTAATTTCCACAAAATGACTATTTTTATTTCTGGGAGGGAGTTAAAGTGAGCAGTTCTTCACTCACAGCCGGTGGAGCGCGCCCACCCCGAGCACACGCGCTGTGCAGCGGGTCAGGGGCAGCGCAGCTGGCAGACCTGCCTCCTGCCCAAGGAGGTGATGGCCACCGNCTCCTGCCCAAGGAGGTGACGGCCACCGGCACCCCACGGCTCCTTCCCTCATCAGACACTGCTCCCACCCACCCACATCCATCTGGGCACCTTCTCCTGGCCGTGCGCGCTGGCTCTCGGCCGGGCGACCGCTGCACAGCCCTTCCTTTCACCACCTGCAGCCTCAGTGGGAACCTGCTGTGATTTCAGTTGCGTAGCTGGTGTAAATTCAGACTAATTCCCCTCCTTATCCTCAGAGTTTCTCTAAATTTCTGCTTGCATTGCTCCGGCCATGCATGTACACCAGCCCCAGGGGTTTCCCAGCCCTCGCTTCTCCCCGAGATACCTGCTGGGGCAAAACTGCCAGCAGCAAGCTGGGCAAGGAGCTCACACCACTTGTTAAACTTTACATTTCCTCCTCCTTGGAATTGGGACTATTTCAGGTATCAAAACCTACTGTTCCTCCCAAGCAGTAAAACAGTGCCAATAATCCCAGAGGAGAGACGCACCACGTCCGTTTTGTACTGACGACCAACAGGGAGAGGACAGGGAATTTTCTGCAGTCACAAGACGACACACGTCTCTGGTGCAGCTCTCCTCGTCCAGGCTACAGAGAAGATTACATACTTCTTGCTTTTTAGCTTGTTTTTTTTAACTTCTTTATTAGTCTTCAGCTTTTTTAGTCTCAGTTTCTCCTCTTGTCTCTGCACTGTAGGTACGAAGAAGCACTCTCTGACTATCATCAGGCCTTCAGTCATCTAAGGCAAAATCCCTTCATCGATTACAAGCAGCTGGGGCTGAGGCACATACTCTACGCATGGGAGGTAAGAGTCAACCTGTCTCAGCAGCCCTTCCCTTCTGTTGGGGGTGTCCATCAGCTCCTCACCTGTAGTAACCCAAGAGCTTTTCAAGACAGTACATTAGAACAGTAAAAAAAAATTCTGCTTGCACTTTTTTTTTTTAAAAAGGAACTTAATCATAAAAGTCATAAAACAATGTCATGTCTGAAGAGTTTAGCAAATTACACAGTTTGAAAAGTAAAATTGTTCAGAGCAGATGCACAGGAATTCGTATTTGCTCATCTATGCACATAATATTTACACTTACATGCATGTAAGTTTTGTGAACTCCTCAGCTCTAAAAGCTGAAATAGATTGAAGTAGAGACAGATGGGAACAAGCTTGGTCCGTAATGAAGACACTAAGAAATCTATGTGCGCAAAAGCCTGTCTTCCCAACTCTAGCAACTGATCTTAACATCACCTTGGTGTCTAAACCTACACACTGGGCTGCTGCTGCTTCTGTAACACTTCCCTCTGCAGCTCTTACACTGTTACACAGAGGAAAAAAATACCGCCGCATCCTGATTTAAAAAGAAAAAATCTAAGTCTGAACTGATTGTAAATATTTGTAACATTTGGAATGTAAAAGACTCCTAGAAACTGTACTTTACTGCGAGGGTTCGTTTTGTCTCCTGTCGCGAGTCCACAGGCACAGACTGAAAANTACTTCCGCAAGAGCGAGCAGTCATTGTGTAACTCAAGTCAAGCATGCCCAGAAACCCATCATTCACTCTTGGTCAATTTTCACGCACCTTATACCTGGCAGGAAGAAGCTATCCTTGGCATGTGTGGTATTACCCAAACCTCATTGTTTTTAACAGTTTCAGTGCCACGGCACTGCCTTCTCTGAGCTGACACACACTTAGAAACAAGAGGTCCCCTGGGAAGGCCGGGGCTGCGGGAGTGCCCGGGGCCACCCGGGGGAGGGGGGTACCCTCGCTGGTGGGAGCGCACAGGCCCTCACGCCGCGTGCTCTGGGCACTGCCAGGACACGCGCGCTCCGTGCTGGCGCTCCGGCCTCAGGATCTGCATCCCGATTCAACCGTACCTCACATCTACCCGCAGCTCATTTTTCAACATACGCAAACATAATCCTCCCGCCCAACTGCGCCATCAGCTTTCCCCATGCGTGGCCTCTCATGCGCTGCGTCTGATCTTCTCAAGGGGAGGAGATGTGCTGTACGGTTTGAAAATCCAGAAATATTTGCCTCTTGCAAGACTCTAGCACTCCTGAGCTGAGCGAGAGCTGCTGCCCTGCCTCTCCCAGAGGGACCATCTCCGCAGTTCCTCTTGATGTTCCCGATGGCCGTTCCCCACCACCCCTCAAACAGCAGTCTTCTACTGTCGCGATTAAGGAGCAAAGGAAAAGCATCCTGTTAGCCGCACCTCTCTCCCAAGCACTGCTTGCATCCACATACCACAAAGCAATTTGCAAGCTGATAACCCTATCACATAAGATAACGAGGTACCTGAGAGTGAGTCCGTTGGGCCACGCTTCTGCCTCGTAGGCCAGCAGCTTTTCTGCGCGCTGCCTGTTGGCCAGGGACAAGAAGAGATCTCCCACTCTTAGTTCAGCGCATAGATCGAGGCTTCCCAACACCCAGTCTGTGACACTCCCACGCTTTGCCGCTTCACCACTGAACATACTCACACGCTGCTAAAGGGTAACAAGCTCCAGCTGACAATTTGCACATTCACAGCCCACTACAGTGTCAAATCATTTCAGTTAAATTCTCTTGCAGTGAAAGGGAGTCAGAATTACTCTGCACAACAACAACAACAACAAAAAGATATTACCTAGTTGCACACGGAAAGAAACCCCAAAAAAATCCTTCCTGACCTTTCATATACAGGAAGATAAGATCAAAACTTGTGTGGTACCAGAGCTGGGTGTTCCCCATGCCTCTCCTCGCCCTGAGCAGCGCTAGCAGCTCCAGCACACCCAGGAGCTAGCCTGGAGGTACAGCTTTTATCTCTTTCCCCTCTGATGATGAGGGTTTTTTTTCAGCTGTGCTGCTCAGAGTGCCTTTCCTGCCTTCCTGCCTTCCCAGATTGGTGCTGTATCTGTGGTGGTTCAGTGCCTGGCCCCTCTTTCTCGGCTGGGTTCAGTAAATGGCGTGGGGTGTCTGCTTGGTCTCAGCCCTCTTGAGTTCCGCTCCCTCCTTGCCCACTCCAGGTGCTGTACAGCACTGCGGCAGCGCAGTGCCGGCTGCAGCGGTGGCAGGAGGCCAGAGTCACCCTGGATAAGGCTGTTGTGTGGAGACCCGAAGGAAGAACAGCCATCCTGGACCTGGCCCTCGAGCGGGTGCAGGTAAGGCAACTTCTGTGGGTTCCTGGTGTGGGCATTGGGCTGAAGTGAAGAAATATGAGATAAGAATGTACTAATTGTTGTATGTTTGGGTTTTCTTGTCTACCCACCTGCTTGGTCACCTGGTAACAGAGTGTGAGCCATTTGCCTGGGATGCTCTACCAAACTAGTGCTTCAGCTAATCGAGTAACTCCATCACCCCCAGGTGCTTCATAGCACAGACACACCATAGCGGAGAATTACGGGGTGGCCTCTCAGCCTGGGGAGGTTGCTTTCTAGTCCTTGCTGTTCAGGAGCTTAATTCTAGTACTGTAGTTGTACTGTGAAACAAATTGCCTTACGCAGCGTTTAAGTGCAGAGCCCCCACAAGTACAGATTTGGGGGGGTGGGGGGTGCGTGTCTCTGTTTTCATGACACTGGCTGACCTGGAGTCCCTTTGGCCTCAGTGGCAATTGATGGCAGCTCAGATATTAATGACAATCACGTTTAGAGCTTAAGTAGAGTGTTTCCAGGGTTGGTTCTATGTAACAGTTTCTCGTTAGACTCTTTTATGATCAGGAACAACTTGCAGATCTCTGATCTTCCTGGAGGGTTCGTTATTTTGCTACCTCCATACTTCCTTATCTTATTTGTATCCTTTCTAAGAGATGATCGCTTTGTTTTAACCTGATCATCTCTTCTAGAATCAGGCTTATGCTTTACATTAGTGTGTTATTTATATTTGCTATTACCATGCTACTCAGTGGTTGAACAGAGGAGGAAAAAAACATTTGAAGTCAAATAGAAAAGCTGCTTAGAGATTTGTTTGACAAACCCTACTCCATTGCCCTCCCTTCCCATTCCAACGGAGCTGGTCTTTGACTCAACACTGGGCAGTGGCTGCTGAGCTTCTAGTTTGCGTGTGCTTGTTAAACCCGAGTGACCTTTTTCAAGTTCACAGCCATAATTTTTGCCCCGGTGTCTTCCTGGAGCTGATCTTGCACACCTAGGGAAGCCTTACTTGCTTTTCACTGCTGTTATGTTTCATTTAATATTAATGGATGGCTTTTCCCTTATCTGCTTTCCCTGCCCTAGGATCGTCTGGTTTTAGAGCCCATGCAGGTTCCTCCTGGGGAATTTTTCAGACCGCGAAAGAAGGAAGTTGAACAGCTGGATTCAAAAGATTTCCTGGGTAAACCTAAGGTAACAGGCGTGTAATCGTTAAGGTGAACAGCAAGCAGATTAAAATCCCACCTTCTGACATCTCCAGAGAGCGTTACTGCTGGCCACTCCACGGTGGAGGCCCAAGAGCAGGACTGTCAGGGCTTGCAGCCAGTCAAGGTATCTGGGACACAGAGGCCAAAATTTGTAAGAATTGCCACCTTTTCTATCAAAAATGCCCTTTGGTGCTAAAAAACCTTCCCAGTCTCGGTCACTTTAAACTCTGGAAAAGCTGAGCAGGTACTTAGGGACCCTGTGGTTGTCCTGTTGCTGACAATGACATTTTCAAGAGGAGCACATTCCTCCAGCGTGCTCCTACTCACTGCTGCATTCCCGGTGGGGCAGGAAGGCACGGGGGAGACAAATGCCTTGTCATGTCCGTTAATGCAAGTCAGCAGGGAATTTCTCTGATCCCTTCTGTGACCAGTGCGGCCAGCAGAAGGGCCACAGGCCAGAGAGCTGTGACATGAATAAAGGGAAGGGAAAGTAATTCATTCACGCACTTTTAATGAAACCTTGGAAAGGTTAAAAACACGGGGAGAACAACAGCTGGAGCTGTTTTGGGAACCCAGTTCTGCTTTTTCCACTGTGTGCACGGCTTTACTTTGTCCGACTTTAGGATGTCGGAAGGAAACAGGTCTGAGTAGATAACCTTGCATGAAGTTTGAGATTTTCCTCTTTATCCACCCTGGATTCACTCATTACTTTGTCCTCCAACAGGTGATCTCATCCATCATTCCCAATGATGAGTACATTGGCTTTGAGCCTCTCAGGCCTCAGGTGAGCAGGACATAGCTGTGGAAGGAGGAATGGGGCTGTCATGGAGCTCCAGGTAGGGCCTCAGATCCTAACACCATCAGGGTAAGAACATACTGTTGAAAAAAACAGTGCAATATCAGAGTACATCCCTGGTGCCATTGAAGTCAAGTGGTGGGCTTCAGCGTTGGCTGGGAGGGACTCAGCGATGTGTGTCTCCTCCAGCCCTTCGAAGATGTGGTTTTGTTGCTTTGCCGTGACAAAACAGCAGTGGAGACTTTGCTATGCTCAACGCATGTTTGCCCAGCACCTCTGTAAATCGGTCAGCGTAAGTGTGGCTGGCTTGCACTCTAATATGAGTTTCTTAGAACCAAGGGTAGGGTTAGACTTTGCTACTCTCCTCTGGATGGGATAAAGAGGGAGGGGGAGAAAGGAAGGCACATCCTGGTAAGGTGTGGAACGGCAGAATTCGATCTAGGTGCTGTGGCGCAACAAATGCGGTCAAAAGTAAAGACAAAATACCCCAGTGTGGTATTCAGAGGGATAGTAAATAAGGTGGCACGGTTGCTATTTAAGGTACTGTTATAAATAGATGCTGTTGTTCCTCCCACAGAAACAGGGCTTTTATGAACCCCGTGCTGATGGTGTACGGTAAGTGATCAGTTGTACCATGGTCTAACTCTTCTCTCGCTATTTCTGTTCAGAAGGTCATGTTTTGTTCTCTGATGTCTTTGTCTGAAGACTCTGTGGGATCCACACCCACGTCTCACGAAGGGTGGAGCGAATGACAAACGTGCAAAGGCTTGTGTGGCGGCAAAGACACTGCAGATCAGTAGCACCCCTCCCGCAAGAACCTCAGGGCAGTCTGAAAGAGTTGATTCAGTAGTCTTGGGAGACGGGCATGGATCATGCCATGGCTGGGGAATGGAAGCAATGGAAGCAGAGAGAGGCTGTGGGACCTGCTGAGGTCCGTGGCACAGGATGCTCGGCTGCCCCATCCTAGTTTCCAGGACAAGGCCTCCAAATACTCACTCCCGGCCATGCTGTGTTGAGCCACAATCAGCCCCAGTTCAAAAAAACATGAAAGTAATTTGGTTTGGTGATGGTTGAGTTTAATAATCGTTTTGATATGGAGGATGTTTATTAGCGTATTGAAAATGGGGAAATTGCATTTGGGAAATTGGTGTTTTCCAAGCTCCTTTTGTTCCCAGTTGGACCAAAGAGTAGCAATAGCAATGATGATTTCCCAACGCCTGAAACTTTTGGCACGTGCCAACTTGGATCGGTGCAGTGTTCTGGATCAAAGCCATCCCGGACCAGAACTCCGGGGTTAGTAAAGGTGCCCTCGGTCTTTCTTTCCAGAGACAGTGAGTCAGGCTACTACCGAGTTTTGTCCCACTATTACCCTGAGGACTCGGAGAAGTTGGCAGTGAAAGCCAGCAGTTTGGTCTTCATGCTGACGAGAGGAGAGGACGGCTGGGCTACAGCCATACACGATGGACAGGTAAGGAAAACGGGGGGGATTTCCAGCCCTTCCCCAGCAGCAGAGACCCCAGCTCTGCCTGGGAACAGGAGCTTGCTGCAACCCCCTGAGCACAGTCCTTGGGGACCCACCTGTAGCACCGCAGAGCAGACGATGAGTTTAGGAACTCGTTTCCACAGACCGGTTGCTAACCATAGATTTCTCTGACACTTGGCTCCCACCAGCTTCTGCCATTCGCCTTTGTAGCTCCACATGGGCATCTTTTTGGGCACTTGTGCTCTCCACCGTACAGGATCCTGTTGTAGAATCGTGTAGGATAACAGCCCTCACCAAGGACCACCATTTAGAGCAGTATTTGTCACCTGAGAGCTCCAATGGAGCCAAGGAGACAGGTTGGTCCTTACCTGGTGTGTAGTGCCTCTGTTCAGTTGACTTTGGGAAGGTTTTGGGAGGGTTTTAGCTGTGCAGGCAGGTTTTATAAAGGGCTCTAGAGAAGACCTAAGGAATTAAAGCCCAGCAAATCTGACATCTTTCTGCAGATTAGGGAACTATAGTGTAAATAGATAAATATGACAATGTGGAAAATCTTTGGTGGACAGAAGCCATTTCTCACATGTCTACTTAAGTTCTTTGAAAGAGCCAGTGCATACCTGGATTAGGTTGAGCCAGTGAATGTATTATCTGCCTGTGTTTCCAAAAACAGTCAAAAGATTCTTCACAAGACCACTAAAAAAACCCGTGAGCTGTTTGAGCAAGAGAGGCAGTGCTCTGAGGATAACAGGTTGAAAGAAAGGGTTGGCATAAATGAACAGGTCGGTCTGTCTGTCTTTTTTTTTTTAAAGAAAGGATGTTGCCACAGAGAATCTGCTGTGACCTAAGCATTTAGCATATTCCTAAGTGATATAGTAACAGGGGTAGTGATATCGTGCTTCTTAAGGTGACCACGTTCCATGACAGACAATCAAACCATTCAGCATAGCCTGAAGCATCTGGAGCCAACAGTGAGCAGTTACAGAGGTATTTGAATGTGCTGGTTGACTGCTCGGTGAAGTGTCAGATGAAATTCAAAGTAAAAAAAAAAAGTAAAATAACAGACATCAGGGGAAAAAAAGGCATAACTACTCATAATAATCAGTTGAAATTAATAGCTCTATAGCAGTGATTGTCAGAAGACACAGAAATGCTGCCGGACTGGCATCCCTTGCCATCCTAAGCATCCGTTTTAGGAGCAGGGTGTTGGGGTTGGTGGGGGTTTGGTCTGTTGCGTCGCAGCCACTCAATTAGCAACACTGCTTTCAGCAGAACAAGATGCAAAAGGACCACTGGATTTTGTTCAGCAATTTCTGAGCACACGCCACGTGGGCTACTGCAGGCGACCCTGGGCCCCCCGTGGGCACACTCGTGTTGCAGTAGGGCGAGCAGGCAGTGTTGCAAGGGCAGAAGCAGTGCAGAGTGGGGCTGGCAGAAGATGGGGCTGGGGGGGCTGGGGCTGCCTCTGCCTCAGCAGCAGCTCCTGTCTCACCCTGTTCTGCTTTGCGTCCCGCAGAAGCTGCGCATACCGAGCTCTCTCCTGGAGCCCGCCTCAAAGATGGATAAATGGGTGAGCTGACAACCGTGCAACCAGGGGTGAGGAAGGGACCAAGAGATACATGTGGGACATTTATTTGTAAGATTATCACAAGAAAGGACAGCTGTGTAAGAGAAACACAAGAGTGTGAAACACTGAGACACCTTGACTGTAGTCAAGTGCTCCTGAACAGGAAAGACAGAAGAGTTAAGAGCAGGAAAAATGCTTATTTTTTTTTATATACACCAGATCTCTTTACAGCAAAATCTGGGGGCTTGGACACCCCGCCAAGCTGCAGTGGCTTGCATTGCAAGCTGCTGTTGGCATTGTTATCTCTTATCCGCCGTGGGCTGATGGAGAACATGAACACGAGCGGCTGCCACAGCTCTCCTGACCCACTGTAACTTGTTGAGGCACTGGAACGCAATGCTGAGTTTGAGGGCTTGAGGCACGTGCTCACGCAGCCTGCTCCCGTGATGGCTGCAGCCACCAGATGTAGCGCAGAAGCGGGTGAGGAGTGCTCACATGTTCTAGTTCACCAGCAGAGTGAGAGCAGGTTAATCTCCTGCAGTGGGACGATAATACCTTAAACAGGCACCTCTTTTTGCCTTGAGGCCGTGCGCCTAAGCCCTAAACCCTCACCTTTGACTTAGAAAAACTTCCTTCATCTCCCATCTCCACCACAGGCATATCCACACATGATCCAAATCATTTTCCATCTGGACCCAGTGCAGGAAGGTGCAACTCAGACCCCTGTTCCCTGTGAGAGATTTTTTTGAAGCAAATGGTTGCTCTGATGTTGCTATGATTATTTTTTTTTCCCCCTCCGAGTGAATCCCTGGCCATAGTACACACTTGGGGATCTGCTCCATGGATGTCTCACCGTGACTACCCCAAGTTTGGCTGGGTGAGCCGACAGATGGTGGGGAGAGCCCTCGGCGCAGCATGAGCAGCTTTCCTCTGCTCCAGAAGCAACCCAGCAAGGCGCAGGAGGTGAAAGGAGTGTCCCACCAAACCTCTCATCACCCCTGTGCCCGAGAGCTGCAGAGACCATCACTTGAGTGCTCTGCCTCCTCCAGCCAGTTAATGAACTGGTCTCCCTGGGGCTGTCTCTGGGGTTACACGCAGAAATTTATAACTCGCTGCGCAGTCTGTCACGCACACCATCCTTGCCCAGTCTCCGCTGTCTTCTGCTCACTCCTTTCCGATGATGTTCTGTTGCAGAAGATCAGTGATGGGATTCCCCTCCCGCCTGCCCAGGTGCCTCCCAGCCGGCTCCATGTGAAGCAGAAGCCAGGTAGTCCCCCAGGCCAGGGACCGCAGCGGGTGTTACGTGAAGCTGTGCCCCAACCCCTCCGGCTCTAGGGGTGCGTGGGGAGGCTGGTTGCCCACTGCAGCCGTGGCTGCCCGTGTGCCGGTGGGTTGCGGAAGAGCTGCCGGGGCCCTCTGCTGACTGCAGGCGCTGTTCCTCTGCTCTTTGTTCTGCAGAATCTCCTGGGGGAGAAAATGCCTCTGCAAATGATACCGGTGCCCAAATGGACTTCAAGGTAAAGGTGTTTCACAAGCCGAAGGTGTTTTCACAGCCTCAAGAGATCAAGGCTGTGAAAAATGCAAGACTCCTGGCTAGATCCTCCCAAATTCCTGAGCTGCCCCAAAATCACTGGAAGGAGGTCTTCCTCTGCCCATTTGCTCATTCCAAAGAGAGGTTTCCATGTTGTCTTTCCTCCACCACTCCCAAGCTTGTGACCATACAATTTCGTGAGGCAGCCCGAGGTTGAGGCTTACCGGGCCAGTGCCTTTTTGCCACCCTCCAAGGAGCCAAGAGCCCCAGACACAGCAGTGTTCTCAGGCACGTCCTTTACAGCCCATTTTGCAAGAGAAAGCTGTCTTTGAACCACCTGCTGTCCCTTCCCCCCTCCTCCTGTGTGGCGTTTTCTGTCCCTGTCAGTCTGGGTACCACAATTCAGTCAGATTTGTGTTCTTCTGGGATGATGTCCTCTGATGCACCTCCATGTCGTTACCAACCACTGAGTGGTGGAGCTGGAATGGCTCCTGTGTCCACTCGGGGACAGCACCTCTCTGGCAGTGCCAGCTGCGGGTCAGCTCTGCTCCCTTTGTCTCTGCCACCCCTCTTCGTAGGGCTTTTGGAGCCAGTTTTTGTCAGCTGTACTTCAGACAGGGCAGCAGAACGTGGGGACTTGGCTGCACCTCTCCAGCTGGCCGGAGGAATCGCGGCCCCGCTCATATACGGTTGGGGTTGGGAGACATCTGGGCGATCGGACCCAGAAACGGCCTTCCTGGGTCAGGGGAGGAACAGTTGATCCCGGGCTTTCAATTTGTAGTTCCCCCTCTGAAATGCAGATCTGCGTCTTGATGCTGCACTACTGTCAGGTGGTACCGCTGAGCCGAGGGCTCGTGTCTGTGTCACCTCTCTTGATGTGGGAGTCCTGAATAACTGGACTGTTTATGGTGCCACGTCTCTCAGCAGATCCCACCGACCTGCGGAGAAGCTTCATCCAGCGCGGACAGACCTGTTGTGCTGAGAGCGTGTTGCGAGTGCACCGTGGTGGTGCGGGCAGGCGAGGTGCCGTCTCTGCAGGACCTGCGGGCTCTGCTGCGGGAGCGCTTCGGCCAGCAGGCAGAGCGAGGGACGCTGAGGTACGCTGCGGCACAGCCGGGTCCCCCGGCACTCTCGGGGCTTGAGTGTGTGTGACAGGGCGGCAGCAGCCGTTCCCCTGAGGATACAGACCTGCGTCTGGTCTCCTGGGAATGTTTAACTGGGGTCAAAGCACTCCAGCAGAGATTCAGCGGAGATGTGAGCACACAGCCATCCTTGCAGGGCTAACCTTACCGTGGCGTTTGCTTTTGCAAACCGTGGGTGCTCCCTGGGCTTTGGAGGCCCAAAGGGTCTTTCCCAGGAAACTGTACCATGGCCAAGAAATGGGGGAATGGAAGGAAAAACTCTGTGCAGGTGCAGCTGCTGTGTGTTGGATTTTCTGCGGCTCAGCTCAGCCTTTGCGATACACTAGGACCAGCACAGAGCAATTTGGGAGTCGGTCCTGGGGTGAGGTGTCCCTGACTGTGACACCCCTGCAGGGGACACACAGTCCGTGTAGTCAGGACAGTTTAGGATCTTCCCCTCACGTAAGTGTGTGAGGAGGTGGCACTGTCACTCCCCGACAGTGCTGTTTCCGCCCACTGAGCACGCAGGGTGGCCCTATGTCATCGTGCAAGGGGACAAGCTCAGAGCTGGCTTACAAAGGGGACGTTGAAGACTGAAGATGTTAGAGGGCTAGGCTTGCCCCGAAGTCTGGCTTCAAGTGAGATGATTTGAGCCGTGTTAACGAACCCTTGCAGCTACAGGCATTCCGATGGCCGAGGCCTGGGTGCAGTTTCAGGAGAGGAGGACCTAGGGAAGATGTGGCAGCAGCTGACAGATGGCAGGCTGACGCTCTGCTGCCAGGTACGTGGGCTGTGACAAGCTTCTCTGCTGCGCCGGACTCAAATCTCTGCTTTGCCTTGCAACCTCCGTGCTGACGTTCTCCTGTAGGACTCGGACTCCCACTCGGGCAGACCCGTGCTCTACCGCATGCTGGCTCAGCACTCTTACCTTGCGCAGGGACCGGGCGACCTGGAGTTCAGCAAGGGAGACCTGCTGGATATTCTCTCTGAAGGTAGCTCTCCAGCCCTGTCTGCAGGCTGTGCTGGGGCAGGCTTTTGGACTCTATTGCTGGGAGGGACTGGGGAATAGACGGCCTCTCAGCCTCCTACTCCCAGGAGGTACAGGCTTGCACTGGGTTTTGCCCAGAGTTAAATTCCAGCCATGAAAACTCTCACTGTCCCCACCCTGATGGGCCAGGGCTCATCCTGCTCCTTTATGTTTTCCCAGTGAACGAGGACTGGCTCGAAGGACGCTGCAATGGCAAGACTGGCATCTTCCCCAAATGCTTTGCGACCCAGACCAGTTGTGGTGCTGCCTTCCTATAGCCAACAGGAGCCTTTTCCTGCCCAACCGCACTGTCTTCCAGGGGTGGGAGACACCAGTCCCAGCTCGTTCGGGCCACAGCCAGCACAGCCAAGAGCTCTGCTGAACCTGAACAAGAGATGTCCCCCACCCACAGCTCCTGTGGGGTGAGTTCCAGCAGTCTGACAGCGTTTTCTACAGCCTGTTCCCAGACCTGGCATTTTTACCTCTGTGCTTACGCTGCCAAAGATGTGCCTGTGCAGGGCAGAGAGAAGGGGGAGGGATCTGCTGTTTGGCTATGGGAAATGTCCACGTGGCAGCTCAGACCACAGGGGCTCAGACTGCTGGGTGGGAAGAGGTTCCTCTGGATGGAGGTCTCCATCCCCTCTCCCTTGTTGCTCAAGTTCAGGCTAGGAAGGCTGAGCCTCACTCTGTGGCAGCCAAGGATAGCCACTTCCCCAGATCCCTGGGCCACGTATCCTTATCTCCACCAGACAGAGATGCTGCTCTTCGGAAAGGCCTCTGTAACCAGTTTGCAGTGGGGTATATGGGATAACACCTTGGGTTAGGACCACCGTGTGTCATCTTCCACAGCAAACACCCCATGGATGTGCCAGAGCCAAAGGGCTCTGAGCATTCCTCAGCCCAGATGCCTTTGGTTCTTTCTTGCAGCACATAACTCCTGCCTGGATGTTACTGCTTCATGCTGCGTGGGCAGGGGTCTTAGCGCACAGAGGAGAGGGACTTGTGGAAACACCGCTGCTCAGACCAGCCCTGGGCTTGGGCAGAGCCCTGGAGGGGCTGGGGAGAGGGCTGGCTGGGCAGCGTGGCGTGGGGCTGGTGGCTGGAGCTGGAAGGACTCAAATGACCGTCCAGTTCCTGCAGCTGAGCTGTGCTGAGCTCTGTCGATCTAAATAAAACACTCAAGTGCCTGGAGCTGGAACCTGCTGTGGATGTGTCTGACAAAGCTGGGCTATGTAACTTGAATATAAAATAAACCCTGAGCCAGAGTCGGCAGCTCTTAAATCAACTTCCACTTGTATTTTTCTGCTGAGATATGCCAGTAAATATTTTTAAAGACAGCTGCCTGTCTTTGGGAAGATATTCTGTCGCATACTACAAAAATCTTGCACATCTTGTACAGGGCAAGACACAGATAAAGTCACCCCTCTCCTCAGAGTTTAGGTGGGCACCACCGCTCTCCATCACCAGTTGCCTCCCACGGCTGTTAGGAGAGCCGCCCAGCGGGACTGGAAGTGCCAAGGAAACTGCGCTAGGCTGGTGAGTGACTTTCGTATTTGAAAAACAAAACAGATTTTATTTCTAGTTTGAAGTTACCTGGCTTCATCTAGCCACCAAGTCTCAGTCAGCTTTAGTCAGCCAGATTAAAGTATTTTCTGGAGTCAGGAGTCTTATCCTCTCGGAGGTACTTAGAGACCTCAGGACACCTTTGTCATCCTCAACGTCTTTATAGAGATGACCCAATTAGACCTCCTGAGCAATGGAGATGGGTCTAATGCCCTCGTTCTTCTCTCCCTTCCACTTTCTTTTGCACCACTTCCCTGCCTGGTTGAGTAGGCAGGATGCTTCTAGTCAGGAGACTGGGAGCTACTTGGTTTTCCAGAAACAATGGAGGAAAATGGCCACCAGGCCTGCCACTATGGCCAGCACAATCAAGGAGACGGTGCCTGCCCACAGGCTGGGCTGGTGCCCCTTGACGTGTTCCAGAGCCTCCGTGGGGATCATGTTGGTGAAGTTCAGCATGAAGCCCAGTGTCCATCCAATGTCTGTGTTTGCTGCCTGAGGTGAGAGAGCAGAGATCATCCAAAAGAGCCTCTCCCAGGCACCGGTAGCTCTGGTACAAGGGACCGACGGGCACCTCTCCCCCAGGCTGCCCCAGCTGTGATTTCACACATGGAAATCTGGCTGTGGTGAATCTGATCTTACCAGCACCAGTTACACAGAGAGCTTTCCTGTCCCCCCCCCTTCCCAAGGGCTAAAGGGCAGCTGAACATGGATGACTGCTCTGGTCCAGATGTACCTCTGTCACCTGCACATGATTTTGGATCTGAGCTTTCCTCCTCCCCCAAGATGCTTCAAATTTGGTCATACTCTGGTTCAAATGGGTCATGGGGCCACTATCACCTCCCTGATGCTCAAACCAATTCTGCCCAACACCGGGCACCAAAGTGGCCAAATCCTGCTCTGCACTTCTCTGACCCCCTTAAAATTAGCTTACGTTCACACCAGAGTAAGTGAGAAACAAGCTGGTGTAGGGGTTTGGTGGCAGTTAAAAAAGAGTGAAGCTGTGCTGGGATCACTGGGTGTTGAGATGGGGACACACTTCTGTCGTGGGCGACTCCAGGGATGCTGCTCCTGAACGTGTCTTTGGGCCAGGGCAAGGATGCGGCCGCAGCCGCCTGCCTGCTCCCACTGCCCCGCGGGGTGCTCACCTGCCTGCAGAAGTGGATGCTGCTCCACGTGTTCTCGTTGAACTTGTAGCCATCGAGCAGCAGCGTCAGGATGTACATCGCCATGGAGCAGTACGTGTGTAGGTACCCCTTCTGCTGTGGGAAGGTCTTCACCAGCTGTGGGGCCATCGGGGCACATGGTGCAACAGGGAATGAAACGCATGCTCAGAAACCCTCCCTGGCCCAGGGAACAGCAGGATGTGTGCTTCCTGGGCAGGGATTTGGGACAGCACAAGCACAGGCCTCTCACCTCTTCCCAGCTCTTCTTGCAGAAGGTCCGGACCGTGGAGTTGACATCATTTAGAGACTGCTGGCTGGTCAGGTTCAGGAAGTGGAAGGTGTAGTAGAACCCAGCGAAGGCCTGGGGGATAAGGGGAGATGGTAAAAACTCCATATCCTTTGTCACCCCAAAAAAAGACCCAGGGGACCCTCTTCCCTGGGGAAAGAGTCCCATGTAATTCCCAGGGTTCTGCACTCAGCACCTACTTGATGGTCTAGCAGAAAGCCTTGGAGCTGGTGGACAAGCCCTGGGGCTGCTGCTTGCACTCTGAGCTAGCTCAGACTTGCTCCTTGGAAGAGGATCTTCCCATTTCCCTTTGGGAGGGCTGGGACATCGCAGGAGGCAGAAGCCGCCTCCCAGCATAGGAGAAGAGGTTTGCAGATGGGACTGGCTCTAGGGTCCCCTCCCTCCCCACCCCTTCCCACAACCAGTGACAGTGGAGAGTCCTACCCTCCATCCTCCCCCACCACAGCCACTGGGACAGGGGCTTCTTACAAAGAACTGTCCCCGCACGGGCGGCTGATAAACCCCGTTGAACCCGCACGTCCTGTTGGCCCCACAGCTGAAATTGAAGAGCTTCTGGATGGCGCTGCTGCACGCTTCCGGGTCCCCTGTCCCCATCACCGTGAGGACCTGTGCAGGGCTGGGTGTGCTTGGTGCATGGACACAGGGACTGTCGTAGAGGTCTGTCGTGTTGATGTTCTCCTGGTATCCCTTGGGGTAGCAGGGGTGTGATATCTGCTGGGCAGGCGGGCTGCCCTGGAGAGAGCAGAAGCCGTTAGTGGGGCTTGGCATGGGATGCCAGTGAGACCCTACCCCACAGCCCATCCTGTGCTTAGACATTGCCAAAAAGCAGGATCTAGACCTTAGGAGGTTTTGCGGAGAAGTAGGATCCATCCTTTGCACGACTAACCTGCCCATGGCTTTTGCTAGTCCTGCTGTCAGCCCCACCACTGAGCCATACTGGGATGGCAATGCCGCCGCCGGCCTGCGCCTCCCCGCAGGGATGGCAACGTGCTCCCGAGGGCAGCGTGTGCTCTCTGCCTGCGCGGAGAGCTTGTTGCTCTTGGCATTCGCCCTGTCCCCACTGCAGCTGGCAGGCCCTAGCCCAGAAAGGACCAAAGATGCATCCCATCTGCACGGTCCCCGAGCATTTCCCTCGCCCACAGCGCTGGGCTGTGTGCTCTGTCCAAGGTGAGACCGGAGGACAGTGCTTAGTGGTGGACTGGTGTGCAGGAGAGGATGTTGGGAATCCTCTCTCTGGGCAGAAATAAAGGAAGGGCGAGTGGATGGGGACAGGGAAGAACCTAAGGATACAGCTGGGCTTGAGAAATGATGAAAAATGCCATTACGTGTCAACATGTGGGGAGAAGAGAGCCTTGGCAAGGAGCCACCACCGACTTCCACCCAAACGAGATATTTTTTGCTTCAGTAGATAAAATCCAAGCCTCTCCCAGGTTTTTCAATTCGTGAAAATTCCCAATTCCCTAACACTGCTTTCACTGGCATGCCCAAAATTTCAGGAAGACATTTTGCACGGCAATGGGAAACGCTTGAGCGGATCCTGGTGACCGGTGGCTGTGGTACCTGGTGGAGAGACGCCAGCAGCCTCTTCAAGGCCTGCGTCTGCCCATAGCAGAGGTAGCTGTGGGTGTAGAGCGAGTAGTTGGTGCCGTACAGCCTGAAGAAGGCAGAGGTGTTCTTGTCCTCAATGGTGACTCCAGGCTGGAAGGTTATTTGTGTTGAGGCACCTCCAAGGTCCAGAGCTCCCAGAACCTCAGTGTCCTGTGGCTGTTCCCATTTCTCTGCAAAGGAAAACTGGCGCCATAAGATGGCAAGTGTTAGTCTGAACTGGAGGGAGTCACAGTCCCTGTCCCTTCCCCCAAGGTTTTCTGGGCTCAGAAGCCCCTCAGGGACCTTCCACATCCTGTCTCCCTGTTTAACCCCTTCCCGCCTTGGTCCTCCTTGGCCCACTTAGACCTCCATGAAGCACTGAGGTCTGGCCCCTGGGCTGCTGCGCATCATCTGGGATCCAGAGACTTTGAGGAGGGAAAGAGTAACACGTTCATCTGGGGTCTGATATTGCTGCACCCCTGTGATACCAAAATGGACCCATATGTAAGTGGAGAGCACAGGACCAGGCTGAGCTGGACACAAAGACCTTCATTCTGTTAATCACATCAATGGAGTTGAATCTGCAGTTCACACCCATAGGCTGCATTTATGTGGGTGACTAGTGCCCTAAACTTACATTTTTCTCCCCTCTGGGAATAAAGACACCTGAGTGTAGCTCAGATGGGGATATATACACTGTTCAGACCCCCTCTGCCCTCTCCCCCAGCCCGCACCTTGACCAGCGT
>RSEF01000017.1:812712-832363 GCA_003993805.1 Himantopus leucocephalus
GGGGGTGTGGGGCACCAGAGGCTGACCATGACCCCAGGAAAACTGCTGTAGGAGAGAAGTCTGAACAGTGCCAGCCCTGAAAGCTGGGATGTGCCCGGCGCATGGAGACATGCAGGGTGCCCACCAGCGTGCCAGGCGGGCCCAGACCTCTGTTGTCGCAGCACTGATCTCTTTTGGTGTGGGGAGCAGTCCCAGGGCCCCCTCCCAGCTGGTCGGCAGGCACCCTTCAGTGCTGAGAGGTGGCCTTAGGGACCCCTGCAGAGCCCCTGGAGGGAGGGGTGGGGGGTGGCAGTGGCCTGGGTGCTTCACTAACCTGCCACCTTTGGTCTTAAACACCCACAGGCCTTTTCGGGACTTTATCACAGCCTTCACTTTCTGAACCTGACTGGAGGGCCGTCCCTGAGCTTGGTCAATGCCACCATTGAGCAATTTTGCAACAGCAGCTGGGAGAAGGTGAGCTCCTGCCTAGGAGATGCCAGCCCCTGCCCACATGTCGCCTGGGTGCTGGGCAGCCCGGGGGCTCATCCGCAGCCCCTCCTCTGCTGCGCAGACGGCAGCTGGAGGGACCTGGGGGGAGCGCAAAGGTCTCTGGACAGGGAGAGAGACGGGAGAGCAGCCTTCAGCCTCCCAGGTCCTCCTCTCTCCCCGAGCCCAGGCACTCCTGGGTCTTTGCTCCCAGCTGCACTGTGGGGCTCTTCCTCGCAGCGTGGGTGCGCTGAGCACTGCGCTGTGCTGGCAGCATCCCCCTCCACCACCACTCTTCCACCTCTGCAGGTGCAGAAGGAGTTCCCCACCATGAACCGGACCCAGCTCCGTGACGCCTGTGCAGCCAGCTCCTACACCCTCACCCTTCTCCTGAAAGGCTACAAATTCAACCACACAACGTGGCTTAACATCCACTTCGTCCGGCAGGTAGGAAAGTGGCCGGCAGTGCCCAGCACCCACGCTTTGTGCCGTGTAATGGCTCACGTGCACCTTGCCCCTGCCCCTGCCCTGCCGGAGTGGGGGATCAGCGATGGGGGGGCAGCACGGTCCACTGCCCCTGCCCAGGGCAGCTCTTGAGTTATGCTCCCAGGCAGCTGCTGGGACATCTGGCATGAGCCATTCTTGCTCTCCTCTTGTCTCACTAGCAGGGTATCTGCAGCCCAAGGTGTGCACAGATATGGTGGCTGTGGAGCCGGACCTGGGGGTGCTGGTTCTTCTCTAGCTGTCCATATTGCATGGTACTTTGCAGCCTTTCACATCCCTCTTCCTTCTCCATCTGCACAGGTCGCTAACGTAGATGTGGGCTGGACTCTGGGCTACATGCTCAATCTCACCAACATGATTCCTTCAGAGACTCCCCAGAGAGTCATGGGGCTCCAGAGGAGCAACTGGATAGCAGCCACAGTTTTACTGGCCGTCATGCTCATCCTCATCTTCTGCCTGCTCACAGTCATATGCCTCCAGAAAAACTCCTTTGGTTATGAGCGTCTCTAGCAGCACTGGCTCCAGGGGCTGCCAAAGCCACTTAGTCCTTCTGCCGCGCTCATGCGAGGAGCTGCAGACTGGGGAATTGCCTCCACATGTCCAGGAGCTGTGAACTTGTGATGTGGGGCACCTGAGTCCTGGCCTGGGGAGCAGGATCTGGCAGAGGCTTTAAAAAACCCTCCCTGTAGCCGTGGGCTCTCTGGCTTTCCTTTCCCCTTGCTGCTGGTTGGAGATGCTTTAGGATGGCCATGCGGGGCAGAGGCTCAGTGCTGGGGGTGTGGGGACCACAGTGATGTGGGGTGGCTGGAGATGGTGGGACCAGTGGGTCAGGGAAGAGAAAAGGGGTGTCTGGCAGCAATGGGATC
The DNA here is from genome assembly GCA_003993805.1 of Himantopus leucocephalus. NCBI lineage: Eukaryota > Metazoa > Chordata > Aves > Charadriiformes > Recurvirostridae > Himantopus > Himantopus leucocephalus. The sequence continues at coordinate 814,548 of RSEF01000017.1, forward strand.
ATCACGGGGCTGGTTACAGCCTGCAGCAGATACCTCATGTGGGGCAGATGGGTCCTGCCCCATCCCAGGACAAGAGCCTGCATCTCCCATGGCCACCAAGAGGGTGGTCAAACACTGGAACCAGCTTCCTAGAGAGGTGGTTGACACCCCAAGCCTGGAAGTGCTTAAGAGGCATGTGGGCAGTGCCCTCACATGCTTTAACTTTTGGTCAGCGCTGAAGTGATCAGGCAGTTGGACTAGATGATCATTCTGGGTCCAACTGAAAATATTCTACTCTACTCTACTCTACGCCAGCCAGAGGGGCAGTGGCAATGGGGCTATGGGGGGGAGATGGCCTGATAGACGGGACTCGGGCTCTGCATGGGACTGGGAAGCCTTGTGAGGTGGGGATGGCAGCAGCTCCTTGCTCTTCTGCACAAGGTTCCTCTCTGGGCTGACCGCACTCTGTGTCTGTGCCAGGCAGACATCTCACCCTCCCTTTCCAGCACACAGGGTGATGCTGCTGGGACATGTCAGGGGCAGCTCCTGGGGCCCCCCTTACATTTTTGGGGAGTCTGACTGGCAGCCAGTGGATGGGTGAGGTGAGACGCCCCAGCTCTCAGAAGGAAAAAGCCTGTCCTCGTGCCCTGCTGGCTCCCCTCCGAGGTCTGGCAGATGCTGTGAGGTCTCCAGGGGCATCTCCCGCAGCACTGAGTAATGTCGACCCTCGCCTGAGTCACCATCATCATCACCAGCCCTTACCTGGGAGACGGAAACAATAAAATCATAAAAGTTCAGGAGCAAAGCAACAGGCATTTCCCCATTCGCTGCCTTTTACGATGTTTATTTGGATGATGAGAGCTGTGAGGCGCCTGCCTTTCTGCAGAGACACCAAAGGTCAGCTCCTTGCTGCTGGGAGGCGAATAACGAGATGATTCATCCACAGGGCAGATAATGAGTGAGCAGAACCAAAGGCAAAGGCAAGGGCTCAGCTGTGGGCAGGACCCGGCTCAGCCGCGTGCACAGTGTCAGGGCCTGCTGGAGCCTCAGCCTGACACCCACAGCATCCAGGCCTTCTGCTGGTGGGACGGTCTGGTCTCCAGGAAGACACTCAGGAACATCAATCTCTTTATCCCAGAAGAAGAGGAAGATGAGATGAGGTGAGATGAGATGAGATGAGGTGAGATGAGATGAGATGAGGTGAGATGAGATGAGATGAGATGAGATGAGATGAGATGAGATGAGATGAGATGAGATGAGATGAGATGAGATGAGATGAGATGAGATGAGATGAGATGAGATGAGATGAGATGAGATGAGATGAGATGAGATGAGATGAGATGAGATGAGATGAGATGAGATGAGATGAGATGAGATGAGATGAGATGAGATGAGATGAGATGAGATGAGATGAGATGAGATGAGATGAGATGAGATGAGATGAGATGAGATGAGATGAGATGAGATGAGATGAGATGAGATGAGATGAGATGAGATGAGATGAGATGAGATGAGATGAGATGAGATGAGATGAGATGAGATGAGATGAGATGAGATGAGATGAGATGAGATGAGATGAGATGAGATGAGATGAGATGAGATGAGATGAGATGAGATGAGATGAGATGAGATGAGATGAGATGAGATGAGATGAGATGAGATGAGATGAGGATAGACCCTCTGGGGAGGCATGGACCACACTTCTAACTTTGGGTGCTCAGTTTGCCTTCCCTCTCCAAGACCATCAGATAAGCCCAGATGCCCCACCCTCAGGAGAGCCAGCTGGGGTGCTGCAGAGCCTTGCATGCCCTCATGCTGGCAGACCCAGCAGGGACGTGCCTGGCTGTTGGCAACTGTGGTCAGACCCAGCATCCTACGAAGCACCTTGTCACCAAGTGCTTGCAGCCGTGCACAAACAGTCTGGCACTCAGGGAGCTCTTCCATGGCCAGGCTGGCTCTCCACAGCCCCACGTGCTGGCTGGTGGGATGGAGGCCACATCTGTAACAGGCATAGAGGTGTAAGGAGGCAGATAGGCACGGCTGGCATTCCTTTGGTGCATAGGCTGATCCCAACAGGTCTCCACAGGAGCGGAGCTCCTTTGGAAACCTCACATGGTGCCTGTCTGCACAGTGGGGGCAGTCCCGTGGGAGGCCAAACCTCGGTTCTTCAGTGCTGCAGAGATTAACGTGCTCAGCATCATTGGAGATTAACGTGCTCAGCATCATTGAACGAGCCTCAGGCTGCCAGTCCTGCTGGCAGAGGTGCAGAGCACCGCAGTGCAGACAGCCCTCCAGCCCTGACGTGCTGCTGCCACGCTCCCAAATGCAGCCCAGCTCCTACATCCACAAGAGCAGGAGCAGGGCAGCAAGCCCCAAGGCAAGGGTGAGGATGATGAAGGTGATGGCCGCAGCCCACAAGGAAGGAACGTGCCCCTTCACCCGTGCCGGAGCCTCCGCCGGGATCATGTTGGTGAGGTTCAGCATGTACCCCAGTGTCCAGCCAACGTTGGCATTCCTCACCTGCCCGAGGAGAGAGGGGACGATGAGTTAGCCCTGCAGGAAAGCCACACTGACGATGCAGGGCCACCTACTCCTGCANGTGCCACGCTGGGACGTGGGGCAGGCAGGGCATTCTGGAACGTGGCTCTCCCAGCACCCCAGTGCGGGAAGCTGGCTCTTTTCCCCGGTGCTGCCTTCACTCCTGCCCACAGGCTGGGTTTGCTGCCTACCTTCATCTGGAAGAAGATGTTGTTCCAGCTGGTCTCGTTGAACTTGTAGGCGTCGAGGAGGAGTGTGAGGATGTAGTTGGCGTTGGCGCAGTATTTAGGGAGTCGCTCAGGATTCTCTTCAGGGTAGCTAGAAGACAGCTGGGGTGGGGATGTGTTTGGGGAGGAAGAGAAGTTATTTGCAGGCAATTTCCGTGCAGGGACAATGCCCTGACAACTGCTGCACAAGGGCCAATAGCTCTGCAGTCACCAGCATCAAGAAAAATACTTCTGGAGTAGGCAGGTACTTGGGACCTGTCCACACAGCACAACTCCATTGAGGAGGATTTACACTCCACATGGAAACAGAGAGACATATTGGACCTCCTCCTGCCCCAGATTCTCTCGTCTCAGCCTCCTCATGGCAGGGGCCCCTGCTCTGTGCCCCACGGCGGTCCTAGCACATCTCTTGGCCTTATTCATCCCCATTTGACTCATCTCCAGAATGGTGCCAGCAGCTGGCTCTCCTCTCACCATCCTCCAGTGCTACAGACCCACCTCCATCCCCAGCTCCTGTGCCGGAGGGGACGTTTTGCTGCCTTCGCCTGCCCCGGCTGCCCCTTTGCCAATGTTGCATGAGCAAGGAGGGCCCCCAAGGGTGGGTGCAGGATGGTCCTGGCTCCCACTCCTCTTCCCCTACCCCAGGACCCCTTTGCTTGTGAAGCTTCCCTACAGCCTCCCATCATGGGGAACATACGTCTTCCCAGCTTCTTGTGCAGAAATGCTCGATGGTCTCCCTGACAGCGGCCAGCGACTGCCCCTCGGTCAGGTTGAGAAACTTGAAGTTATAGTAAAAGGCAGAGAAGGCCTGAAAGGCAAGAGGCAGAAACGCCGTTGAGTTCCAGTGGGGAACCCCCCCAGGCGGCTGCTCCCACCTCCCTTGAAGCGGGAGGCAGAGTTTGTCCTTCACTGGATTTGTCCCACCCATGTATAGTCCCAGGGCATCATTGTCCCTGTCCCAGCAGAGATGACAGACTGGGGGTGTAGGTGCCTGCTGGCTACACCAGCACACCCAGCACAGGCAGAGCCTGGCCTGGAGCCTGCTGGCTACGCTGTTGGGTGTTTTTTTTACTGAAAACTTGGGTTTTGACTAAGCACCTGTTTCATTAACATGGGTCCATTTGGAGAGCTGGCAGGAAAACCAGACGGCAGCAATCCCTCGTGTGCCCTGGTAATTTGGGAGCTTCTTGCCCCCATTCTGCTGCGGGGAGGACGGTGCCATGGGGCGCGTGGGGACACCACAGCACCGGGGGACATGCTCTGCCCAGGAGATGGGAGGACGGGATTTGCCTTACAATGAACTGCCCGCTGACTGGGGGCTGGTAAACGCCATCGAAGGTGCAGTCCTGGCTCTGGCCACACGCCGAGAAGTTGAACAGCTTCTTGACGGCAGCCAGGCAGCCAGTGGCATTGCTCCTGCCCTCCAGGGTCACGTTCCTGTCACCGAGGGGCAGGCGTGGATCGCTCCCGTTGGTGCAGGGGCTGGTGCGGAAGGAAGACAGCGAGATGGTTTCATTGTAGTCTTTTGGGTAGCAAGGGTGATCGACTCTCGTGCTGGAGGACGACTCCTGGGAATAGCAAAATCGCAAGCTGCAGCCTCCTCCAGACCCTCTTGGCGGACATGCCAGGTGGCAGGGTTCACCCCGCGCTCCCCCCAAAGCCACGGGCGCAGGCATCTCCCACCTCCTCAGCAGGGAAAGACCCTCCCGCTGTTTAGTCCTGGTCTTGTTGGCTGTCTCAGTCCCAGCCTGAGCTCAACACTAAATCTCATTCTGCTCTGTCTCATTCCCTCTCCCACGCAGGCAGACCAATTTCAGGGACCCAGCATGGCTCTCCCCCGGGTAGCAGGATCATTTTTTGGGGCATGCAAAGCCCTCTCCACCCCAGCTCTAGCTCTGTCTCTAGCTCCAGCCCCAGCCAGGGACACGACCTGGGACCTTCCTGGCTGTGCAGCATGAGCAAACCCTTCTGGCTCACCAAGGCTGCTTCTCCTGGCAAGGGGCAGCTCCATGAAGATCCTCTTCCCCTCCGACCTTCCAAAAAATGGCCTGAACAAGATCTCTGGTTCACTCTCCTCAGGTCTGTGCAGTCACAGAGTAGTTGAGGTTTGGGGCGAGCTATAGGGTCCCTGTGCCAACCTCCTTAAAGCATAACCAACTAGATCGGGTTGCTCAGAGCCTTGTCCCGTCAAGTTCTGAATATCTCCAAGGATAGGGACTCCACAGCACTTCTGGGTCCCATTCCAACATTTGTCCATTCTAATTGGGAAAAACTTTTCCCCTGCATCTGGTTGGAAACTCGCCTGTTCCAGCTTGTGCCCGTTGCCTCTTGTCCTGTCACTTTGCATCTCTGAGATGAGCCTGGTCCTGCCTTTTCTACACCCTGTGCCAGGCAGGGTGTACAGCCAGAAGATCTCTCCTGAGCTGCCCCTTCTGACATTTCCCATGCTCCTCTCCACATCTGCCTACCGAGCTCCAAGGAGTCTGTCCCTCCTCTCAGTCCCTGCTGATGCCTCTCTGGAAGAGCATTACCTGTTCGTATTTTATGCATTGACAAGTCTGTGGTTGGTATCATGAGAGCAGGGTCCAATTACCCCCCAGTTCCCTTCTCACCGCGATTAATTCCTTGGCCAGTCGCTTCAGCATCTCGTTCTGCCCGTAGCAGAGGTAGCTGTGTGTGTAGATGTTGTAGTTATAGCCATACAGCGTGAACTTGGAGGCTTCGTTCCAGTTTATCACTGAACTTCCAGGCATAAAGCTGATTTGAGTGGATGCTCCTCCAAGATCCAGTGCCCCAAAAATGTTGGCCGCCTCTGGACGAACCCACGTGTGTGCTTTGGGGGAGTACTGCCAAGGCGAGACAGGAGAGGAAGAGGAGTGGTACGCGGCTGGGCTTACTTGCCCTGAGCAAAATTCTCATCCCACTGAAGTCAACAGGGTTTTGTTACTAAATTCAAAAGGTATTCAATTCAACTATTTCCACACCTGAGGCCCCACTGCCTTCGCTGCCCAACCAGCCTGGCCATTTATCAGAGCCAGAAAAAACAGAGACTGAACTGTCTGATGGTCAAGAGGTGCCAACATGCTGTGGGCTCATGTGGCTCTGAGTCACCAATCCCCAGGTGAAAGCGCTGGGGGGGGCCCTGGCTCGGAGGAGCTGCCTTTCCTGAAGAGCAGGCTGGCGAGGCGCTGGTGCAAGCGGAAGGACAGAAATCCTCCGGCAGCCTTCAGTGGGGCCCGACGGTGCCAGCACCGCTCTGAGCTGTGGCAGTGCTGGGACAGAGGGTGGCAGAAAAGAGGTTTGGTTGAAGCTCCCTTCAGACTGGCATGATGAACCAAGTCTAGGGCCTCACGGCACCACACAGAGACGAGATGGACCTTCCCAGGGCAGCGAGACAAAGCCTGGCAGCAGCAAACCATCCCGGCTGCGCTGCACGGCCAACCTCGCTGTCCCCAAGAGACCCCGTGTCCACATGGTGCGGAGATGTGCCCTTAGCTCTTAACAAGGACACCCCCGTTCCTGATTTCTCCCTCCTCTTTCACTGCAGGCAAGCCAGAGGATAACTGGCTGCTTCCCCTAGGTCATTCCCGAAAGCCGTTAACCCAGACCTTTCCTTCTGTGCTAAGCTAACTTAAGGAAAATCAGAAAAACTGCATTAGCGAAGAAGGAATGGGTGTTTCACTGTTCTCCCACCTTAGTGAAGGAGTCCAGCAGGTAGTTGATGGTGATCCAGCCGTAAGCCCCCTCCTCCTCTCCTGTAAGGATTCGAGCCCCTTTGAAAGCCACGGGATACTCTTGCATGGTTTTAGCAACTTCAGCTAGGACTTGGTCAGCCGCTGAGCTGTTCTGTTCCCTAAGAAGGACTCAAAGGTCAGGACACATACCCACCTACATCAGTACTACAGAAGAAACAGAAGGAAACAGTCTTTTTTTTTTCCCCAGTTCCACATACTCCATTTTTCTGCAACAAGCAGTTTGTGAGAAATGATGTCTCCTGCTATGTAACTTGTCCAAGCTGGCCGTACAGCGTAAATCCCAGCTGCCTGAGACTTGGCATCACGACTCCAGGAGCAATAAGCAATAGCCGTCTCTTCCCTCCAGTGCAGGTTGATCCCAGTCACATAAAGGTTTGCCAGGCCACCTTTGCCTACCTAAGTATCTTCACAGTGCTGGAGGCCAGAGGGGATCGTGCTGCAAAACCCAGGTTTGAACATCACCCACTGACGGCACCAAAGCCAGGGCTGGCAGCTGAGCTCAAGTGCGTCTTTTGGGAAGGTGCCAGCCTGGTTTCGGACCTCTGAGTGGGAGAGGATATCTCGGGGCTGCTGGCATGTGCTCACTCTCTGAAGCGAGTAACCTTCAGGCTATGACCCAGCTCCTTCCCAGGGAAAGGCTCAGAGTGCCAGGGCACAGAAACGATGTTAGATATCTGCAACCGTAAAACCAAGAACCGTGAAATGAAGGCTGACATTTTAAGAGAGCTAATATGGGCTGGAGAACGGTAAGGGCAGGTCCCGCAGCACCCAGTTGCCTCCTACCTCTGCTCTGCTCCCCCACCAGCACCCATCCATCTGGGCAGATGACACACTCCCTGGTGGTATCTCAACTCCCTTGTGTTTAAGGAATAATGAAGAGCAAACAAAGAGCTCTGAGAAGCATTTCTTGCTTGGAACTGGGCATGTAGCACCATCCTGGGATGTGGCGTCCCAGGACGCCAACAGATACCTCTGAGCCGCCTCTCTGCCCCAGGGCCGATCACTCAAGACAGCTCAGCCACTCGTACATCCCCACTGGGCTGCCTTCTCCCCACTCCCCGGTCACTTGCTCACGGCAGCATGGGAGAGCTGGGAGCTCCTGGCAGCCTGGCCCCGTGCAAGGACACTGTGTCCTGGCAGTGGCTATTTGCAGCTTGGTCTCTGCTCCATCACCTCTGCACCCCACAGCGGTACCTGAGTAGCCTCATGCCTGCCGTTGCTCCGAGATAAGCTGGGACATCTCTCTGTTTTGCAGCAGGAACAACCTTCAGGGCTTTATCCAGGCACTCCCTTAGGGAATCACCGGCTTTCGGCGGATCATTGGCATAGCTGGATATGCCCTGCCCTGGAAGAGAGTCAGGCTGGGACAGGCTGATGGGAACATCTGGGGACAGGGATGTGGGACCAAGAGGCCACAAGGGCAGTGAGGTCTGTCACCTCTTAGCAACAAAAGGTGCTTTTCCAGGGTCCTCTAGTCCCCTGAGACCTGACTGACCCACACTTATGTTCCCCTCCTATGTCATCCCCATGTCTCCCATGCTTTCAGCAGTGTTCCCAGCTCTATGGGTGAGACCTTTCCCAGCCAGGACAGTAGCTTGGACAGCTGGGGGCAGTCTAAGGTGGAGGAATGAAAATTCAGAGCAACACGAATGTGCTTCAGTCCCACCAAGCGTGTGGGCACTACACGGTGATGAGGGCCCTCCACCCACGAGTGAAGCCAAGGGACCACTCTGCTTGCAGCCAAGTCTCCCCACTGTGCCAGCAGTGACAGTCCGGTGACAGAGCTCCCCAGCATGGGCAGGCCAACAAGAAGAAGGGCCAGGTCATCCCACCCACCACACGAACACGCAGGGTGGTACTGAGCCTGTGGCAGGGGGATACTGACCCTGGACATCACAGGACAAGGTCTGGCTGACCACACCGGTGTCGTTCTTCTTGTCCGAGTCCCACTCGTAGACAAACAGAGAGGTGTGGGATGAGCCTGCATCAAACACCATCCCATACTGGAAGGGAAAACTGAGACATCACACTGGCAGGAGGAGCGGCAGCCTGCCCCTGGCTCCACCACGTACCTGCCAGGGTTGTGGGGCCAGAGGATGCCCCCAAAACAATCTCCCTAAGGCACAGCTCTCTGCACCGTGGCAGAGCAGAGCAGTGACAGTGCATTGGCTCAGCATGGACATTTCTCACAGCAACTGAGGGACCTTTTCATTCCCTCTCCTGAGGTCTCTGCAGCAATGCCAGCTCACATAAATATTTTCTTGGTTGTTTCCTTATGCTTTTTTTGTTTTCTTTCTTGGTTACATACCTTTTGTGTCTCCACTGGCCCCACATTGGGGCCAGCAACTCTGCCATCCCCAGTGCTCTCTGCTACCCCAAGGCTGCACCCAGCCTGTGCAGAGACTGGCAGGGCTACGCCAGCCCCAGTCCAGGAGCACCCAACCGCATACCTCTCCACCTCACCCTAAAACCATGCCAACCCTCTTCCAGCAGCCGGGGTGGGATGCCAAGCTGCAGGGGAGGGATAGGGAGGAGCCATCATGCTTGTGCTGTCGTGTGAGCGGGGTAGGACAGGCTGGTGGGAGCTGGAAGGAACAAAGGCCACGTGGAGGTGTATCACCCTGCCGTGCGGTGCCCTGGGAGGGCAGAGGGAGTGGGACAGGGCTTTGCCCTACCCATCTGCCCCAAGGTAATCTCAAAACACGTCAAATGCTTGTGGCTAGTTTCAGAGGAGGCTTTTTTCCCTGGCTTCAAGGTGGCCATCTCTTCTGCCTGCAGCTTGAGTTGGCAAGAAAACACCCACTCAGCTACTACAAGGCAGGTCGTACCGAACCCCGCTTCACCTCCTAACCCCGAAGATAAGCCATTGTCTCTGAGCACCTGCCCAAGCTGACTGCCCCAAGCACCTCTGCAGTGGTGTTCAGGGACCTTTTCTTGGGCTCACCTTGACCGTGGGTGGCAGGGTGACATCTTCAATCTTCACCAGGCTGAGAACAAGGGCAATGATGGAGAGTGCGACCAGCGCCCCGACTATGGCAATGGGGAAGTGCTTCTTGTTAGCGAACATCATGGTGAAGGCTCCTGCAGACCCAAACCCGGGAGAAAGGTGTTTGGACACAGCCAGATGGGAACAATGCTAGTCAGTGAGAGCTTCAGGGAGATCAGCTCTGAAAGCTGTCCCCAGGCTGACACTGTCTCAAGCTGTGTAACTCAGAAATCCTGGTGAATAACCAGAGGTAAGAGGTTGCCCAGCAGCCTGGCACAGCCATGATGGAATTGCAACGGTCATCCAGTTCCCACACCCACTCGGTTCACCACTACCGGGAAGGATCAGGTCCAGGAGGAGGAAAAGAAACACTGCACCAAACAGAGGAAGGCAGAAAACCTCAACGTGAGGTATTGCAGAAGGGGCAGGTGATTTTATTTTTCAAAACATAAGTAAGGTCAGCTCACCTGCTGGCACTGCCAGACCCGTGCACCCAGCAGCACCCAGACCTGTGTGCCCAGGTGGGATCACTCAGAGCTGGCTTGCAAGTCCTTGCTGTGGCTCTGGGTTCCTCCACTGCGGGCACCAAATCTGCTGGGACTTGCCTTAAATCCTTTGGAAGTGGATGCTGCGTGAAAATCTTTTCCCCATTATTTTATTGCAGACCTCATCAGCCTTGGGAGAAGCTCTTGAAAATCAGTTCTCTTATTTGTCTTAGAGGTGTATTTATGACTCAGTTCGGCATCTTCCTGACACCTTATCTTCAGCCACTTAGTTCCTCCTCCTCATTTGAATGACATCAGACATAGGAGCCTGTAGCAATTAGCACACACCTCCCCTTTTAACCCTTGTCTCCCTGCTTCTTTGTGCTTTTACGCACACATTTCTGTTCTCTCTTTGCTCTCGTTTTCCATTACGAGTCTCTACAAGTTCTATATGAGGTGAGAGTGATATTTCCAGTACCCAATGCCCTGAAATCACATACAGAGTGGTCGGTGCCTTGATAATAAGTCTTATTACACTGAGAAGAACAATCACATGAGAGGAGGACGGTCCTGCCGGGGGGTCTCAGCAACACTTGCTGAGCTTTGCCAGGGGAGACAGGAGAGGCCAAGAGGGCCAAGATGTCTTCATGGCCCAGCTGGGACTTTGGTCACCTCTTCCCCGTGTATGACCCAGTTTCGAGCTGCTCCTGGGCTGGGGATCCCTGCAAACATGGGGACCCCGAGGAGAGCCGGGGGAGTGGGGAGGACTCAGGACTCGTAGCCCCCAGCTCTGCCAGCAGCCTCCCATGGCTCCGGGCACACGTTGGAGGCTCAGCGGCGCGGGCAGGGCATCCCACGCCAGCCACAGACCCCAGCACCCCTGCCCTGGGACGGGGAGGTCTGGTGGACTGGTGGACACGGGGACCTGCTCTCTCTCTGGGCAATATAGAGAAGCTGCTTCCTGCTGATTCAGCGCCTCGATAAGAGGCTGCCAGGGCTATCACAAGGGCAATCTCGATGGAAAGATTCAGTTTCCAGCTGCCTTATCTCAGCTGAGTCAAACACAGCGATGCCAGAAGGGGAAATGCGTGCTGGGGAGCCCTCACTGCATGCGACCTTCCCAGAGCACCTTTCCCTGCAGCCGGAAGGACGGTGGTTTCAGAGGTCCCACTGCGTGCACTGAAAGTACCACCCTGTGAAATCAGGGGTGCAGCAGTCCCCGGGGCTCTCTGTCTCAGCTCACATCTATCTGCAGCTTGCACCGAGCTGGGTGCCCGCCCCGTACCCTGCTGCCGGCCAGGGCTCAGACCTCCAGGCTGGTCCCTCTTCCCATGGCAATCTCCTTTGCAGTGTCCCGTGCGCTGGTGGTGTGGATGCCTGGAGCACAGAAGGTGCCACCACTCCTGCATTCCCGCCTCCACAAAACACGTAATCTTTGAACTCACATGGCTTTGCTGGAAGGGAGTGAATCACTGTCCACTACCTTTCCAGGTCTGGAAACCCTCTGCTGACTGCACAGCTGCTGGGCCAGGGCCANGCAGGACAGAGAGGCACCAACTGGCTCCAGTCCCTCCTGGACATGTGGCACTGCGCGGTGGCTGTGTGCACCCGGAGCCGACCAAACCCTCTGGCTTCTGCCTCCAAACCCAGGCTGAGCAACTCTTCCTTTTACTTTTCCTGATCCTTCCCTAGTAAAGAAATAGTTCTGGAGGTTATGTGATAATATCTTAATTGCCTCTCCAGCCAGAAGGACAGATAATGATTTCCCAGCCGGGAGGGAGCTGTGATTTCCCTCGGCTTGCGGTGACTGCATCCGCTCATCCCAGGCAGGACTGTCCGAGCAGCTGATTCTGCCTCTGTTCCCAGGAATTTAGGTCTCTTCCAGGCTCAGCCCTTTGCCAAATCTGCTGCCACCAACCTGGGGCAAGGTCAGCTGGGAACAGCCCTGCTCCACGTGAGCACAAGAGCAGTGAAGGACAGACCTTGCTGGGACTAAGCTGACACAGCAGCGACTGGCCATGGTGTACGGCAGGATCTCCTGGGCTGCGGAGAGAAGGGATGGATGGAAGTGCCCCAGGCCTGTATCCAGCCTGGAGCTCGTCCTGGTAGGGATCTGGGGTGCAGCTGGGGCCACACACTAAATGCAAGCTTTGCAATGCTTCCAGGTCCACCACTGCAGCTTCTGAGCAATGGAACCCTCATGAACGTGGCGAGTGGGACAACACACTCAGGCAGGTGGGGATGTGTGCACACATGGCCCCATGGTCCCACCCATGGGCTGTGGCGCCACCTCGGGGATCCAGTCCCTCATGGCGCTGTGTTCACTCCATGGGGGCTTTGGAGCAGCCCCAGTGCTCTGGAGCTGCAAGAGCCCTCAGCCACCCATCTTCCATGGACCTTGTCCTAGCAAGGATGGCAGGACCAGACTAAGCCCTGCTCCTGAGATGGACACAGCCCCAGAAGATTGGAGATAGAGGCCAAGCTGGTGAGAGCACCACTGAGCAGAGCACAGGCAACCGTATCCAGCGGTGCTTTTCTCGCGGCAGTGTTTGTGGTGCACCGGTCCCTTTTAACATGGGCAGCTGTGTCTGTTCCCTGCACAGCAGCCGTACACCTCGCAGCCATGAGCGTGGCCAGGAGACATCCCCCATCCACTGGGGCTCCTTCATCCACCTCCTGGGGTCCTGAGTGTTCACCTTTCTCTTGGGAGGAAATGCGGATGTGCAAAAACCAGTTTCACCAGCACTTTCCTTGAGCAAACAGCTTGTCTGGGTGCCGAAGGCCTGGCAGGACTTGGGGCAGAGCTGCAGGATGGGGCTGTGCCCAGGCAGAGGGCATGTGGCACATGGATGGCACCAGGAAACTCTGGTTTCAGGGGAGCTCTTCCGTGTGTTGTAGCTCTCCTCCTCCCTGAAACCCAGCGGGAGCTGCAGGGCTCTGAGCTGCCCTGGCCGAGGGGGACCAGGAACCCCCATTCTCCCAGCACCCTCTTTTCTGGTGCCCGTCTGTTGTCCTGCACGGGCTGGGCTGGTGGATGGAGGCAGATACAGGGCTGGGAGCCAGGACAGAGGTTTTTCTGGGAGAGGTAATATTATCTATCAATAGTTCAGCTAAAAAATCCGATAAAAGTTACTACTTCTTCAATTTACGCTAGATATTCCTGAGCCAAGTCACAGGTAATGGCTTAATAATTTTGTTGGCAAAATCTTCCCTGCAAAAGCCTTCGGGCAACAGAAGGATAGCGCTGGGAGGAGGCCTGGCAAGCTGGGGGTAGGCAGAGCCCGTGAGCCCCAACGGGACCAGGTGAAAGGCTCTCCGGAGAACGTCTTCCCAAACCTGCATCGCATCCTCAGGACACGGCATCGCACACAGCCCCTATTGCGCCTGCGCCTGCGCCTGCGCCTGCGCCTGCTCCCTTCATGGGCTCCCACAGAGGCCCCCTGATTAGCTAATTAGATAATTACCTTAGCTTTTACCTCCTCCTGCTGAACTGGCTGAGCACCGGCCCCTTCTGCTTCCACCTTGGCACTCCAGCAGGGAGAAGTCTGTTCCCCCTCATGCCCCATGCGCAGCGCCCGGCACCTCTCCCAGGCCGTGCTGCCCCGGCTGGGCTCTGGCAAGGTGACAACACCCTGCCCCTCAATTTTCTTCAGATAACTCCACCCAAAGGGGCGTCCGTCTGTTAAAGCGCGGGCCGTGTCTTAGGGCAGCATGGCGCCCGAGCGTGGAGCATCGCAGGAGCTGGCGGGGCCATGGGGTGCCTGGCCCGCAGGACCACCCGCTCTCACGTGGCTCCCCTCGGGTCCTCGGTGCTGCCCAGCCCCAGCCCTGTTTGTCTTCAGGGATGTGCTCTGGTGAGAGCTAAATGCGCTATTTGCTCATAACTGAAAAAGTGACCTAAAAGCCTCATTCTTCTGACTGCAGCTGGACAAATCTGCTATAGAGAAGTATGGCTAGAGTACACACACACACCCACCCCTATTTGATTTGCTTTTGGTATATATTTCTTTGTCTGTGACCCTCGAAATGACTCTTTGAGACCCAGGGGGAAGTTGCCAGGCTGGTGCGGAGACTGTGGGGCCTTCGAGCCCGGCCATTGCTGCCAGCCACTGAGATGACTGGTGTTTGTGAAATGACATCACCTCCATTGCTAACATCTTCCCCGTGCCTTCTGAAAGGAAAACACCCTGACTCAGGGTCAAAAGAGAGTTTCTCATTTCTCTGCCGTTTAATTTCTGCACCACGAGGTCACCCCAGCTCCGGCCGTGGGAGGTGCAGGGGGTGGCTCTGGGAAGGTCCCACGTCTCCGGGTGAGCTGCACAGCGTTCTCCTGTCCCCCATTCCCCTTACAAACGCACCCTGGGTCTTGCTGTGACTTGTACCAGCAAGGACCAGCTCCAGCCCTCCCTTCCAGTCCAATTCCAGCAAGACTGGTGGAATTGGGGCCATTTAAATCTGCCTTTGGGATGCCCGTGCCTGCTCTTCCCAGCTGGCAAATAACACACCTGACCCTTCCTCCTCCCTAATGTGTTTCCCAGCGTGTATCATTAAACGTGCCCCAGTTGCCCTGATGGTGACTGTCTTGGTGCCACCTCTCAGCTGTAGGTGCTCTGGATCAGGGACGTGTGCCTGGAGCCAGCCCCTGTGCCGGCCACAGACACCCGGGTCCGTTCCCCTTCCCTGTGCCCAGCTACAACGCAGCAGGTGTTGGCCCTGGGGCAGCTCCATCTCCCCCAAGGCTCAGATAGGGCTTAGCGCAACACCTGCATCCTCGCAAGATCCGTGAGGTTAATGGTATGGATAAAAATACCAGTATTTGGATATTCACAGTGGAGGCGGCTGAGCCCCGCAGAGCAGGGAGCCTGGGGAATGGGCACCAGCTCCCTGCTGGGAGGGGGGTGTGCTGCCCGACGCATCCCCGTGTGTGCTGGGATGGAGGGACGTGGCCAAGGGATGCGCCAGGAGGTTGAGGCTGTTAGTTGCTCACTCACCAGCGGTGTTGCCTGGGGGTGAGAGCACCAACGTGGCAGGCCAGGTCAAGGTGTCTTGGATCTGGCTTACAAGAGCCCCAGGCATGGGCTGTCCTCCGTCCGGGGCATCCTGAAGGTTTTTTCTTCCCGAGATCAGGGAGCACAGGGAAATGAGGATAAAGCACCCTTAGCACAGGATTTTACCTTTCACTGGTGTCACGAGTGCTTGGGGACAGCACGGGAGGGAGACTGAGGCGAGCAGCTCTGGAGATGCTGGATTGCCTCCAATGCCATCAGCAGGGCCATAAGGAAACAAGGCAGAACATGAAATGGTGATCTGATGGAGGTGTCCCTCAGCAAACGCTGGAGGATATTTGCAGGAGACCAGGAAACCCTTTGGCTGTGGGAGGTCTCCCTTGAGCTGCCGAACTGGTTTGGACGAGGGCAGCTAGCACCATGACAGAGCCAGCTCCTCTGCCACAGCAGTGGGTAAGCTATGGACAGCCAGACATCCCATGTCCCCTCACCCCCTGCTAGGTCAGCTCATGTCACTGAGCTGTGGCACTCTGCAACACCTCTGTCTCCTCAAAGTCTCAGCAAAGCTTCTGAGAAGCCGTTCTAGGGAGGTCCCCATTGCTGCAGCCTTTCCTCCTCCTTGTGCCCCTGCCATCCTGGCTGCTCCCCTCTTTCAGCACTTGCTCCACACTTCTCATCACATCTTTCTGAGAGTGGTGACTCAAAATGGACCTGTGCTTTCAACCACAGCCTTGCCAACTCTCTAAATTATTCCGTAAAAGTTATAGATGAAGTCCTGGGAATGCCAACCCTGAAAACG
Organism: Himantopus leucocephalus; assembly: GCA_003993805.1. Taxonomy (NCBI): domain Eukaryota; kingdom Metazoa; phylum Chordata; class Aves; order Charadriiformes; family Recurvirostridae; genus Himantopus; species Himantopus leucocephalus. Next base: position 830,323 of record RSEF01000017.1, read on the forward strand.
GGGGCTGCAGCAGCTCAGGGCACCAGTGTCAGGACACAGACTCGTGTGTTCCTAAGGTGACGCTTTCTTTTGCACACATTGGCCATTAGCCAGGGATACCCCAAAGGTACCTCTGTATCCCACCCACCCAGCGGCTGGCCAGGCTGTGACCCTTCCTGAGCACGATACCTTGTGCTTGCGCTCTCCCATCTCCAGAGTGGCTGTCAGATAAGAGACGGGTGACAGATTTGGGTGGCATGGTTTCTTGACAGATCTAGATGAAACACTACTTAGCTCTTCATTTTCTAGGTGCTCTCTAATAACTCTTTCACTGTTTGTCCCAATGTTCCCAGCAGTTAGAAGCTGAGCCAAGAGGGCTGAAGTTTGCCATTGCCTACGTGCAAGTAAGACATGCCTCTGACACGGGAGCTTATTGGAAACAAACCCCAAACCCAAAGCTAAATTAAGAGGATTCAGGAAGAGCTGGGGAGCTGGACTGCTGGCAGGGCCCCAGCTCCGAGGGGAGCGCATGGGGAGGCAGCCCCAGGCAGGGGTGACCCACAGCTCCTCTCCCTACAGGCAGGGGGAGGCGGCAGTTCTTGGCAGGGCTTCTTTCGTTTTCCCGGCAGGAATGGCCTGGCACAGGCAGCCAAGCCTCTTATCTTGGTCAAGGGAATTAGTTTCTGTGTGAGATAACCAGACCACACTGTTACCACATCCCAGGCCGTGATCTGGTGTCGGCTCTCACCACATGAAGCCCGTGTACTGCTGGTGGAGGAAGTCACCAGAGGACCTGCTCCACTGCAGATGTTGCTTTTGCTACCCCAAACCACCAGCCAGGCTCTCCCCGGACGCAGGGATGCACCGGCTTTGGTAAATGAGGCAGGATTATTGTCCCCACTGCTGTTTGGGAGCCCTAAATAAAAACGCAAGAAAAACAGCAAGGCACTGAGAGGACTGGGGTGGCATGAGGACCACACCAGCGATGGATGTGGTTGAGGCGGTCAGGGTGGTGGTCTGAGGAGGAACTATGGAGACTTCTCCCTTCAAGGCACAATTATGCTGCTTGAAAAGCCCCGTTCAGGGGTGCCAGGGTGCTGCTGAGCTGCACTAGAGCTGTCTGCAACAGCCGGCTTCCAGCTCAGCCCTGTGTTGCATCTCACCCACCGCCCAGGCTGACGCCAGCTCTGCCCCCAGCAGCCCCCAGCCGCCCCCAGCAGGACTGAGGCACTGGGGCACAGCTGCAAGGAGCGGGGACACCGGCTACAGAAGGGCTTAGGGGTCTTATACCACAGAGTACTTTGTAAGTCTTTGGAGTGACCCAAATGTTAGAGCCAGCACAGAGGATGCTCTTGGGCAGCAGTGATTTGAGACACATTTCAGCCATGTTTTTAGGGATAAAAATCTAACTTTCACTTGCATGACTCAGGCCATTTCCTAAAAGACATGTCTGCGTGAGAGCTGGCTGCGGAGTTAGTGTTTTGGCTGTGAATCCGTACAGCACGCGGAAGTTATCAAAGACACAAGAAAAACTAAGGCATGGGCAGCCTCGGCCCCTGGCGTGGCTGGAGACCTGCCTGCAGCTAGCAGCTTCCCAACGGTCACTGCGTCTCAGCTCCACCTCAAGGAAGGCTGTAAGAGCCCATGCAGCTAATGCGAGACATATTCCGACATTGCTAAAGTCAGCCACTATTCAGGATGTCATGTAATTCCCCATCCTGACACCTGTGTGTTGTCTCTACATCTTGCCCAAATAGTAAACCAGAACGATCCTTTCTGATCTTGATGTCTCACTCTTGACTCTACAACCCTCTCAAAGATGCTCCATCACCCCGGGATTCCTTCCACGATGTCTTGGCCACAGTCCCCGTGTCCTTCAGCAGCAAAGGTGAAGGGGCTGTAGGTGCTGAGAAAGCCCCAGGGGTGAGCTGGCAGGAGTCCCAGGTGCCCACACACCCCACAGACATGCTGCACGGGCTTGGCACCATCGCTGGAGCCCGTCCAGGAAAAATACTCAGAGTTTTCAATCCTCGCTCAGCACTAACATCTTCTTCTCTCCAGC
>RSEF01000017.1:832463-852614 GCA_003993805.1 Himantopus leucocephalus
GGTGATTTACTCTGGCTTTATCTCTTTGCAGATGGTGGAACGGAAACTTCTCATTCTTTATGGCAGCCAAACCGGGACGGCTCAAGACACAGCCGAGAGAATTGGCAGAGAAGCCAAGCGACGGCATTTCCAGTGCAGGGTGGAGGCGCTGGACAGCTATGAAGTGGTGAGTGGTGAGGCAGAGGGGATCTCCAGGCACTTCTGGTCTTGTTCCATCTCCACCAAGTCCGTTTCTGGTGCTCGGGCATCCTCCACCCTCCCTGTGACCTGCTGTTTTTCACCAGACCCCGGCTCTCTGCCCTTCCTGAGGGCAGCTTGTGCTTAACACAGCTTAAAACATGTAAAAACTGAGCAGTGACTCTTGGGATAGAGTCCTACCCTGGTCTCAGCTGGGGCTGAGTTAGTTTTCTTTCTAGTGGTTGCTTTGTTTCATATATGGTATGGAAGGAATGTCCGTAATGCGTATTGTTTTAGTTCTTGGTAGGTGATGTTTATATTAGTCGAGGACTTTTTTCAGCTTCCCATGGAAGCTGAGAAGGAGCATAGACAGAACAATGGAATGGCCAATGGAATATTCCATACCATAGACATTATGCTAGGTATATAAATGGGGTTAGCCCCGGGGGCAGGCACTTGCGATTGCTGCTCAGGAAGGGGCCAATTTCACCAGTTCACCAGCTGGCGAGAGTGACTTGTGTCATTATTAGTAGTATTATTGTTATTTTCCTTTTCTGTTATTGTTCTATTAAACTGTCTTTATCTCAGCTCACAAGGTTTTTTGTTTGGTTTTTTTTGTCCGCCCCTCCTTTTTCTCCCTCTTTTCCCTACCCTTCTTGGTGGGGGGAGGAGGGGGGTGAGCGAGCAGCTGCATGATCCTAATTGCTGGCTGGGGTTAAACCATGACAAGTCTGTGTTAGATGACAGATGCTCAGCCGTACCCTGCAAGGCAAGGAGCACCAGGCAGCCGATGCTGTAGGCAGCAGATGCTTCTGCAATGCCTGTAGAGGAGATTGTGCCATGCGGGGCTGCGGGTTTTATTCTGAGCATGGTCTGTCCGTGAACTCACTGTGATGTGAGCAGCCGCGTTGGGACAGCCAGGACGACACGCGACCTGAACGCTCCTTTCCCTGTCTGTGCCTGCAGGCCAACCTCATCAATGAGCTGTTGGTGGTATTTGTGTGTGCAACCACCGGACAGGGTGACCCACCTGACAACATGAAGGTAGGACATGCTCCTGTCCATGTTGCTTTTATATTTGTGGTCCAGTGACTGCATTTCTCTCTTCAAGCAGCTTGAGCAATAGTTGTTTTTGGAGTGGGGAGCTTTGGAGCAGCACCAGTCACATCTTATGTTACTGATGGGGCGCAGGCAGGTTGCTGGTGAGGTTTCAGCAGCTAAACAGCTGAGAGGGTCCCCACCATTGCAAGAGCCATGCGTTTGTGGAGGGCTCACAGAGCATCGTCCTCCTGGCAGGTAGCAGTGGTGGCTGCTTTCAGGGCTCGCCTCTGCTGAAGGCTGTGCTCCCCACTCTGCTGGGACTCGGCAGAGGGCAGGAGGGACCTGGTGGGTGGGCGAGGGGGGAGCTAGGGACAGGCAGGCAGGGAAGGCTTCCTTGGCAGCAGCATGACTCCCTGGCTGTGTCCTTCGTAGATGTTCTGGCGGTTTCTGTTCCGGAAGAACCTGCCGCCCAGTTCCCTCTGCCAGATGGACTACGCTGTGCTGGGCCTTGGTGACTCCTCCTATCCCAAGTAAGCAGCTCTGCGGCTCCTTGCCTGCCCGCGACAGCTGCTCCTCACAGCCCCAGCTGCAGGCGAGACCAGAGTGGCTCGAGAATGAAGGGGGTAAGGGGAGACAGAGCTTGAGTCTAGTGCAGCAGCTCAGATGAAATGTAGTTCCCACCGGCCTTAAAAATCCTTGCCCTACCAGCCCATGTCCCTCCTAACCCTCAGGAATTGGGCTTCTGCCTGTTTCTTTCCTCCTTGCCTGTTCCAGCAGATGCTTTGCTGAAGTGTGTCAGAGATCGTTTTTCAATCAGTTATTACAGCCATTCAGTTCCTGTCTGAATTGCAGGAGAGCCTGTGCCACAGAAATTTCAGTGGACCAAGCCAACAGGCAACATGAAACATAGAGTTTTAGGTGGCAGCCAGCCCTGTTGGTCCCAGTTCTCTCACAAAAGATTGTTTCCATGTGCCCAAAAGAGCTGTAGTGGGAGGGATGGGAGCATGCCTCAGCTCTGTGGGGCAGTGAGGGGCTAGAGGGAAGGAAGCCCAGGGCATAAGCTGTCCTGAAGGGAAGCTTGACCTCCCTGAGTCCCTTCTGGGAAGCTGGGCACAGCCTGTGTGGCCCAGCAAGTGGCAGCCAGCTGCTTCTCCGAGCTGCCCCAGGATGGAGGCATGGGCTGGGCAGGGCATGGGGCCAGGTTGTGCTTGCTGGCTCTGGCTGGACCTGCCTCTGTGCTGCTCTGGCGTAGCCCTGGCAGTCTGTGCTGGCTCATGTAGCCAGCGCCTGCTGTCCTGCTGGAGCAGCCCTGCCCTCTGCAGCTGCGGTTATTCTCTGCTCAGGTTCAATTTTGTTGCGAAGAAGCTTCACAAACGGGTGCTACAGCTTGGGGGCAACCCTCTGCTGCCAGTGGCGTTGGGAGATGACCAGCATGACTTGGGGTAAGAGCCTAGTGGAGGGGTGGCGGGGGTGAGCGCTGGGGTGCACTACAGTTGTGTCCTTGGGCTGATGGCAGGGCTGTGTATGCTTTACCCCAGCATGCTGCTCCCACCATAGGTCTGCTCCTGCACCCCAGACGTGGCCAGCAGCCTCCTGCTGCTCTCTGTGAATGTGCTGGTGTCTGCTTATAACTCTCCTGTGCCAGGACATGGGTCACTTGCTTCTCCAGGGTGTCCCACGACCCCCAGCATGTGCCAACGTTTCCTGGCTCTGCCCCAGTCCTGTTCAGATCAGGGGATGGCTGTGTCACACAGCCGCGTACCTGCAGGCATTACAGCAGACTGAGCCATGGTGCTGCTCTTGCACGGGGCAGAGGCTGTGTGTGGCTCAGGGGGTCGGTGACTGCCACTGACTGGGCTCAGGGGGTTGGTTGTTCTGTTCAGACATCAGTGGTTGTGCCCTGGAGAGTGGGTGAGTGCTTAGAGTGGCTGAGACGTGTTTCCACACCTGAAGCTGGAAGGGCCTAGTGGAGGGCATGGCGTGGCTGCCTGTGCTGTGGAAGGGGAGCTGAGGTGGTTTTCCAGAGGCAGCTCAGCATTGTCTGGGTGCACGGTAGCAGCACTTGAGCGTAGGGGGATGGATCGGGAGTTCACAGCTTTGCTGCAGTGTGAATCTTCTCCCTTGCAGGCCAGATGCAGTGGTCGATCCGTGGCTCCTGGCCTTATGGGACAAGATCCTCGCCTTGTATCCTCTCCCTCCTGGCCTTGAGATCATCAGTCCAGATGTATGGTGAGTGCAGAGGGTAGGAAGGGACTGCTGGAGCTGTCTGGTGTGAAATGCCATGCTTCCTTGGCTCTTCTCCAGGGTGGAGATATGCCCTGCTTTGACCAGGAAGCCTTCCCACACAGTTGGTGTCCCAGGTATCCCGGGGACTTTGGCCACAGGTGGCCCATCGCTCTCTGGATGGGGTGTCCCCTTGTCTCCTGGGTGTGTGTGTCAGCTGCCTCGGGCAGTGTTCTGCCCCTCTTGCTGTTCTGATGCGCCTCTGCCCTTGGCAGACCTGCTGAGTGTATGAGCCCAGCCAGCCTCCCTCTGCCTGCTCTGGAGCCTTTGGGATCTCCTCCTGGCAGTCTGCATTACATTTCCTTACCACAGGCCAGCTCCAGGGGAAAGGGACAATGGGTCGTGGATACGGTGGGAGACTTCAGGTGTCTCCCTGCCTCCAGCCTCTAGTGTTATGGCAGCAGAGGAGCTGTGACATGGAGGTAACTGCGCTGTATTGCTGTCCTCCCTACAGTCTGCCCCCAAAATACACCCTGCACTACCTGGCTGAGGACTCCTCACACCCCGATGGTGGCCTGCTCCAGCCGCTAGCACCCAGGGCTGTTCCCTCTGAGCTGCATCCCTTCGCTGCCCAGATGATGTCCAATCAGCGGGTCACAGCAGAATCCCATTTCCAGGATGTCCGGCTCATCGAGTTTGATGTCACAGGCTCAGGGATCACGTGAGCATTTTCCTGACTCCCCCAAGCTTTGCTGTGTGGAATCGGGTGTCCCGTAGCCTGCCTTCCTCTTTCACTCCCCTCCTTCAGTAATATCTGAGGCTGCAGCCTAGTGGACATAGTTCCTGCTGCACTGTCCCCCTCCATGACAAAATGTGTGTGGCAATGTGGGTCCTGCCAATGGACCAGCTCTCTTTGCCTTGTCAGCTTAGAGAGCACAACATTAGCGACACTGGAAATTTGGCTGAGTTGTGGCCTCTCCGCTGGTGTGGGTGCTGGTCGGGCCAGCGGTGCTGTGCCTGTGGGGCTGCCTTGTGGCTGGGCTCGGCAGGTCCCGCTGCATCCACAGGTTCAGTGCAGGGGACGTGGTGATGATCCAGCCCCAGAACTGCCCTGAAGACGTGCAGCAGTTCTGCCAGCTGCTGCGCCTGGATCCAGACAGACGCTTTGTGCTGAAGCCCACAGAGCCTGGTAGGTCCTGCCCGCTGCTCCTCTCCCTCCCTGCTGGGACAGGGCAGCCCCCAGAGCTCTGGCCTAGCCTGGAGCTCTGCTTTTTCCTTTGCTTTACACCCGGGAGCTGGGAGTGGCTGATGGGTACAGGACCTCTGCCTGTCTCACAGCAGTGGGGCTCTCCTTCCCCCCTGGCACTCTGTATGTGTGGATCCCACATTAGGGCCAGTGCCAGTGGGAGAAACTCAGCAGTGTCCAGCCTGCACCCATGCCTTGTGTCTTTGCAGCCCCCAGCCCAAGACCCCAGTCGGATTGCTCACACTGCTGCCCCATCCTGGAGCGTGCCAGAGGTGTGGGGGCAGCAGGCGGGCTGTGCTCAGGTGTCCTGCCCTGGTGCTGGCACTGAGCTCTCCCCTTGCCTTGCCTTGCCTTGCAGGTACGTCCCTCCCTGCCCTGTTGCCGCAGCCCTGCACCATCCGGTACCTGGTCACCCACTACCTGGACATCTCCTGCGTGCCACGGCGCTCGTTCTTCGAGCTGTTGTCCTACTTCTCTACAAACGAGCTGGAGCGGGAGAAGCTGCAGGAGTTCAGCTCTGCACAGGGCCAGGAAGAGCTGTACAGCTACTGCAACCGGCCCCGCAGGACCACTCTCGAGGTAGGGCTGGGGGAGCGTGGCAAACCCACGCTGTGAGGGCTGTGCCATGGCATAAAGCAGCCAGGCAGGTGACGAGCCATAATTTCTTAGCTGGGGAATTTCATCTACTTCACACACTTTCTGAAGTGTCCTTGGATTTCCACTGGTGGTTAAGACCTGCTCCAAATTTGGGCTCTGTGGTGGGCCCTGTGCTGCAGCCTTGGGGTAAGGGGAGGGCAGTGGCATGGGGCGGTTGGTGCCTTCGGTCAAGGGCAGTGTGGCACAGCCTGTGCTGCCCTGAGAAGCAGGCAGGCTGCCTTTTGGGGTGCACTAGGTCTCACCCTCCCTTGGCTTTGCAGGCCCTCTGGGATTTCCCTCACACAACGTGTGCCATTCCTCCCGACTACCTGCTGGAGCTCATCCCTCGCATCAGACCCCGCGCCTTCTCCATCGCCTCCTCCATGCTGGTAAAAGCTCAGCCCTTTTCAGCCTTGTGTCAGGCACTGAGCAGAAGGTCTGGTAGGGCCAGGGCTGGCCGTTGGTGCTGTGCGTGCCGCATATGTTCAGGCTGTACTCCAGGCCCCCTGAGCACCCACGGCCCACCCAAACCCCAGCTCTGCTGTGAGCACGTGGCAGGCTGAGGTGCTGGATGTTAACCCCAGGGCTGTGCCAGCCTTCGTATTAGGGCAGTTGCCCTCCTGCAGCCCTGCAAGTGCTGAGGCTGGCCCAGTACACTGCAGAGGTCTGGTGTCCTTCTTGCAGAGAGCGGTGTGATGTGGTGCCGCGGAGGCTGGGAGCAGCCCTGGGTAGTGTGGCTGTGGGAAGGGGGAGTGCTGCTTCCTGCTGCTGCCGGGAGGTGGCAGTGGGACCTGGCTTGGCAGATGTCAGCCCCTATATGGGTGGCGTTTGCCTTCCATGGGGACTTCAAGGGTTGGACGGTCTGTCACTGTTGCCAGCTGTGCAGAGCACTCCCACAGCTGTGCTTCTCTGGGGAAAACCCCCTTCCACATTGGAAAGGTTTTGGGAAAGGTGTGCTCCATTCTGTGTCCAAGTGGCTGTTTCAGGCTAGGACAAGTGTTGCAGACGCCCTGGCAGGAGCTGGGCACAGGCTTTGTCACTGGAGGAGGCACTGGGCTCTTCCTGCAGAGCCATGCTGGGTATCTTCTCATTTCTCACGGCTCCTGTCTGGACACAGGCTCACCCTGACCGGATCCAGATCCTCATGGCAGTCGTGCGGTACAAGACGCGGCTCAGCAAACCCCGCCGTGGTCTCTGCTCTACCTGGTTAGCTTCTCTTGACCCAGAGCAAGGTAATTGCTTGGACTCTGTGAGAACCCTGTATGCTTGCCACAGCACACAGAGCTGATCCCATGGGACCACAGTGGAGCTGTGGGCATGCTGGCCACATGTTGGAGCTGCTTGGAGCACCACCACCACAGGGAGCTGGAGCACACTGGCTTGGCAGGACAGGCTGAACTCAGACTAGCCATCTTTTCTCACTGCTCCCATCCTCTTCAGGACATGGCGTGCTTCACCAGCTTGCCGTGAGCACCCTGAGCTCCTGATTTTCTCCCAGCTGCTCAACCCTNCTAGCCATCTTTTCTCACTGCTCCCATCCTCTTCAGGACATGGTGTGCTTCACCAGCTTGCTGTGAGCACCCTGAGCTCCTGATTTTCTCCCAGCTGCTCAACCCTCCTGCTCCCAGCACCAGCATGCCTTGCTGTCCCACAGTGGGCTGCTCCTGATGTCCTGGAGCTGGTAGCACTCTGACTGCTGGAAACCTCTGGCCCCATAGCACCAGCTCTGGGAAGGATGGTCCTTCCTTTGAGCACATCCATCCTGTCCTGTGAAGCCTGAGTGTGCTGCTCATCTGCTCTAACCACTAAACCCCTCTAGCTGGGTCCCCAAGCAAATGTGACAAGCTCATGGGGTCTCCCTGCTGCAGGATGGTACAGAATTGCTCCATATGATTCTAGGGCAAGATTCGGGCTTCTCTGAGTACCTAGATGAGGATCTTCACTGCTCCTCTGGCTGCCAGAGGAGGCAAGTTTGGCCCTCCCTTTCTTGACAGCCAGGTTGAGATCTCTGCTTGCCTCCACCACTGTATTCCCTGGCACCAGCTGTGTGAGAAGGCTATCCCACAGCCCCTGTGCTTGGGGATCTTGCCTTGCTCTGGGGTTCACTCAGGTGCTTGCAGGGACCATGCTGAGACAGTTGAAGTGCTTTTCATACACACATAGTGTGCCGGTGGTACCAGGGGTGCCGTGGTGGTGTAAGCTAGGTGCTATCATCCTGGAAGAGGTGGATGCCCAGCTGGCCCTCTGCAGGGTGTCACAGGTGCAGTGGTGGTGGGGTGATGCTAGTCAGTCTGTTTGTTTTGCAGGTGATGTTAGGGTGCCTCTTTGGGTGAAGAAAGGAGGAATGAAGTTCCCAGCTGACCCTGACATCCCCGTAATCATGATTGGCCCTGGCACAGGGGTGGCACCTTTCCGAGCAGCGATACAGGAGCGGGTGGCACAAGGACGTAGAGGTGAGGTATGGTCCTGGGAGGGACTTGGGATGCCCCTTGCTGCTGGCGGGTCTGTGTTCAGCATACGGGAAGGAAGGACTGGGGGCTCCTGAGGGTTTGGACATGCCCAGGCTTTGCTGTGTTTGAGTGAGAGCAAGCTGGACTCTGGGGCAGGTGAGGACCAGAGCCTGGTGTGTGCAACCTGTGTGGTTATTCATAGGCTGTGCTGGAAGGCTGCTCCTTGGGTCAGGGCAGGGCTCTGCAGAGGCTCTATGTGACTGGAGATGGGTTGTTGAACTTGTCTTCTGCCGCACAAGGAGTCGTGCCTCTGCCCTTGTCCTGTCCTCATTCCCCTGGCTCAGCTGTGGGTCTCAGCAGGAAGCTGAGGCTGGTTGAGGGGAACAGGCAGCCGGGAGGGCTTCTCGTGCCCTACCTGCCCCTGCCTCCTGCTTTCACAGCACACGGGGGCCTCTGGTTGCCACAAGCCGCCTGGCTTAATGGTCACACACTTCCAGGTCAGGGCTGTCAGACAGGCCTCTGCTGCACCTACCATGGGCATCAGTGGTCCGCAGCATTCACAGGCCATTTAGTCCACCCAGCACGACCCTTCTGGTCTGCTCTCTGCAGGGAACTGCTTGTTCTTCGGCTGCCGCCAGAAATCCAAGGACTTTTACTGCCAGGCAGAGTGGGAAGAGCTGGTGACAAAGGGCTTCCTGACACTCTTCACAGCCTTCTCCAGGGACCAGGTAAGTTCCCAGAGGAGGAGCGTGGATACAGAAGCATTTCAGGCAGCACTGATGGGACTCTGCCAGTGTTTCTGTCCCCTGTAGCTGTTACAATGGCCTGTAAAGGGCCTGGTGGGGTGGCACAGTGGTCACCTCGCTCCTCAACACCACCTTGGTGCTGGCTGGGATCCCCACCAGCGCTGCAGTGCTGCTGCCCAGTTAGGACATGTCTGGCTGAGTTGAGCTAGAAAGGTTGCTGGGACGGGGCTGGCGAGAGCTGGAGCAGATAAGGCATTAGCCAGCTTTGTTTGGCTGGACCATGTGAGTGATAAAAGGCTCCCAAGCCTCTTGGGGGGATCACCAGGCAATAACCTTTCTTGGTTGAGTGCCACCCTCCCCACCGTGTCCCTCTGATTGCTGGCTGAAGCTGAGGAGCTTGGCCTCTGTGCCAGCTCTCGCCGAGCCTCAGCCATGCAGGAGAAATCTCCCCGGAGGTATGAGCACCGCCACAACTCAGCGCCTCACTTTGTGCTCCCTTATTTCCCAGGCAGTGGCTTTGCTGTGCAGCTCTCAGCCTGTCTCTGGGCTGCAGGGCTTTTTATGTTGCCAGAGAGGCTCTGTGAGCTGAGTGTCTGTTTCACTGCCTTGCCCTGTCCCTTGACGGCACTGAAAGCTCAGCCTGCCTTTGAAATAGATCTGATAAAAAGGGTCAGTGAGAATGGGTATTTCTAGGTAGCTCAGCTGCACCAGTCCTTTTCTCCTGTCTGTGTGCATGCATTGACATGAAGCCAGCATCTTTTATCCAGCCACTTGTAAGGCATGAGTTGAATGCCTCTGTGAAGACTTTCCAAGTCTTTGATGAACAGGAGCAGCTCTGCAGAGGTTTATTGGATGACCAGTCTGCCTTTTTTCTGGTGGCTCACACAGTGAAGGGGGGACCTGCTGCTCCGCAAATCTGGAGAGCAGCCCCAGAACCTCCTCCTGCCCTCGCAGACTCTGGAGGGATGGGACTTGCATTGGAGCGTGCCTCCTGGCCTTCCTTCTCTGCCTGCTTCAAAGGCAGGGCAGTTTGTCCTGAGGGTCTTCTGCCACCAAGTCCTTACAGTGCCGCAATAGGGAGGCGAGTGGGAGCGCAGCCAGGTAGAATGTGCTGCATTGGGCTGTGGTACCTGTGGCTGTAGGAGATGCCACAGCTGTTAACTTATCAAAAAGTTGAGAGTCGGCAGGAGCTGGGATGCTTGGCAGCTGAGCAGGATTTCCCTTTTCCCGCTGTAAGGTCCCCTTTGCAGTGACCTTCTGTCACATCACGTCTGCCCCATGGTGCAGACTGATTGATCCCAGCCTAATGCGGCTGTTGCTAATTCTCAGCAGGATGCCCTGGGGTTTAGTGGAGATGTCGTGACCCGAGTTTGTCACTGGGGTGCTCTGGTTTCTAGGTAGCTGCAGGTCCTTAAACGACCCACTCAGAGCCCCAGCCTCCTCAGCAGAGCCTCTGTCAGCACTTAGCTGATTAATGTTAATGATGCTGAAGCTGAGCTACCAGCTGGCTGTGTTGGTGCTTGCAACAGGCTTGCTTACCTCCTGCATCGCTGACAGCCGGAGCAGTGGAGTTGTGCCTGGGGGTGACCTGACTTTCCAGTGCAGTGCAACCAGTGGAGCCGCGTGGGACCTGCTGACGTGCGGTGACCAGCTCTTGTGACAGCCGGGGCTGGGGGTTGTTCCCACGCATGCCTCCAAACTGCAGCGCTCAGGGAGCCTGAGATGCAGCAAGAGCCTTGTTGCCTTTGGGGCTGGATGGGAGGGAGGAGGACGTGGGGAGGAGGCTGCGCCTGCGGCTCTGCTCACCGCTGTGCAGAGCCCGGCGTGGTGGAACACGCGGCAGAGGGCCTGGCCTCCATCACACTGTCACCTTTGTCACGGAGGAGCCGTCTGGGCTCGGCAGTGAATTCAGGCACGTTGGCAATGGTGTACCTCTTGGGCAGAAGCCAGAGCCGTAGGCAGTTGCTTGAATGTGTGAAGTCTTGTGGATTAACCCTTTGGGAGCTCTCCTCGGTTGAGCTATACTGTGCCAAAAGCCAGTCGTATCCAGTCCTTAAGCACAGCGGAGGGGCAGGGAGTGGGACTGAGGCTGTCTCTCCAAGCTTCCTGCCCTTCCAAGCTGTTTCAGGCCTCCAGCAGGTGACACGGCTGGGACCAGCAGCCAGGGGTGCGCAGAAGGGTCTCTGCCCTGCAGCAGCCCTGGCACAGGGGGGCCACTGAGCCTCCTCTGCCCACGATGGGAGAGCAGAGGGCAGGAGGGGAGCCCTCGCAGGGACTCCCCAGCTCATGGCCATGGCTATTCACCAGAGCTGGAGCAGGCAGGGGGCAGCCAAAGCATTTTGGGGGACTACTTGGAGTGCGTTCCTCACTGAAGCTCCTGCTGCTGCACCTGTCTCCCTCCAGCCCATCCCAGTGCACTGACATGAGATCTGGGGATCCACTTTCTTTTGTGAGAGCTGATCCAACTGCTTCTCCCAGTGCCCCCTGCTCTGGGGGGGCTGCACTGCCCCGAGCTCTTGTGAACAGCCCCCGCAAACAGTCCCCAGGGGCCGGGCAGGCGTGCTGGAGCTGGGGCCGCTGCCAGGGCTGGTGGGCTCAGCGCTGTGTTTCCCTGCAGGAGGAGAAGGTTTATGTTCAGCACCGCATCCAGGAGAACCGAAGGCTGGTGTGGGAGCTGCTGAGCAGGGGGAGCGCTCATGTCTACCTGGCTGGGTGAGTGAGCAGTCTCCGCGCAGGGACTGGGGCAACGGGGCTGCATGTCACTGCATCTGCATTCCCTCAGCTCAGCCTCCAGAGTGAGCACATCTTGCACTCTGGCACATCTCTTGGGGGCTGCACTGACCGCTGCAGAAGGACCAGCTTGTTCCTTCTCTCTGCACATCCTGCTCTGCAAGCCCTGGGCTGAGACGGCTGTTTCTCACCTACCCTGCGCTCTGATTAGGAGGGGAGGAGCTGTCACCACGGTAAAAGTGCTCCAGCCAACCCCGTGTACCCATGCCAGCGCCTGTGACCAGCGTCACCCGAAAGTGGGCTGCGTGGCCTCTGACCCATGGCAAATCCATACACGGGAAAGCCCTAGCTTCTCTTCACACCCCTCCCCTCCAGTGGGGCCTGGTGAAACCAGAGAAGAAGGCTTGTGCGGTTCCTGTGGCTGCTCGGGTAGGCAGGATGATTTTAAAGGACAATATACCAGGGCTCCACTGTTGCTGGGGCTCATGAGCAACAGCTTTTGGGACCCTTGTCACATTCTGGCTGGCTCTTCGCACCCAAAACTGCCTTCCCGGAGCAGGGATGAGTTGCATTGCACTGTATCCTGCCTCCTTTGACAGCACAGTTGTTCACCAGGTGGTTGGTCACCTTAGGCTGCTCTCCAACAGTGGGCCAAAAGTGTGGTCTGGCCTTTGGAGGGAAAGCATCTGCAGCTCCCTCTGTGGCTCTGTGCATGTTTTCCTGGGCAAAGCCCTTAACCTGCCTGCCCTTGTCTCTGCCTGTATGGCTGGGAGGAGGCTGCTCACCTGCTGCCCGGGGCGAGCGTTGTGAAATGCTTTGGGTTCCTTCAGCTGGCGAGAGGCTGGCGATGGTGTTTGTCGTGCACCCCGTGACCTGGAAAGCACTGTGCAAACCTGTGCCTTGCTGTCGACATGAACAGCAATTGCAGGAGGCTCTTTCCTGCCTGTCCCGCACGAGAGCAGGAACTTCCCTGGTTCCTCGCAGGGCGAGACTGGCCTCGCTGCATTCCTGGGAGAAGGAGATTTTTGTTTACTGCCCAGGAAGCGGAGGCCAGGCCACCCACTGCTCTGTCATTCAGTGCTGCACGAGCGCTGCCGCCTGGTCTGGCATGCCTCGCTGCATCGCGGGGCTTTCTGGGGCACTTAGCCCAAAACAGTGATTCCTACCCACAGATAGGTTCAGGTTTGGTTTCCTCCATCAAGCTGCGCTTGGGACTTGGGGTTGTGCCTCCATCCACAGCCCAAATACTGAGACTGTTGGGCAGCTGTTGGGTGACCACTGGGCATAGTGTCCTGATGGCCCTGTCCTTTCCTTCTTCCATCCTCTTTGCTACTTTCTGGTGCTGATGGAGACACCCTGGGGGCTGCCAAAAAAGGATCATTGTCTTGGAAAGAGCCAGGCTTGCACAGCTCTCCCCATTGCAGGATTTTGGGTTGGCCATGAGGATGGTGTTTTGGACATGGGGGTTGCTCCAAGACCCATCTCACTGGGGTCTTCGTCCCTGGCACGGGGTGGCCTTCAGTGCTGATGAGGCAGGTGGCATCCGAGCTCCTCATCCTCCTTGTACAAGTAGCAACTGTCCTGTTTGCCGTGGGCACTTGCCCACCCCTCCTGAACAGCCCACTGCGTGTGAAGACACCCAGGCTCACAGTGCCCCTCCCTGGCCTGCAGACTCTGAACTGCCAGCAGGGTTCCAAATGGGAAGGTGCAGGTGAGGTAGCCTGAAAATGGCCTTTCCTTCCCCTAAAAATAGTATTCACAGTTTCAGCCACATTAGGAAAAAGATGGGGGCAGTGGATCCTGGGCTATGTGTCCCTAAGCAGTGGCCCTGGGCTACGTAGCACGGTGTGTCTGACTTCCCAGGGCCCTGCTGGCTGGGGCAGGGTCTGGGGAGCCAGGGCTGCATCTTCTCTCTGATTGTGCCCAGCTTATCTCGCCCAGGGGCATAAAGGTTGAAAATGTCTCTCTTTTTCTGCAAAAAATAGATATTTGACATGTTTTCCATCACAAGCTTAGCTACATTATCTTGCACTTACATATCAGTGTCTGACTCAGAAACGATACGACTCTTCCAAAAAAAGAAGACCTCCTTTCTGTGTATTTTGGGACGTTAATCAGCTTCAAACGCAAGTCAGAATTCTGCCTTGTTCTTGGGAAACAGCAAGGACATTGCCAGATGCTCGTGCCAATTGGAGCAGCCTGGGAAATTTTTTATTAGATGTTTTTTTTTGTTGCACAGTCAGTTCATCAAATGAAACTCTCTCCAGGAAAAAGTCTGAATTTCTTATTTCCCATAAGAGATAATTGCGCTTGGAAATGTTGAATCCTATTTGGGTATTTTCTACACAGGAGCTTGTGTTTTCCTCACCATTTCTCTTATTTTGAGGTTTGAGCTGGCTTTGATTGCAAATGTCGCCATTAAAACAATCATTTCAGGTTTCTTGAAAGGAGGCAGCGGATGGACGGAAGCAGCTGCTCCTTCACAGCAGTCGTCTTACCCAGCTCAGGATCAGACATGTTTTCCATCGAATGTTTCCCCTAAGATGAAAGGACAGTTTCCTGCCCTCCTGCCGATAAATTATGACTCGTGCATATTCCCCGTGTCCCTCTAATGAGGGTGATGGGAAATGGAGCAATACAAGGGCTGGAGTTAAGGCTACCGAGCTGTGATGCTCCTTCACCCGGGACTGGGTACTGAGGCCACATCTTTCCCTGCAATGCCAGCGCTGAAAAGCCCTGCGTGGATAACGGCGCAGCTCTCTAGGGAGTGGTACGAGCGGCTTCTTGAAGCCTGTCATTTATCCAGTGCCAGGCAGCCTGTGTTGCAGGGTGAGGCAGGTTCCCACTGCCCCGGTGCAGCAGCAGCCCACGCTGTGCGCCACGGGCGGTGGGTTTGGCCGCAGGGACCGCTGCCCCACTGACGGGCTGCCTTGCCGGCGCTCTGGGGCTGCAGATATGCTCCTGTTATTTCCTACTTGCCCTCCATCGCACTGCCTACTCTCTGTTCCAGGAATGCCAAGCAGATGCCAGCGGCGGTGGCTGAAGCCCTGCAGTCGGTGTTGCAGCTGGAAGGTGGCCTGTCGCCCTCCGAAGCAGAGGAGCATTTAACAGCCCTGGAAAGGTCCCAGCGCTTCCAGTCTGAAACCTGGTCGTAAGCCTGGCTCCCTGCCTCCCCTTCCCTGCGAACTCTGCCTGAATAAAGGAGCCAGCAAAATGATCCACCTCTGGCATCATCCTTGGGCTGAGATTATACCAGCCAGGACAGGGGCCTGGCAAAGTAGGGGGATTTACCCAGCCAGCCCTTCCCTGATGGCAGCGGGGCCACGGTGGGCAGGGGAACCCGTCTCCTGAGGGCGTGGGTTTGGCGTGGGTAAAGCCTGGCTCCCCGTGCCCGCACCCCACCAGAGCGGAGATGAGAAGTTGTGGTGGGATGCTGCTGGCTGGCTCCTGCGTGGCACCGAGCTGCTGTTCTGCATGCTCCAGCTCCTGGGGTCCCCATGCTGGGTGAGCAGCATCTGCAGGCATTGCTAGAGCTACGGCGTTGGCAGCAGCCATTGTTTGTGGTAGGACCTAGAGGAAATGAGCTGTTGCATGGTTGTCCCTCCACCCTGGCATTAGTCAGCGGCAGCAGCGCTTGCTGCAGGAGGCTGCCTTGACAGACCTGTTCCCCCTGTCTCCAGTGGCTGAGGCCAGGCGGGATGGGCGCAGGAGGAAGCTTCGATCCCTCTGTCTCTGCTGCCAGTTCATCTTCCAGAGCCTGTTTGATGATGAGGTTTGAGCTCCCCAAGTGCCAGTTCCCATTGAGTTAGCCCATTCCTTGAGCACCCGCTCTGCTGGACCCATCCTCCGCCCCATCCTGGGAGCTGCTCCCAGCTGGGGCCGGGGGAGCCGGCAGCCTCCAGCCCTTTCCCTGCAGCCTCGGGGCTGTGTGCCCTCCTGGCCCTGCCCGTGCCCCAGTGGGGTCAGTGCCACCACCTTCCTCCCCCAGTTCAGTGAACTCGGTGCCACTGTGTAAATAGCAATTAGGGCCCAGGGCATGAATCAGCCGGCGACAGTCCCTGGGAGCAGACTGGGACAGGAAGGGACAGCGGTGCCACACCATGCCTGTGACCCAGCCACCCTCCCACATGCAGGATCACGGGGTCCTGCACAGGCGAGTAGCGCCCGAGGGCAGGCATTGCTCGAGCTATGGCACTGCAGTGAGTGGAAAGGGGGTGCTTTTTGTGTCTCCCCACCCCCCTGCTTTGCTGGCGCTGCCTTGCTGTGAGGAGCTGTTGTAGCTGCAGACCCAGGCTGGGCTGGGTGTCTCCATGCACTGGGGGCAGCTGGGAGGACAGCGTGGAGCTGCTGCATGGTGGCCATCACACTGGTGACACCGTCCCCTTCCGTGGGGCACTCTCCAGGCTGTGCTCTTCCTTCCAAGCCCTGCAAGCTGCTTATGGGCCATGGCAAGGAGAGGTGGCCCAGCACAGGGAGTGACCTGGGGGACGGATAAGGTGGGGGACTGTACTGGGGCAGCGCAGGACCCATGCTGGTGTGCTGTATTGGATGTGAGCTGGGGGGCTGTACTGGGAGCAGAGCAGGGTTAGCACTGGGGTCTGAGCTGGGGGGTCTGACTGGGACAGTGCAGGGCCCATGTGGCCGTGCCCCACAGGCAGCCGTGTGGGGAGCTCTGGCCGCAGAGGCGGCTCCATTTTTGCTGGGCGAGGAGAAGAGGCGGCCGTGGGCCCAGCTCCTCCCCGGCTCCCACGGGAGCTGATTGGCGCGGGCATGGCTGCCTGCCCCGGGCTGCCTGCATTTGAGCCGCTTCCAGCAGCTGACAAACCAGACTGGTTAGAGCCAGGCTCGGCCCCAGCCCTGCCTGGCCCACAGCCGGCCGCGCCTGCCTGCACGGGAGCCTGCCACGCCTGCACCCCTTGCCGGCACAGCGGGCAGCGCCCGGCAGCGCCCAGCTTGTTGCCCTCTCCTCTGGACCGTGGCGGGTCAGTACTGCGTCGGCACTGGGGAGGAGGAAGAGGAGGAGGAGGAGGAAGTGACTGCTGGATACTCACGGCAATACCCCTCTTGGGGTGGCTTATTGGTGAGGGTGATGGGGACGCGCCTCGCTTCGGGGGCTCCTGACCCGTCAGTCTGGGAGGGTGTTCCAAACTGTGCTGGAGGGATGACAGGACTCGGCGTGGATGCCGCTGCCTTTAAACCCTTCTGGCAGCCGTGCTGAAGGCCAACTCCTGCCCTGGAGCAGCACCCACGTCCCGCACCCAGCCCTGAGGGGACTCGGGGGGTGGCGGGTGAGGGGGGTGGCCGTGGAGCAGCTGCCCCCATGGAGCCGGCAGTGGGCGAGGAAGCAGAGCCTGGCCCCCAGCCCGTGTGGGCAGCCGGTGGGGAGGGCTGTGCTGGGCAGCAAGGGGAGAGCGAGACTGTGGGGTCGGGGGGCCCTGGGGAGCTGCCCCGGCTCTGCGGAGAGGTGCCAGCCGCTGCCTGGGGCTGCTGGAACCCACCAGCAGTGGTGGAGGATGCAACCAAGCCGCTCCTGCCCGGGCATGATGAGTTGCCTGCCCATGGTGCCTCCCTGCCTGCAGGGCAGGACCCTGCCCCTGCCCCTGCTCCTGCCATCAGCCCCATCCTGCCCCGTGGGGAGAGCCCGGCACCGTGCCAGGGGTCATCCAGCCTGGAAAGCGCCTTCAGCTCCACCCTGAGCCTCTCCGGCGAGGAAGAGGAGACGTCAAGTGACGAGGTGGCAGCGGCGGCAAAGCCATGCCATGTGCCGGCGGGCAGCGAGGATGAGTGTCCCATCTGCACAGAGCCCTACGACGACCAACGGCACAAACCGGCCCTGCTCAACTGCAACCATGGGCTGTGCCGCGCCTGCCTGCGCGCCATCATGGACACAGCTGCCGGTGCCGAGTTTGGCCGCGTGCGCTGCCCCATCTGCCGCCAGAAGACACCCATGCTGGAGTGGGAGATCTGCAAGCTGCAAGAGGAGCTGCTCCTGCTGCACGCTCAGCCCAGCTCCCCCAGCGCCCTGGCCACCCCCCGGCCCCCCGCCCTGCCGCCCCGGCGCCCGGGCCTCCTCGGTGCCCTCGAGCATCGCTTCCAGGTGCGCTTCCACACCAGCCGCATGTTCGGGTGCCTGCCCTGCGTCCGCTACCCGCCCTGCCTCATCCGCGGGCTGGGGCGGCTGGAGCGCCACTGCCGCTGCTGCTACCTCCTGGTGCTGGCACTGCTGCTGGCGGCTGAGATGCTCAGCCTGCTCCTCATCTTCCTCCCCATCGTCCTGATGGTGCTGCTCTTCCTCATCCTCGATAAATAGCGCTGCGTTTGTGCCTCCAGGCTGGGCCACGCGTGGGGAGAAGAGCCCCGCTTCCATGTCGCCCCTGGGTCTGGTGCTGGGTGGTGATGGCAGCCTGGGAGTGAGCCTGGGAACCCAGGCACCCGGCGTGTCCCGGCGCTGCCGGTGAGCCCGGAGTGGGTGAGGCAGTGGAGGAGCTGGAGCTGGAGCGGGCAGCTGAGGGAGGTGACCCCAGAGCTGGCATCGCCTGCGTCCCACCGGGCACCGGGTGACACGTCGCTGCAACAGTGAAGGGGCGGATGGAGCGGGAGCCCTTCCTGCACCGGGGGCACGTCCCTGGTACGGGGCTGGGGACTGGAGGGGCTCTGCGGGCAGAGCAGGGCTGGGCCGTGGGCTGTGCTGCCCGCACCAGCACAGACAGACTGGGGTTCCCCCGCACAGACTGGAAATACATCTTGCATTTGTACCACGGCGGTGTCAGGCTGAGTTCGATGTCTGGCCTGGCCTGGGCATGTCCCCTCGGGCTGAGCGGTGACACAAGCAGGGGACAGGGACAGCCAGTGGTCCCCAGTCACCCTGGGAGAGGGTGCCTGCCCCCACTGTGGCACCTCCCAGCCCTGGCTGAGCAGTACCAGCCTGTGCTCATGCCTTGCCCTGAGCGGAGATAAGAGAGCAAACACAGCTCTGTCCCCTGCAGCTTGGCGCTGGCAGCACCAAGCAGGACCGGCCGGCGGGGCCCTGGGCACCCCGGCACCATGTGCCTGAGGACAGGCGGGTTTGCCCGCGGCCAGGCACCACAGGCAGAGGAGCCCACAGCACCGCAGCACTGGGGCTGTGCCCATGTGGGACCTGCCCATGTCTGCAGCGGGCAGGAATATCTCTGCGCTGAGCGGGATGTGGGCTCTGCTCCTTACTTGGCAGCCGGCTTCATGCGGGGGCTGCGTCCCAGCCAGGCATCGTGCCCCACTCCACAGGACCTCCCTGGGCCGATGCCACAGCACAGCTCTTCTGTACCCTGGTCCCCACCACGCTGCAGGGCATGGGGCTGGCAGCAGTTTACTGGGGACACCCGCACCCGGAGGGGCAGGGGATGGGGCTGGCACTGCGCTTTCAGCCACCTTTGGGGTGGCAGTGGGTGGCAGGGAGGTGTCAGACCCCCTCAACCCCCCCAAGATCCCATCAGGGGAGTCAGGCACCCATCTTCACAGCCGGGATGTGCTGCGCTTTATTTATCCCTGCCAGCCTCCTCTCGGCGCCCTGCCAAAGCTCTACACAGACCCTGTGCCAAATTGCCCCCCTGTGTTGTCACCCCTCTCCGTCCCCACCCTGCCTGTCCCTGCCGCGGGGCTGGCTGACACTGCCATGCCCTGTCCTCCTGCCCGGCCGCGCCGGGGTTGTGCAACCAGCCGGGTGCCATGGCTTCGCCCTTCTCACCCGGAAAGGCGGCGCGGGCACCTCCCCAGGGCTGCGGGTGCGGGGACGGCAGGGTACACGGGGTACCACCACCCACCCCCTTCGCCCTCCCCCTGCAAAGGGAGTCAGGGCAGCGGGGAGCAAGCGAACGCTGTCCTGCCCGCACAGCCCCGCGGGAAATCCGTGCCCTTGTGCCGACAGCGGCAGCGATTTGGGCCGTGAGCTTTGCCGGGGCTCGTGGGCTGCTCTCAGCATCCGCGCTGCCGTGCTTTGCTCCGGCAAAGCGCCAAGGCGCGGGAGGCAGCGGCAGGAGCAGGGCACCCCGAAATGGGTCAGGCCGGGAGGCAGAGGCAGGCGGTTCCCCCCCAGCCCCCCTCATGCCAAGGAGTATTTATTTATACCAAGTGGAGCAGCTCCATCAGGAGAAGCGTCAGCTCAGCCCTGGCCGGAGGCATTTTCGGCTAGATGGGGCCTGCGGGGAGGGGGGGGCTGCGACACCTGGGGGGGCCCTGCCACCGCCTGGGAGCCTGGCACGTGTCCCTGCTCTACATTACATGGAGGGGGGATAACGGTCTTCTGGGCAAACCAGGCCAGAGCTGTCCCCAGGGGGACACGATGCAGGACAGTGCACCCTCCAGCATGTCCGCGCTCCCCTCGCCGGGCTGCCGGCACCTTTGGGTGCTAAAAGCTGGCAAAGGGCACGTAAATCCCCCTGGGGATGGGGTGCCTGGGGGGCTGCGGTGTGGGACCGACCCCGTGGGCGATGCAGAGCCCGGCAGTGCCGCGGTGCGCAGGCAGGGCTGGCCCACGGGAGCCTGGCTGCAATCTCCGCTCACAAGGACTCGGTTATATTTAGCGTGCCGAGATAGCGGCGAGCGGCACGGCGGGTGTGCCGCAGCACGGCGAGCTGGGGCCGGGGGCGGCGTGCCGAGAGTCACGGGAGGCTGCGGCAGGGCTCCGGCTGCGGGGCACCGTCCCCCCGCACAGCCCCCCCAAAACCCCTCACACAGCCCCACACATGCAGCCTCTGATCCCTTGCAGTCCCCTTGTGTCCCCCCCAGCACCGTGCCCCCCCCCAGCAGCCNCCACTGCAGCCCCCAGCACCCTCCTACAGCCCCTCCATGCACCCCAGTCTCACCAGGCACACCCCCAGGCAGCCCTCACCCACCTTCTCACCAGCTCTTCTTTGCTGCCCCCCCC
>RSEF01000017.1:861016-873870 GCA_003993805.1 Himantopus leucocephalus
GGGGGGGGGGGGGGGCTGCAGCTTGGGCACCCCCCTTTCCCCCTCCGGCAGGTGCAGGCGGGCGGGCTCGGTCCCCGCTGTCCCGCGGGGTTCGGCGGGCGCGGGCGCTGCCTCTGCGCGCTCCCGCTCGGCTGCCGCCCGGTGCCCGCAGTGCCGCCGCAGTGGTGCAGGCGGCTCACATTTCTCTCGCTCAGCAGCGCCGGGGCCCGCCGGCCCGACGCCCCGCACACACACACACACACTCACACACACACCCCCGCCGGGCCCTGCCCCGCCGCGCCCCCCCCTCCCCGGGCTCCGTCTCCAGCCCCCCCCTCCCGTCCCCCCGTCCCCCCCGTACCGGGTCCCGGTGGGGTGTTTCGGAGGGGACTGCGGTGACTCAGCATCCGCCGCTGGAAACGGCTCGGCGGCGCAGGCTGGGGAGCGGGCGATGCTGCTGGGGGGGAGGAGGGGGGGCAGAGGGTTTGGGGGCAGCATCGGAGAGCGTGGGGCGGCAGACAGGGGGGCCCCTGCCAGCAGCCCCCGCAGCTTTCGGCGCTAGAGAAAGGTCACAACACCAGTAATACCTCCCCCCCACCCCCCCACACACACTTTTTCCCGCTGCCGGGTCAGAGCGATGCACCCCACCGTGTCCTGAGGGACCCCTGCCTGACCCGGACCCACAGCCACCCTGTGGGAGCGCAGCGGAGGGGTTCTCCCCACGCTGAGGTCAAAACCCGACTGAGCATCCCAGTCCCGGCTGAGCTCTCTGGAGGGGGGAGCAGGGCACAGGATCTCGCTGGTCTCTGGGGGATGTGCTGGGCCCAGCACAGTGTGGGGGTGTCACGCTGCCACTGGGTACCAGCAATGCTGTCAGGTTCCTGGGGAGCACTGGGGAGCATCGTGCCATGGTCTTGCTGTTTTGGCCCACCTCACTGGCACAGGCAGACACGAGCCCACGGGCTGGGGACACCCCACATCATGCCCCGGGAGGACAACTCCTGGTCTGTACTTCCCGGCTCCTGCCATGCCCTGGCAGATGTTAGAGGCCGGACTGCCCTCTCCCCCCACCGTGGGTGCCTCCAGCGTGGGGACTCCACAGGCAGGCAGCCAAAATGGGCAGCCAGCCCCACGTGGACCCCCCCAACTCCCCAGCCACACTCAAACCCAGAGCTCTCAGCTAACCCGCCCAGTGACAGTGACCCAGGCACGTGCACACCCGAACCCAAAACCGCTCCATCCCTCCATCCCGCCTTGGATGGGGCAGGGTGCCGGTGGGGGCTCACCAGGCTCCTTTGCTGGTGTTTCCCTGCTTGTGTCACCCACTGCTGCTTTCAAGCTCTTTATACTCCTCAGCTGGGCCCAGGATTTTCCCTGGATGTTGATGCCCCCCCGAAGGTTACCCTGCCCAGACCCCCTTGCTGACCCTCCAGCCTTACTGCAGCAAAGACCCGGCCACCACTTGCTCCTGGAATAAGGGACCTGTGGGGGCCTGGAGCAGCGCTGTGACTGCACAGCCACATCGTGCTCACGCCATCGCTGTCCCCTGGGCCCTCCATCAGTGGGACAGGCGCAGAAGCTGGAGCTGAACAGCTCTGCATCCCCACTCTCAGCCCAGAGGAAAGCTCAGCTCCATCAGGCCTTGCGCATCCCATAGATGATCCAACCACCCACACTCCAGGCACTGATGCTAAAAATCTCACGCAGATGCCTGGCCCGGAGGAGATGACCAAACCCACGTGGTCCAGAGGGGTCCCCCAGCAGCCCAAGGGCTCAGCCACGCTCCATCCTCAGACTGGACCGACCCGAGAGCGCGGCTTCCCGCTGCGACCACGCAGCTTCACCCACCAGCTGCCTCCGCCTGGAAATCCATGCTCCCCTCCTGACAGCGTTTGCGGTTGTATTTTTAATCTTCTGGTTTCTCATTGGATGACGGATTTTGTAACAACTTTGCCTCTGGTCCCTCTAAGTGTAATTCTTTGATCTGCTCACCTGCCGAAATCGGTGTGAGGCTGCTGCTGTCTGGCACCCTAACAGTGCTAAACAGGGATTCCCTTAATCTTCCCCATCCCCTTAGTGTCAGTTTTTGCTTACTTTCCTGCTAGCGCTTCTGGATGCAGATAGCACGAACTGATATATTATGCTCGAACTCACGGAGTAAAGGAAATTGCAGGAAGTGAGTGAGCATGAGCCATTTTCTGTTATTAATTCATATGGCATTCCCGTGCTGACCCAGCTACACGCTGCTATTCCATGAGTTAAGCAACAGCTCTATTTAAAAATAATCATAAATGATATCAGGCATCTTTTCTGCTGAATAAGACTGTGTTTGTGCCAAGATGCTGGGGATCTTCGTGTTTCCCCAATGGCTCTGCTAGTCTCCGCTTCACGTACTGGGTGGACGTGGCAGCGCATCCTCCCCGTCCCGGCACAGGAGCGCTTCTCAGCCTCTCCTCCCCCTATTCAGGTACTTGTGAAGCAGTCTGCAGCTCGAGCCAAAGCTTCGCGCTTCTTTTCTCCTCGAGCTTGCATTAGGCTTGATGGGATCCTTGGTGGCAAGTGCCACTGGTTAACTGTTGTGCGAGGGAGGCTTTGGCCCCAAGTTTCCATCCCAGCGTGCGCGTGCTCAACAAGACTTGCAGAGCTCTCCCAGGCTTGCTTTGGGAGGTGCAGAGTTTTCCCTTTTCTCTGCTGAGTTGGTCCACCAAGATCTCTGCTTTCCACCCCAAACTGAAACTAATCTCATCCTTCAAAGCCGAGTCCCTTCATCTCTGGCTGGGCCCGGGTGGCCACCCTCTCAAGTGATGTCACTACCAAATCCCAGTCCCTGTGGCCAACTCTAACCTTTGCCTTTGGGTCTGGGCATACTCTTATTCCTGGGTTTAACACCTAACTTTGTCATATACACACATATGCTGCGTTATCTTTCATGAAAATCCATTGTATTGTGTGTTATCATAAATGTACATCATTATGCTGCACGTGGATATTCTCAGCATGTCTTCTGAGCGGTGGTGATGTGATATGGCATGCTCTTCTGGGTTACACAAACAGCACGGATTTATTTTACCATTCTCTGAGACCTTTCCAGCAGGCTGCGCGTGCCCTTGGGTTCGGAGGGAGCTCCTAAGCTCAAGTGTATCCGCCGTTGCCCATGTCCTGCATCAAGCTCTACTTGGACAGACACGCGGGAGCAGCTTTGCCAGTGGGTTTGCTTCATGTCACCCAGACAAACGAAGGTTTGCTTCTATAACCAAGTGGTGGTTGTTCCTCGGTACTCTGCGTGCAACCACAGCTCCTTTCTGCAAAACTCATTACTTTCCAGTGTCATAAATGGATCATTTCTAAACCTTTGGTTTACAGATGCATTGCGAGACGTAACACCTCTGGCCACTCTCTGCTGCAGCTGTGCTGAGATGAACGGTGATGCCAGAACATAATTTGACCCTAAATTTCTTCCTCATCATCTGCATCAGCCATCATCAGCTCGGTCGTCCAGCTGCATGCTCAGGATTTTATTGTCCTTCTGGATTTATAATGCTTGCGGAGAAGGACCAGCTCTAACAGGATGCTTTCTTCTCCGCTTGGTGCTGACCCTGTGCTGCGGCTTCACACGTGTTGTTGCTTTCCACTCAACCCGAGAGAGCCGGCAGCTCCGCGCGTGCCAAACCGTCCTGCCCCGCGTCCCGGATCCCATCTACCACGTGCAGACCTGGCGTTGCGCTTTGCTGTCCGTCCTTCTGGCAGCAGCACCTGGGGTGCTTTTGCAATGACTCACGCCACTTTTATTTACTGCTTGCCGCTCTCGTTACAGAGTTCGTTTGACCAGGTCCTGCACACGCCAACAGCTCTTTCCAAAATCCAGCCTGTTTCTTGCAATGATTTTGTTTTGCACTGGTGAATCACTCATCACACAGATAATTCACCCACAAAAAAAAATGAGCTCATCTTCAGCTTTCCAGAAAGCAGCTTTATCGGCAGGTCTGTAGGGGCCAGGCACCGGCGCCAGCGCCTGCCCGGCTGCTCTGCGGCGCCGGAGGGACAGCCCAGCCCAGCGTGGTACCCATGCTCCATATTAAGTCTTTTCATCCTCCATGCTCCATCGTGCCATGCTCCATCCCCTCGGTATTGTCTCTCCTTCCTGGGGTAAAGCATCAGGAGAAGGGACCCCAAATGCCATGAGGGCCACCCTCCCAGTCAGAGACCCTCCAGGCCTGGCTGAGGTGGCATCAGCCCCGCAATGGCCGGCACAGACACCAAGAGAAGTGGAAAGCAGGGCAGCTCTCACACCGCGCGTCTACCGTGCGGTTCCACCAAAACTATCGCAGGAGCTGTCTGCAGCTCCTGGGATGTGCAGCTTGCCCAGGCAGAGCAAACACCATTTTGAAGGAGGGATGCTATTAAAAATCTGCCAAGAAACCAGCAGAGTCGCTTGTTGCCAGCTGGTTGCTTAAGGATGCAACCAGCTGCCGCAGAGCTGGTTGCTCTGGTTGCTGTTTGAAGCAGCAGAAGTGTGTGGGTTGGTGGTGGTCGGGACCTGACCATTGACGCTCTTGCAGTACAGTCCTAACGCGTTGATGGGGGTTTGAATGCGGCAGCTTCTGGGCTTGCAGCCCTCTACAGAGACTCCACCATGAGAAAAACGGTGCTCAGAAGATCTGCAAAGTGGTCTAAAGCCTGTGGCTCTTCCACAGGCTACCACACACAAACCTTGAGATTATGGGAATCGTAAGGTCCATGGCACGACAGACCCACGTGCACAGTGGTCTGGCCAGCTCGAAGGGTATGGATGTTGCTAAAGCCCCGAGCAGATCCAAATGGGTACAATCATTATTTTTACTATTCCTTCATTTTAGTGATTAATACTGTGGCCACTTCTAGGAGCCCTTGGTGTGAAGTGAGCGCCCACCCTGCTGGTGCTGCACCGACAGCAGGAGGGCAGGGAGGAGGAGGAGGGATGCACGTGGGATGGGGAGAGATCAAGGCAGCAGGGCCAGAGAGGCCATCTCCTCTCTCCTTGGACGCGGTGACCTTCATTCCCCTCCTCACCAGCGCCCTGCTTGCAGACCTGGGGTTGCTCAGCTGTCAGAAGAGAAGATTCATGGAAAATTCATTGCTCTACACAGCTATCTCATGGGAGGAGGGAGAAAGGATGAGGATCAACAGCCACAAGCCGGGATGTGGGAAATTCCAGCTGTATTTCCCTATAGCTGTGCAGGGAAAAGCTTTTTCACTTTGAGGGTCAAACATTGCACCAGGGCACAGAGAGGTGGTGGGATCTCCAGCCTTGGAGATGTTCAAAGCCACTCTGCCTGAGGTCCAGAGCAACACGCTGGCCATGCTTTGAGCCGGGGGTTGGACTCTGTTATGGGACTGGGACCAGCCGCAGTCCCCGCGGGGCAAGTGCGGTCCCCTGCTCCCATCAGAGCTCCCTTCTTCAGCTGGCAGCTGCATGTCCCCCAGTGCCGTGTGTGCACAGTCCCAGGGACTCCCAAGGCAAGGAGGATATTTCACATCTTGCTGGTGCCACAGCAGTAGCGCAGTCACATGAGAAGCTCCCTCCTGGTCCTGCGGTGCTGACAGGGGCCGATGGGGAGATCTGGAGCTCCCTGGGAGCTGCTGGCCCGGGCAGGGGGCGGCCACAAAGGGCTCAGAGCTGCATTTCAGGGGTGAGAGGGTGCAAGGAAGACCCACATCCTTTAGAAAACACCTTGTGCCCAGGCGAAACAGGACAGGGATGGCCCAGAAATAGAAATGGCAGCTCTGCAGAAACCTTCGCCCTTCCCATCCAGCCCAGCTGATGCTGGGTTTAACAGAGCCCGAGGGATCTGAGGCTCAGCAGAAACCAGAGCATGCAGCAGCGTGGGGATACGGCCGCTCCTCCCAGCCCTCCTTCGCCGGGTTGGGCGGGTGCAGAGCTGGTGGAGCAGCTCCGGTGCCGGCGATGCTGGGGCTGAGGCAGACGCCTTGTAATTGCCGTGACATTTAGTGTTTGCTTTGCTGGCTTCCCGGGAAAGCCCGGCGCTGCCTGCGCTTGTAACCTGACAGCGCTGCTCGCCTGGATGCAGCGGCGAGATACAAACTGGGTCAGGGAGAGGGAGGCGGCGCGGTGGCTGCGTGCGCCTTCAAGATGCCCATCCGCACTGTGGTGGGGCAAGGTGGTCCTGGCACGGGTGACGAGGTGCCCAAGCTCCTGCTTGTCCCTCCCCAGGGCTGCAGGGCTGGGTGCTGCCTTCGCGAGGGTACGGCTCCAAAGAGCAAGCCGGCACTGAAGCAGCAATTTGTTTTTGCAGCAGAATTTCAACTTTTTCAGGCAAACTTCCCCAAAAGCAGTGGACGGGACCTGTTGAGCCCTGCCCGGCTCCTGGGCAGGGCCACTGCCACCCCTGGGTCTGAAGGCAGCCCCACACACGAGGCCATGGCCGCGCTTGCGGGTGGTGGGATCCTGCTGTCCCAGTGTGGCTGTCCCAGCGTTCCCAGCAGGACCTGGGGGCACAACGTGCTCCCCCATCCCTGCCGGCAGCAGCCCCCAGGTCTCCTGCCACCCCCCTGCTCAGCTTGGGCAACCGATGCTCTTATATGGAGCACCGCAGTTGCATTTCTAGGTTAGTTGGGTGAATTTGAGCATTGACCCCAGGATTTTGTTTTCCCGGCGTGCCTGTAACCCTCCCGGGGCGCTCTGTGGGTGCACGGCCGGGAGCTGCCGCCTGCGCGGCTCCTGCTCCGGCGCGGCGGAAGCTCCTGCGGCACGGCGGCTGGCGGGCGCGCAGGGGCTGCGGAGCAGGCGCTCCTTCGCTGCGGTTTGAGCACCGGGACCTGAGCTGCCGCTTGCTCTGAGCGTGCGGCGGGGAGAGCTTCAGCTGGGGAAGAGCAGCGGCGTGCAGAGCCGGGGACAGGCAGTTGCAAAGGGGAGGGGGCGGGCGGTACAAGGAAACGCAGGAGCTGGTGAACTCCGCGGCATCGCCTTGGGTGGAAGCTGGGAGCCATGAAGAGCCCTTGGCAGAGGGTCCGTGGGAGGGGGCTGCATCCGTGGGGATGGAATGGTGTGTGGTACTGGTTGTTGGGGAGGTTTCCTGGGGCTGACAGCATCATCTGGCCTTGGGGTGTCCATCATATCTCTCCTCTCCCTGATTACTTCAGTATTCCAAGGGCCTGATGTATTCGGTGCTGGGAGCCATCCTGGGATCCTGCAGGAGGTCCCATGGCCCATCTCTCCCCTGCTGTGAGGACCCCCTGCCTGGTGCCTTGGCTGGAGGGGACCCCTGGGCACAGGGGGGTTGTCACAGCCTGGTGGTCACGTGCAGGTGGCGGTGAAGGGAGCAGTTGCACAGGAGCCAGCTCCATCACCAGTGTGACATGGGGATACGAGCTCTTTCCATATAATGGGAACCGGTGCTCCAACCTGGAAGGGGACGTGGCATGCCCGGACTGCTGGGGGAGCTGTTGGGCCCCCGTCGGGGCAGTGTGTTGTCCCCAGGACGGCACAGGAGTAAGCAGAGAGATTTGTACCACCATGAGCCATGTTCCTGCCTGCTGGGGGCACGTGTGGCTTTGGGGGAGACGGGCAGCTGTGCAGGGGGCTGAGCACCCACGCAGCCCCCCAGGATTCTCTGAAGCCATCGTGGTCCTGTGGATGGGGAAGAAGGCGCAGTTTTGGGTACAAGCTGGAGGATGAGGGCCATCCCCCAGCAAGGCGGAAGGGGTCTCCGGGGAGCCCCCCGCCTGCCGGGGCTCACCCAGGCCCCGAATCTCTGCAGGAGCCTGATCTACGCACAAGGGTTTGGGGCCGGCAGAGATGCGGAGGAGGATCTGCATCAGCACAGGGGCCGCCTGCCCGGCGGCTGCCCGCATGCCAGCATGGAGCTGCCAGGCTGTGCAAGCCCAGTGCTCCTGTCTCTCAGCAGCACGACAGACACAAATGGGAGCAGACAGGCCGGCTCGAGCGGTAAAGATCAAACCCTGGGAGCCCGGGGCTGCTGTCAGCGCGAGACGGGGCACTCGGAGCCATCCCGGGAGCAGCAGCCCCGTCACTCGCCCTGCCTGGTGATGTCCCTACTAAAGTTTGGTGTCCCTGCATGGCCGCAGTGCAGTCCGCTGGCAGAGCGCGGGCAGGAGCCTGCCGGGGGCTGCCCACGCTGCCTCCGTATTGCAGCGACCATGGCAGGGGCTGCCCGTGGCTCAGGGCCATGCCACAGGGGTGGGGTACGGGGGTTTGCCTGCCCTGCATCTCAGATCCCAGAGGATGTGCAAGCCACTGCCAGGGTGCAGGAATAAACAGCCCCGCTCCTCCCACCGGGCTCTGCCGATGAGGATGCTCCTGCACCCAGCACCTCCCCAGGGGCTGTGTCCCGGCTTCTCCGCGGGCTCAGGAGGGCAGAGGGGAAGGCAGCCCCGAAACGTGGCTCTGCCGGGAAACGCTGCGGAAATTCCCCCTCCGCTGGGCCGCACGGCAGCCCCAGCCTGCATCAGCGGGTGGAAAATTCAACCGCCCGCCTCACGCTCTCGCTGAGCTGGCGGCCGTGGGAGGACGGTGCCGTGGCGGTGGCACGTGGGTCGTGGCTTGCAGGAAGCCCGCTGGCTGCACCCACGCACCCCGGGGAGCGAGGCCGGGGGAGCCCCTGCGGGGTTGGGGCAGGACGGGCAGCACCCACCAAGGCGATTTGGAGGAGCAGAGGCAGATGCCAGTGGCACAGGGCTAGTACCCCGGGAACTGCAGGTCAGGGCACAGCTTCCTCATCCTCCTCCAGCCCCAACGAGGTTGCAGAGAGCTCCGGGATAAAGCATGGGCCCCAAACACCTGGATTTTGCACAACTCATTTGTCTCCCACCTGGGAAGCCATCATCACCCTGGTGCCCATGTCCTGGCAGCCCAGAGGTGGCTCATTGCGGGCAGCAGTGTGGCTGCTACCGGCGTGGAGCAGGAGGGATGAGGGTCCGTAGTGCAGCCGGGGAGCAAGGAGAGGGCACAGCTAATTGGGATAATTGCTAAAGCAGGCGAGGGGCGAGCAGGGAGGGAGGCGGCGAACAAGGAGCCGTTGTGCACAGGCGGCCCAGGCATGCGGCCCCAGCTCCAGCCGGCAGCGAGAGCCAAACAAACGGGGACTGTTTGAAGCGAGGGAGGACAAGCAGACGGCAGGACAGAAACCAGACCTCTCCGCTGGGAGAGAGCCGGAGCCAAGGGCTTAGCTGGGAGCTGGGTGCTGTGCGGGGTCTGCCTGCTCCCCGCAGGGAGAGCATCCCCGGACTGCCACGGCAAAGCCTTCGCCAGGGGCAGGACGGTGCCATACCCCGGGCAGGGACCAAAGGCTGGAGGATGGCAAAGTGCTGGGGATGCTCCAGGCCAGGAGATGGGTGACAGCCCTTCTGTTGCAGCTGTCCCCGGGACTGGAAACCTTCAATCGTGGAAAAAAAGCAGGAAATCGGCCCCTCATCCTAAAAAAAACCATCGGCAGGTGTAGCTGCTGCGGTCACGGCACAGCGGAAGCTGCAGTATCGCCCAGCATGGCTGTTTGCAGTGAAAGCCAAAGCGGTGCCTGCAGGGAGCCCGGTGGATATGGGTGCCAGCAGCTGCCCCCACTTCAGCCCAGCTTCTTCCTTCACAGGAAGGAGAAGTGACATCTGAGGGGGGAAAACTGTGGCTGTGCATGTGAGCTGCCAAACCAGGTGTCCCCAGCTGGGGCTCTTACAGCCCGTTTTCCAGGTCGCTCCGTGCGAGCAAGTGTTTAGCCTTGGAAGACATCCCAGGCTGTTTGCTGCTGCCTGGTCCTGAGCAGGGAACTGCAGGTTATGACTCATTGGACCTAAATCCTGCAGCATCGACCTGCCGTGGGTGCTGGGCTGAGGTTGGCAACGGGTGAATTGCCCTTCCTAAAGTCCCTGTGCAATGGCGCGACGCCACCCCGCACCGCCCCCGTCCCCATGGCACATCGCAGGAGAGGCGATGCTGCCGGGGTGCGGAGGGGGGTACATTTCTTCTGTGCTGGCCAGAGGCTCTGCCCGAGTGGGGATTTTGCACATGGGTAGGACAGAGGTTGGGGGGCAGATTTTGGCACTGGAGGATGGTGTCAACCAAAGTGCCCTGGCTCTGTGCTTGCTGGCACGCTTGGCAGCAGCAGCGCGCAGGAGCAGCTGCTGGCTCCTGGTCCAAAGCCCACCAGGAACGGCCCATCCTCAGCCCCGAAGCACTTGGTTGCTGGGAGGAGACGGGAAGGACTTGCTCCAGGCCAGGAAATCCTTGCTTTCTCCTCCAGCTGGGCCGCAGTGGGCAGCCACAATGCACGCTTCCCCCGCGCCGCTGCCAAGCCCCGGCGTGACCCGGGGGCCGGCCGGGCCGGGGAGCCACAGGGGAGAGGGACAGAGGGTGAGTGCAGGAGGGCGATAAGGAAACCAGCTCCTCTCCTTGTTCCTGCGGCCGGTACGAGCCTGGGGAGAGGAAGGCAGCAGGCCAGGCACCAGCTGACTTGTGTGATGCTGCTCTGGCTGTGCCAGCCCCAGCGCCGGATTATTTGTCCAACTCGTTATCCCTGAGGAGCGCAGCATCCCCCTGCCAGGGCAGAGCAGGGCTTAAACTAGAAAGGCTTTGGGCTCTGCAGCCACAGCTTGAGCTTCCCCGCTGTACGTGGATGACACGCAGCATAGGCTCGGAGGAGTCCAAATGCACCAGGCACTGCACATGCGCCTCTGCAGCATCCTCACCGCTGCCGCAGGCACACGGGTGAACCGGGCAGGAGGATGGGTGCCCAGCACCCGCATGTGCTACACGTGCACGTGTGCCCCAGCCATACACAGCACCCACTGCATTTTGCATGGCCCCGCTGTGCTCCCAGCGTCCCTGTCCCCCACTGCTGGGCCTGTGGGGTGGCTGAGGTGTCACATTGGGAGAGTGCAACGTGCGCAGGACAGAGCTAGCGATGGATCCTGTTGGATCTGTGGAGCTGTCAGCCCTATCTGGGGGTGTGCTTTTGCAGCAGGGTGAGCACCAGAGCCTCAGGGGGTTTTGCAGGGAAGTCTGTGCTGCCCCTCTGTACCGAGTTGAACTGCAGCAGTTGGTGCTGAGGGCAGAATTGGACCTGCCGCAGGACGAGTGCATGGCCCAGGGTCCCCCTGGTGCGCGCAGCCCACGTGCTGACCCAAATGACGAGACACATCCTGGCACTTCAGGCAATCCCTCCCTTCGAGCAGCTTTTTCAGGTCATTTCCAGGCTCTGTTTTGGCTCTAAAAGCTGCTGCCATCCTTTGGGACACATTGCATTCCTCAAGAAGCCACTAAGAACTGACAAAACTCATCACATGCCAGAGGCAGCCTACCTAGAGACAAGCAGTGTGGGGCTGCGACTCCGCACACGGACACTGGGCACGCGTGGGTGCCAGGGCCCCGTGCTATGGGGCATGGCCGTGGGGCTGCCAGGTCGCATGCTCACACGTGTGCCCACGTGCTGCATCGAAAGGCGGGTTCGGCCCCGGGACCCGCGGGGTGGGATGCTGAGCACGGGCTGCTGGCCAGCCTGGGGGATGAGCTGGATTTTGTACCGCGCTGGGATTTCCCACCCAGGGCGCTGGAAATGGGGCTGTGACACCCCAAACTCCCTGTCCCTGGCAGCTTTGTCCCCACGCACCAGTCTGTGCTCCCTACGGCACCCCTCAGAGATGCATGACCGGTCCCCTCCATGGCACCTCGTGCCCGCAGCCCCCAGCACCTCCTCCCCGCTCGGCAGGCACCCAGCTGAGCCCCCGTGCCCGGCGGCACTGACCCCATCGGGTTCTCCTTACAGACGCTCACCCCATTAATACCTCCAGCCGTGGGGACCACCCCACAGTCCTTCCTGCCCCCCGCCCCAGCCTCACTCTGCTTTTTAATGAGGAGACAGCAGAGAATTAAGGCAAACGCCTTGGAGAACATCTCACCCTCGGAGGGGGGGGCCCACGAAGGGAGCCTTGTGATGTCCAGAAGAAAATCATCCCACCTGTCTGGGTTTGTTTTGCACAGCCTGAATTTGTGGTTTGGTTTCCCCAACTCATCCCCGCACCCATTTCACACACCGGCCTCCTACGGGCTCTCCTTAGCTTCAAAAAAATCCTTCAGTCCCACCAACATTGGTGAGAAGCCACTGTCTGCGTTGTGGGCCCTCACCGAGCTGCTCCCCCAGCCGACTGCAAAACCTTTCCTCCAGGAAATTCCGCTCTGCTTCGCCCTCTGCTACTGCTGGGCTGGAAAGAGCATCATCACCCTCATGTGCCTGCGCCACGGCACTGCCTCTCCCCAGGAGTGGAAGGGAAATAGTCAGCAAACATGATGCATGGATGAGTTCTTGTGTCCTGGTGACTGGGAGAGCCCCTGGGAGGAGCTAGGGAAACTCCACCGACCCTGATGTCACACGTGTGCCTGTCCCCAGGGGAAGGACGCACAGCAGTGGGATGTGCCCGTGGCTTTGTGGTGTTTGTTTGTTTTTTTTTTTCAAAAAAAACCAAAAAGAAAATAAATGCCCCTTTTGCTGTGTGTGAAACTCTGGTGAGTTGAGGCACCCCATGAGACCACTGCAGTGACTGGTACCCTGCAAAAAATCCTAGAAGCTTGTGTTCGGTCACGCGGGACCGAGCGCTGTGGGTACTCTGCCATGCTACTGCTGCGAAGACCAAGATCCTCTTTAGATGGCCATTGCAGGAATTGCTGAGCTCAGCGCTTTCCTCCCGGCTGCATGTCCCACAGCCGGGGATGCTCCTACCCCTGCAGCACCTTCTGGGCTGCAGACCATGTACTGGGAATGCAGCCCGTGGCCCCTCTGTGGGTCTGCCTCCTCATTTTTGGGCTGCTGGGAGGTGGTACGGGCTGCAAGCGAGCTCGTGGGTCGGCTAAAATAAAAAAAAAAAAAAAAAAA
>RSEF01000017.1:880747-952647 GCA_003993805.1 Himantopus leucocephalus
GCCCCGGTGTCACCCTCCCCTCCGGGCTCTGCCATCAGGGCCACACGGCCAAAGCGTACAGCTCTCATGTCGGGGTCCCCTGGGGCTGGCAGGGAGGGGAGAGCACAGCTCTGTGCCCTGCTCCCAAACCCGTGGGGTCTGCCGGGGGTCCCTTCCCCGGGCTGTGAGGAAAGCCCCGGCACTGACACCCCTGTACCGTGGGTTAATGGGGTCTCTGTCTCGCAGGAGGTGGGCAGTGCCAGCCGGGCCCCGCGTGCTGACGACAAGCAGAGAGATGGATCGTGGCGTCAGCCTGGAGAACCCCTATGCCAGTGTCAACATCCCGCGGGACCAGTTCCAGCAAAGCTTCATCACTTGCTACCTGAAGGACGAGCCCACTGTCATTGCCAACCCTGCTGCCTTGGCCACCTACAGCGTGGAGGAGCAGGCGGACCCCGCTGGCAGCTGGAACAGCCCGACCATTTCCACAGAGAAGTCCTGGTCCCATCCCTACAACCCCTATGGCAGCGTGAGGATGCCCAACGGGGAATCACCCAACTCCTTCTACACCGTCACCCTGGACAAGTCACCCAAGGGCCAGGAGAGGGAGGCCGGCGGGGAATGCAGCTGCTGCAAGTGCTGGCCCTGCCGCAGAAAGTGCTGCTGTGTTGTTTCCTAGGGCCCTCGCTGCACCCACAGGACGTGCTGACCATGGGATGGGGCCAGGTGGCCCCGCGGGGACGTGGCCGCCCTGCCTGGGCACCCCGGGTAGCTGCCCCAGCGCCCGGCAGAGCTGGCAGCCGGGAGGTGGCACCAGCTGGACTCAGCCGTTGGTTTTCACCCAGGAACTCCGCAGCCAGATACGCTGGTGGTGGGCACCTGCCAGGTCCTGAGAGCCCAGTGTGGGGTGTGGGGGAGAAGGACAGGTCCCCTCTGCCCCGCTGAAGCCCGGGAGCCTTGGGGATGATGTGTGCCAACGCAGATGCCACCAAGAAGTGCCTATGCTGGGGATGGGACAGCACGTTGAGCCTGCGGTCCTGCACACTGACCCTGACAGTCCACCCTTGCTGGGAAGCCTCCGGCTCTGGGGAAGGTGCAGGCACTGCCCGTGTGCCGGAGGGCAGATTTGGATGATGGCAGCCCTGTGTGTGTGGCAGAGGAGGACATCGTCATCGCTGTCGGAGCAGTGGAGAGGAGCCAGGGATGTGCACCCAGCCGGGAGAGGGACCCCGTCCCCAGAACCTACTGGTAACCCCCATGTAGCATCATGGGGATTCTGCAGCACTCTGCACGGAGCTCTGGCAGGGTACTGCTCCTCCTCGCCACACTGCCCGTGGGATGGAGGGAAGGAGACAGGAAGGACAGACGAAGTGTGGCAGAGTGCCAGGGAGTGCTCCATGGCAGCACCTGATGGCACAGCAGGGTTGCAGGTGTTAACGTTCCTGTGCCAGGAAACCCCTGGCCACATTTGGTTCCTCCTGCTCACGGGGTGCTGGGCACAACCCCTCGCCCCATCTGCATCCCGCCTCGGGGCTCCACACCGCGTTGCGGCCGGGTCCAGCGCGGAGGGCTGGCCCAGCGCCAGCAGTGGGGTAGCACTGGGGCACCCCGTTTGGGATGCAGATCCCCATCGTTCGCCTTCTGCGACCCCCTGGGCATGGAGGAAGGCGAGCGAGGAGCCCCCTGGCCTCTTTGCAGAGTGCTGGGGCGGCTCCGGGCTGGGTTTTTGGTTGGGGTTGGCGCCGCCGACCTGGAACAAGCCCGCCGTTGTGTTGGCGTCCGACGGGCGGCCGTGCTGCCAGGCGGCAGCTGCGTAAACGCTGCGGCTGCTGCAGGAACTGCCTGGTCTGCAGGGGCTTGGAAAGAGCGCGTGTGTTAGCAGATGACTTCAGGGTGCTGCAAATAAAATAACAGCCATCTCCTCCCCTGCCAAGGTACGCCTCTTCCCTCCGCCCTGGGTCTTCCGGGATTCCCGTGTTACTTCTTGTTTGTCCTGGCGGGTTGTGTAAGGGCAGCGCAGGGGGCACGCAGCCCTCTCCTCTCCGCTCGAAACCTGGCTTAACTGTTGCACTGCTGACTTGCGGCAGCAGCAGCGTGCGGCACGCTGAGCTCTTCAGCTCCCTGCTACCTGTCACCCTGCTGCCAGCCTGGGCCCGACGCTCCCCTCGCCCNGCCCTGCTGCCAGCCTGGGCCCGACACTCCCCTCGCCCAGGCGTTTCCAGTACAGCGTGCTCCTGCCTGCCTGGTGACGCTGGCTGGTGCCCAGCTCGACCCTGCCAAGCTGGATGGTTGTCCTGTCTTTTGGAAAGAAAGAGCCTGGCTTTGGTGGGGAAGGGCTAGGGAAGGGGAAGGTTCTTGGCTGGACCAGCTGGGTGGGCTTTGTGGCACTGCCCCGGCTGGCCGTGACCCCCTGGGAGCCCACCAGCACTGGGAACCCACCACTGCTTGGACCTCACCACTGCTTGGAGCCCACCACTACTGGGATCCCACCAGCAATGGAAGCCCACCAGGACTGGGAGCCCACCACACCTGGGAGCCCACCACTGCCAGGAAGCCCACCACCGCCAGGAAGCCCACCACCACCAGGATCCCATCAGGACTGAGAGCCCACCATTGCTGGGAGCCCACCACCACCAGGAGCCCACCACTGCCTGAAAGCCCACCACCCTTGAAATCCCGCCACCCCTGGAAGCTTCTGGGCTGGGGTGGCAGTGGCTTGGCAGCGGTGCGGGGTAGAGTCCTGCCAGTTTGCCCCCACCACCCTGACCCATCTGCCTGGCCCAGGTCCCACGCCGGTGGGTGGCCAGCGGGTGTGCGGCTCAGGAGGAGGTTGGCAGGGACACAGCCCTGTACCGCCTGCCCTGCACAAGGAGTGCTCTTGTTCGCCCTGGCTGGACCGTGGGCAGTGCTGGCATGGGGACGAGCAGATCCACCTCCTGTTTGCTTTTGTGGCCCTGACGCCAGCCCTGCCCTGCCGCAGAGCCCACCCGCAGCGTGGCTGGGCAGGGACGTGGCGTCACCACGTTGCCTTGGCTGAAGCCCGCATCCCACAGAGGCTGCTCCATGCCCTGGGGGTCCAACACGCTCTGCGGGGGCAGATGTGGTTTGGGGTGGGGGAACCGTCCCCGAGGGGTGTGCGGTGCCTTCAGCAGAGCCCCGGGCTGGCGGGGCTGGCATCAGCGGGGTGGCCAAGGGGCGAGGGATGGCTTGGCAGGGCGCTGGAGGGGCACAGCATCTGCCGGCAGTGCCGTGTGTCACTGCTGCCCTTCGCTCTGCCTAACCTTGGGGCGAAGGCAAACAAGCCGGGAGAGGCCGGGCAGAGCGTTCCCTGCCAGACACCCGGGCAATGATTAAGCTGGAGACAGCAGGAAAGCCCGGGGGGTGGGCAAGGGAGGGCAGGGGATGCTGCGCCAGACCTCCACAGGGCTCTGGGTGACACGGGCAGCTGCGGGCAGGGTCCCATGGTGCTCCCTAGGTGTGTTTCATCTTCGAAGGGTGCTCAGGGGTGCAGAGGGTTGTGCCGGGTGATTGCCACCTCCTGAGCGTGCCATGGGTGGTGGTGCGTGGCTCTGGCTCATCTGGATCAGACCTTTGCACTCCCCTGAGGGTGCCGCTCCCTGCCCTGCTGTGCCAAAGGTCCCTGCAGCCCTCGGGGATGGATCCTGGGAACAGGAAAGGACATTTCCCACCCATGCGTGTTGCTGCTGATGGCAGATATGCCTCCCCTGTGCCCGGATTCGGGTCTTTTGGCAGCGCCGACGGAGCCCAGCCGGGGCTGAAGGCTGATTCCTGGCAGCGTGCCCTCAGTGTCACCCTGCGTGGCTTGGCAGATATGTGCACAGCCCACGTCACCAAGGGCTCCCCCCGCCCCGAGCTGTGCCTGCGGGGTGCAGGGCGGGTGAGCCGGGGTGCACAGCCCCACGGCAGGGGCTGGCATGCAATGGCCAGAAGTGTCCGGGGGGGGTGTGTGTGTGTGTGTCTGGGCACAACCCGTGGATGGGACGCAGCTCTGCTGGCATCTGGGGAGGGGGACACGAGGGCTGACGGGCAGGGCAGGGGCTGGAGTGGGGTGGGAGGGCAGGCAGGGTACGTGTGTGTGTGTGTGTGTGTGCATGCGCATTTCTGCAAGGAGAGGCAGCCAAGGGGGGGTCACTGCCGCTGGGCAATGCCAGCTGTCCCCCCCTTGTGCAAGGAGCCATGCGCATCCCTCTCACTCATATAGTCTTCTTGGGCAGGGCTTCCAATGGCCCAAAGGGACTGACGCCTGCCTGCTCCGTACCTCGCCCCGCAGCAGGTGAGCCAGGCCACCACCGTGCTTTGGATGGGAGAGGGACTTCTTGCCAGCTTTGGGACATGCCCGGACATCCCCAGGCATCCAGCTGCCTGCGCATCCCTGGCTACACGGCCTTGGAGGGCACACGCTGTGCCCATGCGGGCACCAGCTCTGCCCTGGCCGCTGGCACCCCGGGTGCTNTGGGTGCTGCCACCCCCCCCGCCGGCGTGCAGGGTGGTAGCCTGCGATGCCAGGGCACGGCAGGAATCACATGTGGCTGGGTCCTGATCCGCCCAGGGCACGCAGCCCTTGCCCCCACCTCGGCCGGTGGGTTTGGCCGGAATCAAGGTCCCCGGCACAGCCCCATCCCAAGCCGGCTGCCCCGCCATCCCTTGCCTGCCGCCAGCCCGGCCAGGGGAGGGCAAAGCCCTGCCACGGGGTGCCATCCCTGCGCCTGGGGACCCACGGGCACATGTGCCCCATGTACAGTGCCTGGGGAAACCTGTGACAAAGGATGTGTCAGGATGCTCTGTCAGGATACGGCCACTGTACCCCGAAGGTGCTGTGCCGCCGGCTCTGCTGCCTTGGTCCCAGGCATCGGTGTCAGCGGGTCGAGTCTTTTGGTGTCAGGGGGTCGTGTCTTCCTGCAGAGGCCGGTGATCCTGTGAGGCCCTCGCTTTCCAAAACCCCCAATTCTCGCTGCCGAGGAGTGCTGGAAACACGGCCCGAGGGTTGCTGAAAGGTTGGTAAGGAGGCAGCACGGGAAAGCATTGCCCGTCTCCCTGCCTGCATTGCTGCCTGCTCCTGCCTGCAGCAGGAGCTGCTGCCCTCTCCTGCTCCCACGCAGAAGTGCTGCTGGGTGTCCTGGCAGTCCTGCCCTGGCTCCAGGGTGTGCTTTTCTCCTCCAGGATCCTGGGTCCAGGATCCGTCCCCCTACCACACTCCCCGTTTCAAATCTTCCTCTGCCCCGAGCACCCTCTGCGCGGAGCCTGCGGCGTTGCCGCTGGACCAAGGGCCATGCAGGGGGCTGGCAGCTGCGGGGACTGAGCCTGCCACCACCCCGGTGCTGTCACCTCCCCTGGGTCATGTGTTGTCATGAACTTTGCAGGTGTCACCAAGGGATGCTGGGCTCTCCCCAGCCTGGTGATGAGCATCAGCCCCGGCAGAGCCGAGGGTAACTCAGCCCCCAGTGCCAGAGCCTGCGGCCCCAGTTGGAAGAGCAGGGGCAGGGCACGGACACATCTGAGGCAGTGGTCATCCCCTGTCACCGGACGCAGAGCACCACCCTATGTGTGGGCACTGCCAGCTCTGACCAGGCTGGAGCCTCGGTGTCCCTGCGCCAGCCCCAGCCCCTCCACCCCCGCCAGCCNTGCCAGCCTGGGATCTCGCTGTGCCCTCCTGCTCCGCTCACAGCTGTCCCCACCGCCCGGACCTCCTGCGGGTGTGTGAGCTGGAGTGTAATGGGGTGTCTCTGCTGGCCAACATCTGCCCAGATGTGCCTGGCTGCAGGACATAGCCGAGGGTGTGGNCTGAGGATGTGGAGGACTCTGCTGCTGCTACCCAGGTTCGGCCGATGTCCGAGCCCTCTCCGCCCACAGTGAAGCCCAGAGCTCGTTGCTCTCACGGGGGTGGTTTCTTCTGCTAATGAAGCAGACATGGACGGTTAATGACTGCTCCTAGGGCTTAGATTTCGGAGGTCTTTGTTACCTGGGTGCTTGTAACCCTATCTCCCAGGCTTGGCTTCCCAGCAGCAGATCCGATAGCGCGCCTGTCCCTGAAAGGTGAGCCCCTTCCCACTGCCACAGCCACCAGCAGCCGCTGGGACCTGGCTGGGGACCTGCTGGCAGCTCGAGCCCCCGATGCTCCCCACAGGACTGCCGCAGCCCCCCTGGACAGTACAGCCCTTCTGCCACCTCCCTTGAGGCCCTGGGGGAGCATCTCAGGACAGGTAGGGATGGGGGACAGGGGAAGAGGGGAGGAGAGTGATGCCTGTATATATCAAAATGTTTGAGGTCACCCATAGAGAGGGAGTGGGGTCTTGGTGGCCTCCAGGAGAGGTTTGCAAATATGCTGGTGGGTACTAGACCTCCCTCAAGATGAGGCTGGACTCCTCAACTCCTCCCTGCCAGCCTGCCTGCCTGTCCCCTGCTGCTGTCAGCTGTGCAGCCTGGCACAGCCCGGGACTGGCGAGGAGCAGGGCTGCAGCACTGCCTGGTCCTCTGCATGCTGCTCCCCTGCCCAGCCGGCTGACACGCTCCTGCCCACCCCATATTGCCCACCAGCCCAGAGCCCGGGCAGGCTGCTGGGGTCCAACCATCCCCAATCCCCCAAGGGACATAAGGGGCATTTGGCACAGCTCCCGGCAGAGATGCAGGGTGGCACCAGGGAAAACGCATCCCCCTTGGATGCAGGCAGAGCCATCTGTGGTGGCAGAGCGCTGTTTTTCTAGGCAGGCTGCCCACAGGGCTGGCGGGGATGTTGGGCAGGGAGCCTGATGTCCCTGGGAACCCACCACGTGGGTCTGGTCCCCCCATCACCCATGCACCAGATGGACCCAGAGGTGACATCCCACACCCGGGCCGTGAGTCTGACAGCTCCTCTCACCCTCCCCTCCCCAGCATGTCCCAGGCTGGTGGCAGCCCCCGGGCAGAGGACACGGGGCTGTGTGTCGGGGCACACTCGCGCACCCCGAGCCGGGGCAGCCAGCGGGTTGAGTGCATCATCTGCTACTCCTCCTACGACCTGTGCGGCCGGCTGCCGCGCCGGCTCTACTGTGGCCATACCTTCTGCCAAGCCTGCCTGAAACGCCTCGACGCCGTCGCCAATGAGCAGCGCTGGATCCCCTGCCCGCAGTGCCGCCAAAATACGCCCACGCCACGTGGCGGTGTCGCCATGCTCGACCTCGACCTGGCCACCTTCCTCGCTGTCAAGGCTGACAAGGAGCATCCCCGGGTGGCCGGCAGGTCCCAGCCCGATTTGGCCACCAAGGGCTCGTGCAAAGAGAAGGCGGTCACGCAGCAGCCAGCGGGGCTGTGCCAAGACGCTGTGCCTTCGGCGCCGTTCCCCCGACATGGCTGCTGCCGGCCTTGCCTGTGCTGTGGGGTGACGGCGGCCTTCGAGAC
The DNA here is from genome assembly GCA_003993805.1 of Himantopus leucocephalus. Lineage (NCBI taxonomy): Eukaryota > Metazoa > Chordata > Aves > Charadriiformes > Recurvirostridae > Himantopus > Himantopus leucocephalus. Next base: position 888,122 of record RSEF01000017.1, read on the forward strand.
CTGAGCACGACGAGGGAGTCGCCAGTGGTGTGCGGGCAGCTGAGCTCCTGGGGTGCAGTCTGGGACCATTTTTGGGGACCCCATGCCATACTTCAGACCCACGTGTGGACAATAGCAGCAGGGCTGTGCTGGCAGCCTGGGAAGGGCTTCGGCTTGGTCAGGGCTTGCTGTCCATTCTGCTGGGATTTGGGGTACAACAGGGGGGATGAGGATGCCTCTACGCCCTCATTCTGCCCACCTGCCCCTCCGACAACTCAGAAACCTGGTCCAGCCATCATGGATGTCCCCTGGTCCCTGGCCCAGGGCTTGGGCACGCCGGGCTTCTCCATGCATGTGGCTCTGCAGCACGGACACCCCCACTGAGCATCCCCCAGGCAGGGGACACGGGAAGCTGGCACAGCACAGGTACGCAGTGATGCTCCGGGGAGCACGTCCAGCACCTTTAAATCTTCATGCCTATTAAACAACACTCTGTTGGCCCTGCTGGGCTGCACGTCTTGGTCATATTTGTCGTTAAGCTTCGAGAGAGCCCTGTGGTGGAGACGGGATGGGGAGAGGTGACCTGTCCTGCAGGATTGCTTTCCTTTAACTGTTTGCTCTGTTGGCCATTTTCATGAGAAATTTGGGCACTGGGGTAGCTGGACAGTTGAAATCGAGGATGACAGGGTTGTTAGGAGGCCACAAAACGTTGCTCCAGCTCTTTGGATTTATCTGTCCACCACCTGCTTTGCTCCAGTACGGGAGCAGAGCTGAGCCCACAGGAGCTCCTGCCTGGCCTCGTGCTCTGGGGCTCATGCCGGGTTTGGTTTTTCCTGCCTGACCCTCTCCCCACCTCCCTGCCTGCACACCCGCACACAGCCCCCACGCAAGCCCCTCTGCTGTTTTTCCAGGTCACGCCTTCGCTGCCGGNTACACCCGCACACAGCCCCCACACAAGCCCCTCTGCTGTTTTTCCAGGTCACGCCTTCGCTGCCAGCACGGCTGCCCCCGCCTGACAGGGGGTGCAAGGACAAGAGCCCAAACAGCCCATGGTGGGTTTAACAGAGGCCAAATGGGAGGACTGGGGTGCCCCAGGGTGACACTAACACAGCTCTTGGGCAGGGCTTGGCATTGCCTGGGCAGCTCTCGCGGTCCTTCCTCAGAGCACAATTTCTGCATCCATTTTCCACATGGTTTATGAGCTCTTGAAATATCCCACCATCGGGCACCGCTGGCTGCCCCTCGGGGCTCAGCAGGGGACCCCAGCCTGTGCCTGCCTGGGGCCAGCAGTGGTCTCGTGTCCCCTGGCCAGTTCTGGTGCTTGGCTGTCCCCTGTGCTGGGTGCCAGGGCTGCAGCCAGAGGAGTCCATCACCCACGCAGTGCACGGCACCCACCCCGTGCACAGCACCCACGCCATACACAGCACCCGCCCCATGCACAGAGCCCATGCACAATTCTGCCACTTGGTGTCACCTGCTATAAAAAAAGTCAGAGCTCTATGATGTGCTCAACCTGGGGAGCTCCAGCCATGGGAGCAGGAGCACCAGGGATGTCCCAGGGCAGAGGTGCCCAGGGGGCGCGCAGAAGCGTGGTGTGGTTCAGGGACTCCATGGGTGGGCATCTGCCTGCCTCGGATCTTTAATTACATGGAAACGTGCAATAAATTAAAGCCTTCAAGGATGGGATAAAAGCTAACACAGAGTCTCAAAGCACTTTCCCCTCTATCCTCATTTCTTCTTTCTGTGCTCAGCCCGGCACCTGGAGTCCCAGCTTTCCAGTGGTGATGGGTGACGAGGACCATGGGTCCCTGTCCTTAGCCCCCAGGTCCTTGCCTCTGTGCTCCCACCCCAGCTCCACCGCACCCCCAGCACCAGAACCAAGCTGCGAAGCTTGGCCCTTGCCATGTGTCCCTGTGTATGCCCCTGCTGCCCCCAGTCAGTGGCCGGTCTCTGAGGGACTTTATCTGCCCCTCCATGCCTTCATTGTGGGAACGGTCTCGGGGTGCTGGCCGGGCACCCTGATTTACACCCCTGGGCCAGAGCAGGGCTGGTGTTGAGCCCCGTGATGGAGGATGACTCCTCCATCAGTCAGCGTGGGTCCCCCCCCAAGCTGTCCTGCTTGGAGCAGCCTCTCCTGCTGCTGGCTCTGGGGCCGGGCTGCGCTGTTCCGCATGGAGCCCAAAACTGCAGGAGGAGGCACGGCAGCGGGGGAGCGGGGCACCCGAGGGTGCGGCCGTGGCTGGGGACAGGGACCTGGGCTCTTCCTGCAGGGTGCTAGGTCCCCCGGTTCCAGAGAAGGGGGCAGTGACAGGGACCCATGCTCTGCCGAGAACTGGGAGCATGTGTGAAGGGACAGTGGTGGCACTGCTGGGGCACAGGACCCCGAAGGGTCACCAGCCTGGAATTGCAGTGGGGTGCAGCCAACGTGTGCAAACCAGGAGTGGGGCCATGCATGACCAGCACCAACCCTGTGCTTGGCCGGTGTTGCTGGCAGGCAGGACACTGGGGACATCTCTCCTGCCACGTGCCATAGGGGTGTGCAGCGGGGTGACAGTGAGGGGCTGGCGGAGGAGCTGAGGTGGGTTTGCAGCCTCCTGGGGTCTCTGAGCACAAAAGCTGGGAATGGCCTTGCTTTTAACAGCTTTGTTTTGTTTTTTTTTCAATTAATTTTGCACTTCTCACCTGATCCCAAGTAGCCACAGGCAGCGGGCCATGCAACCATTGGGGAGGAAGAGCATTTTGGGACAGAGCTCCCAAAAAATCCAGGTCCTCATGTAGCCTGCAGCTGCTGGCATGATGAGCTGGTGCTGCTGCTCCACGTGGCTGCGGGTTTGTGCCCTGCTTCGGGGCTGGGCTGGGCTGGTGGATTCCTCTGAATTATTTCCAGATGGGGATTAATGCAGTAAACCGAGTTTGCTGCAGGATAGATAAACAAACCAAAGCTCCTCTGGATGCTATTCTGGATGCTATTAATAAACCGCCTGCCTGCTGCTTCTGCCCCAGATTTGGGAAGGTCCCAGTCCTGGCCTGGGGTGCAGCCACACGCTGCCTTGCTGCCCCTCCAGCCCTTTGGCCGAGGGGCAGAGGTGCCAGGGATTCCTACGGGACCATGACCGCTGGGGTCCTGAAGAGGACAGGAGCTGTGAGGGTGCGAGTGGAGGACAGCGTCTCTGCTCTGTGTCCCTGCTCCGGGCCACGGGTGGGATGAAGCGCTGCTGGCCATGTCCTCCAGTCCCCCAGTGTCCGCTGAGCTCTGCCAGGGATGGTGGGCGCTGGGAGGTGACACGTCTCCTCTCCAGCCTTCTGCTGCGGGGCTTCAGGCAGGTCTGAAACCGGAGGAGGTGTAAACAGGGTGGAGGCAGACTTTGAGCCCTCTCCTACCGGTGCTGCTGTGCCGGCGCGACGGTAAACAAGTTTCAGTTGGCTGCAGCCCAGCACGCTCCCCTTTCCCATGCCTTCTGGTGTGGGGGCTCCTGGGTGCCCCCCTGTGTGCTCGCAGATGCGCGATCCTGCTGGGGAGGAGGAGAGTGGCCCACAGGACTCACATCCCAACCTTGAGCATTTTGGCATGGCTTGTGGTCTCCTGCGGGGGGCAAACAGAGCCTGGCAAAGGGCTGGCATCAGCCAGGTGGCCCGTGGCTTCCAGCAGAGCTCCACATTGAGGACCTCTGGGCATGGTGGACCAGCACAGAAGATGGGGTTAGACCTGCTGACGATATGATTTAAGCTACAGGGGTCCTAGGTCTGTACACCCCTCTGTACGTGGCTGGTGAGGCAGCACACCCATGGGGGATGCCCCGTGGGGAGGATGGAGGCCGAAAGATGGGTCTGGTTTTGCTTTTTTCCAGCTCTCCAGTCTGCAGCGCACACAAGCAGTTAATCCCAGGCCACGCAGAGCTGGCTGCTTACCTGGCTGGAGCAGCGCCTGGCAGAGGGAGGGACGAGGGCACGGCTCCACACCTTGCCAGGGCAGGCAACGCTGCAAAAATATTTGCTGAAAAAAGTGCAGCTCCACCCCGGGGAAAACTGGAGCCGGGAGCGCAGCCCGCTCCGGGTTTGCAGACGGCGGGTGGCGGCGAGAAGTGCAGGGGGGAATGCGTAGAGCTGTAGGGAACCGAGCACATCCGCCCGCTCCCCTTGCAGCCAAGCACTGCCTGGCACCTCCGCTCGGCATTGCCAGGCTCACCCGAGGGTGCCAGGCAGGGACGGGCGGCTGGGCAAAGTGACAGACACTGGGGATCCTGTCTGTTGGGGAAACCCGGCACGGGAGGTCGCGCAGCCCTCGCCGCCTGGGTGGGCAGCCATGCGCTGCTGGGGGGGCCCCAGCACCGTGCTGGCCTGCCTGCTTCTCCTGCGCCCGCTGCCCTCGCCAGCCTGCCCCGCCGCCTGCCGCTGCTCCTCCGGGGAGGTGGACTGCAGCGCACATGCCCTCCGTGAGGTGCCGCAGAGCCTGTCGACCAACACCAGCGCCCTGTGGCTTGGCTACAACTTCATCACCGTGCTGGGGCCACACTCCTTCCCTGCCCTGCCGGGACTGCTGGTGCTCAGCCTGCCCCACAATCGCCTGGGGCTCATCCACAGCCAGGCGCTGGTGGGGCTCGGAGCGCTGCAGGAGCTGGACCTCAGCAACAACTACTTAACCGTGCTGACCCCCGAAACCTTCCTGCCCCTCACCAGCCTGGCCACGCTCAACCTGGGCAGCAACAGGCTGGAGGAGCTGGAGCCTGGGGTGCTGCGGTCCCTGCCCCAGCTCCAAGCCCTCCTCCTGCAGGACAACCCCTGGGTGTGCAGCTGCGGCATCCTGCCCCTCTGGCGCTGGCTCAGCCACAACAGGGAAAAAGTGCAAGGTGAGTGCCCGGAGGACCGTGTCCCCAAGCCCCCCGCCACCTGCTCCACACTGGCTGGTCACCCTGTCGGGGCTGAGGCAGGACCCAGCACCCTGGTTGCCTGTGGGCTTGCATGGTCAGTGCCTGTGTGGGTACGGTGAGGTTCCACAGGACCCGTCCTCAGTCCATGGCGGCTCCTGTGTCTGCCTGGGTGGATGCATCCCTGGGTTTGGTACCTGGTGCCCACCCTTGGTCACCAGCAGGGATTGCCTGGAGAGGAAGGCTGGGCAACATCCCAGCGATGGGCACCCAGTGCTGTCCCCAGCACTGGCACTAGTCCTGTCACGGTGAGGGCAAGATGTGCTGGGCAATGGGCACCTGAGGGGGCAAGAAGAGCCTGTGTGGACACATCACCACTGACCCGGCCAGGACTCAGTGCCTTCAGCCCCTTCTGCAATGCCTTCATGAAAATGGGTCTGATCCTGCATTTCTTCCCCCATGAACCTCGGTGAAAGACAGCTCTGCCACCGAGGTCTCTCCCTCCACTGCCATCTGCTCCTGCTTGCTTCCAGCCTGGGTGTGCGCCCGTCACTTGTGCTGGCTGGGACCTTCTGTGGCATCTCCAGGCTGGCTGGACACTGCTCCCCACATCTGACACGTGGGAACCAGGCCCACTACCTTGCCTGCCCCATTTACTATCCTGCCCCATCCTATCCTGCCCCAAACCCATTTTCCAATGTCCTCTCCTGTCCAGTGACCTGTCCCGAAGGCGCAGGATGCAGGTGAGCCCTGAACCCTCACTGCTCCCTTTCTTTGTACCCTGCTCTGGGCTCTTTTGGTCAACCTGGCCCCTGTTCTCCTGCCCTGCTCCCATCTGTCCCATACAGACCTGCCATCGCCTCTGTCCTTGACACCTGCCTTGTCCCAGCTGCCCAGGGTGCCCACCAGCACTGCTTTTCTCTTCCAGAGAAGAGTTTGCTCCTGTGCAGATTCCCGGAGCAGATGAACAATTATCCGATCATGGCCTTCAGGAATGAGTCCTTCAGGCAATGCCAAGAGACCTCACTGTCCGCCCAGCACTACATCGCCCTCTTGACCATTGGACCGTTCTCCTTCATGGCCAGCATCTTCTTCTGCACCTTCATGGGCACCATCATAGTCATTTACCACAACCTGCGCAGGGAACCCCACTTCTGGAGGAGACGCCGCATCTGCCGGGGCCACTGAGGCAAGGCAACCAGGCTTTAGCCCCAGGCAGGCGGTGGTCCATGCCCTTCTCCAGGTGTCTGCACGCCGCTGTTGCAAACATTTCCCTCTGGACCAGTGAGAGGATGCTCTGTTCCTGGAAATTCCTTCTCTTCCTCCTCCCAGAGTCCCCCGAGACGATGCCAAGCTCCGTCTGCCCCGCTGCCGGGGGGAGCAGCCTCCAGCTCAGCCCCCCTGCAAGGGCACGGTCTGACAGCAGATGGTCTCCATCTTTTGGGAGGCTCCCCCAGGCCACCCTCGGACCTGCACATCCCCTTCCTGGGGAAGACCAGGTGATCCTTCTCCTCCAGCTCACCCTGTCCTGCCCCTTCTGCTGCCCGGGGGCCCCAGTGTGCATCTCAGGGTGCACCGTGTGCCTCCGTGTGCCCTTTAGTGCATCCTGGGAGCTCCTGTGTGCATCTCAGGACCCACCATATTCCTCCGAGTGCCCTTCAGTGCACCACAGGGGCCTCCATTTGCCTTTCGGTGCAGCCCAGGAGCCTCTGTGTGCCTTTCAGTTTGCTCCAAAGCCCTCCTTGGGCCTTTTGGTGCCCCCAGCACTCCCCATCTGCTATCCAGTGACCCCAGCAGCCTCAGCGTGCCTTTCTGTGCCCTCCAGGCCCCTTGGCTTGGCTTTTCGTCCATCCAAATGCCATCTGGTTTGGCTTTCTGTGTCCTGACAGGCATTGGTTTGCCTTTCAGTGTCCCCTAGAGCTCTCTGTGCGCCTTCTGGTGCACCTGAAGATCTCTGGGTGCTTTTGGGGCACTGCAGAGCCTCCATGGGACTTTCAGAAAGCCCCAGACCCCTCCGTGTGCTGCCCAAGGACAGGGACAGGTTGCAAAATATTTCTTTTGATAGGTTTTTTCCCTTGAGACAGGGCTGCTGATGCTGAGAAGGTTCAGCCAACAACCGAGATCTAGGGTGAGGCTGAGGTTTAGGGTGAGGGTTGGAAAGAGGCAAAGCCTCCAGCTCCCACCCTTGTGGTTTGGCAAAGGGGCTGCCAAAGGATGGGTGAGGCTGCACAGTGGTTCCTCCCCTAATAGCTTTTCCCCTAGGCGAAAGCTCATCCAAGTCCAAGGTCTAGGGTTAGCTCAGTGAGGACAAGAGTGGGGACAAAAAAAAGCGCGTGTGGGACTACAGCCCAGAGCCCGGCTGCTGCCTCACCTCCCATCGGCCGCAGAAAGGGGCTGGGGCTGCCCCTCCATCTCCCAGCCCCGCCACCTCCTGCCCTTCCCTGCAGAAACACTTCTCCCGCGGGCTGCATGGAAATGCTTAGTGAGTGTTCTGGGAGATGCTGGAGTGTGCTCCAGAGGAAAGCACAAGCTGCGGTGATGGAAGACTCTCTCTGGGTGGAACAACATGCCCTTTCTGGCATGAGTTCTTACCCCTGGCAAGGCGATAAGAGCCATGAGATGACTGTGGCCACCAGCCTCCCCCTGTTCGCTTGATCTCTTGCCCATGCAAGAGCTGCGGGACAAGCCAGGGATGTGATGGGGGTTGATACACCCTTTGACACAGGTTACATAAATCATGCAGAGAATAAACCAAATGTCGTCTCAGTTGCGGCTTGCTCCCATTTTTATTTTCAAACCTACCCAGCGTGCTGCCACACCGCTCCATTCCCACTCGGCTCTTCTGCAGTGCCTCTCCCCAGCGAGGGGTCTGAGGGCTGCGGGGAGCTGGTNAGCTTGCTCCCATTTTTATTTTCAAACCGACCCAGCGTGCTGCCACACCGCTCCATTCCCACTCGACTCTTCTGCAGTGCCTCTCCCCAGCGAGGGGTCTGAGGGCTGCGGGGAGCTGGTGACAGCAGCAGCTCCTCCAATGCTACCAGCCCTGCACCCAGACGGCTGCAGGACCTCTGCCAGGATCGGTGCCTCGCATGGAGGCTTTCCCAGGAGCAATCCCAGCTCTCCCAGGCCTTCTCTAGTGACAGCACTCGGTTGTCCCCGAGAAGGCCTGAGCTTCCCATTTGGAGCTGGGACCTCGCTTGTCACCCTGCATGGGCACCTGAGCCCCGCTCCTCCTGCCTGATCATCCCGAGGCTGAGACCCCCGTGGAGCTTGGGCTGGTGGTCTCAGCACACGGGGAGTGTCCTGTGAATGAGTGATGTTGCCTCAGTTCAGCCCAAGGGAGCCGTGTTTTGCAAATCCCTCAGGGCACTTCCATGCGGATGGGCTGATGTGCAGGGACTTCCCCAGGCGCCTTCATCCCTGCAGTCGGTCCCCTGTTCCCAAAGGCCAGCCCCACTGGCAGTGCCCCGTGCTGGCTCCCAGGAGCTGGGGCGCACAGCAGTGGCAGGGACTAGCTTTCCCCTGGATGAAGGTGGGTGTGAGAGGCACCTTGCATGGTGCTGGCGTTTGGGTGGTTTCAGACCGTCCCCAGCTCCCCGCTGCCAGGCCTGTCCCCACCACTGGCTGTCCAGGCTGTCCACCAGCTTGGCATCCCAGAATGCTGATGCCCCTTCCCTCCCGGTCTTCCCTGCAGCTCCTGGCCTTTCTCCCTGCTGGCATCTCCGTCCCTCCCCATTCCTCCACCTTTTATGGTTTGCGAACCCTGCAGCAGCGCTGGGTGAGGCTCTGATTCAGCACGGGGCTCCCTGCCAGCTTTGCCAGAAGGCAGAGACGGAAAGAGGCACTGGAATAAACCACTTCATGATCCAGTCTAGACTTTACTGAGCTCTTGCAAAAACTTGGTATTAATGTTACATTGACGTATAAAGTAGAATGGGTCCAATTTCTCAGCTGGAGCGAGATGAACTTGATGGAGCCACCGCAGTCAGTGGGACAATGCTCACAGACCTAGCTGCCGACTGAAAATCCTGCCTGCAAAAGCTGCCGACCCGCAGGGGGAAGCCCCATCTGCTCGGCTGGGGCAAGGAGAAGGCAGTTCATGCCTCTGGGGCTTGGTACCACATCGCAGGAGGCGGGATGTCATGTTGTCTGTGCACGTGCTGTAGCTGCTCATCACCATCCTGGCTGGTGCCAGATGCTTCCCCGACACTGGTGTCTCCGCACCCGCTCAGTGCCCACAGGGAGGGTGCTCAGGGATGCTGGCACATGGGCACACACGTTTGAGGGGAGGAAGGTGTGGGGAGGAATGGCGTCAGCCTGTCTCGTTTGGTTCCCTTCTTCTGAGCTGCGATCCGGTTTACCACGTCTCCAGGTTCAGGCAGATGCAGCCACGCGAGCTGGGGCTTCAAGGCTGCCGCCGGCGCTGCTGGCAAGCTTGTACTGGAGGTGAACATGGCAGGGAAGTTGCCAGTGCCCGCTGTGGCGCCCCGACACTGCATGCGGGCTGAGTGGCCGCTGCAGACACCGCAGCACAGAGCAAGCCACGACCGGCCGGCAGCATCTCTCCTTGCATTGCTGGTGCTGAGGCAGTGTGGAGCTTGGCTAAAAGTCAATGCAGCCATCCAGAGCCATTCCCCATGGAGACGTTCCTGGCCAGGAGAGCCACAGTGTGAGAGCTACATGCTGACCACGGCCAGGCGCAGGGGTTGTCTTCTGTGCAGGAGATGTGAGGAGCCATGATCTTGGCTGACAGCATGTTACGAGCTCCAGAGTACCACGTTTAGCGCAGGAGCGTGGGCTGCAGGGCTGGGAGCGCTCCTGCTGCAAACAGACTACATACAGGAGCTGAGTCGTAGCCATGGGCTTTGAGCACAGGCTGATGGGAGGAGGAACAGGGGGCTCATCCCTGGCAAGGAGCAGAGCACACATCTTCCAGCCCCTGCCGCAGAGGCAGGGGTCACTCAGCACAGCAGGAACATGTGCCCGATCTGCCGATCCGCGCCGCCTGCTCCAGTCGCTCGGGACCACAAGCACGTCGTACAGCCCTCCGGGGTGGTGGGAACTGTGGAGCACACGTCTGAGGGGCCGTGCGTGTGCTGAGAAGCCCGAAGCCTGCAAAGTGAAGCACACGTTTGTAGTCTGGCACCAGCTCTTCCCCACTACCATGGGAGAGCAGGCACCATGTGCCTTTCAAAGTCCTTTCCCCTTGCACGTAGCCAGTCAGTGGCAATACTGATTATCAACAGCACTGGTTGGAAACAATTATCTCTGTACAGTGAAGTCCAAACCATGTCCTGGTTCTGCCGTGCATTCTGGGGCACGAGCGTGGCAGCAGGCCTAGGAAGGGAGGGAGATATACAATGAAGTCACTGTGTATGGATGAAGGATGCTTTCCTCCCATCTCACCCAGAAGAACCCATCAGTGTCCCTTGAAAGGCAGTCCTGGCTGTGCCTTCCTACTGTGTTGGGCAAGGACTGATGGCCCTCGGGGAGAAGGTCACACCACAGTGCTGACTGAGGGGTCGGAGAGGTTGAGCTGGCCGGTGATGTCGGTGGGATGATATTGCTGCAACACACAAATACACAGACAAGGAGAAAGAAGTGTTAGGCAGTTCTGGCACTCACGCCCGCCTCTACTTACATCCCATGTGTCCCTACAGGATATCTCTTGGGGGTGATGCAACGGCCCAAAAACCTGCTGCTGGCTGAGGTCCCCTTCCCAATGCAATCCAAGCTTGTGCAGAGGTCGTTGCAGACACTCTCCAAGCACCCTACGGCTGGGCAGGGAGGACGCCCAGGAGCGCGGCGCAGCTTCTGCAGAGCGTGGCAGCCGCGTCGCCTGCTGAGCGAGCCCCTCTCTGCTCTGGGAGAGCTACAAGACAAAGCCTGTGACTCATCAGCCCAGCCCACGGCTGAACCTGTGTTTGGAGGGTCTGGCTGGGTTTCAGCATCTCTCTGGTGCCAGATCAAGCTGTGCTTTGAGGCCAGGGCATTTCACCTCCTTGCTTGACTATCCTTTAATGCAGGTGAGATGTGCAGTGTGGTTGACTTGTGATAAACTGTAGCGTTAATTGCTAATGTGAAAATACCGCCTGTGCTGGGGATGTGGTATGGATTTGGGGTTCTGCACTCCTTGCGGATGGGGGGCTGGGCAAAGGGTCCCTGGGAGAGACCTCCCCAGCCGCAGTCCCACCAGCAAGCCAAGGGGGAGAGCAGAAAGTCCCTTCAGCGGGCAAGAAAATAAAAAGTCCTTCCTCCCCAGGCAGGGATTTACAACTGGGCAGCTGTTTTCTCCCTTCCTCCTTCCACATTCCCTTCCTCTCCCAGTTCCACTCTCCTAACTCCAAACCCTGAACTGGAAGCCCCGTCCAGCCCCACTGTGAGAGCGGGTGTCACGGAGCATCTTGCGCTGCTGTCTGGGGACCTAAATTGGTGCTGGGACAGGAGAAGGTCTCGGCAGGTCTCGTGTGGTGCGGTGCGGACCCTCTCCAGTGACGTTTGCCCGGCCCTTGCACCACGCTAGCCAGGATGGCTGCCGTGTTGCAGGGCTCCTGGTGGGGCTCCTCGGTGACAGGATTTTACCCGTCTTGTGTTGGTCGGTGGCAACTGTGGCCCTCGTGGTGCTGCTGGTGGCTCTGGCACTGTGGCTACCCTGCGTGGCCCTACACCCTGCCTCCTGCCGCGCAGAGGTCTGGGGTCCCCCCGAGCATTGCGTGGGGTCCTCAGGGCTGCCCTGCTCTGCCCAGTGTTGTGCTTCACCAGGACCCCTCAGTGGAGAGCTGCTGGGGCAGGGGTGAGAGCCAGCATGCTCCCGTCTCTCCAGTACAGGTGTGGGGGACATGCTGACACCCAGGGAACATCTCATGGGATCACTCATTCATTTTGGGGACTAGCCTCAGAGAAACTCCTTGCTGTGGCCTTGCTTTGCTAAGTGGCAACACCTCGGCCATCGCCTGTTGGCACAGAGAACGGCCGAGGCGATCCCAAAGTCGCTCTGCCGCCCCGGGGGGAGCCTTTTGTGGCTATTCATCAGTCCACAAAAAAGCGTCCCTCTCCCAAAAATGGGTGCAGCCACCCCCTCCTTGCAAAAAAAAATTAGGATTCCAGCTAAGTGAAATTTTTCCTTTCCATAGCAGAACGGCCGGGAGGTGTGCGCTCACGGGACGGGGCTTGCTTCCCGCCAGGGAGGAGAAGCGACCAGGAAAGGGGAGAGGCTGGTGAGTCACTGGTGGAGTAGGAGGAGGAACTTGAGATACAAAAAGGAATGGGCAAAAGAAAGGTCCTTTGTTAAACACCCTGCCTGACGCAAAGCGGGGAGGAAAAAGTGGTGTGTGCATGTGTGTGTGCGTGTTCCTCGGTGCACGTGTACGTGTGGCTACTGCGGTGGAAAGCTGGAGGTCTAGCAGGGCAGGCTGGGGCATTCTGGCCTCTCTGCACAGCTCTGGGGGTGGGAAACGCTAAAATAACCAAGCAAAGTGGGGAATCTGGCCAGAAAAATTAAAATACAAGAGCATGACTTTTGATTTGAAAGCATATCTCCTCCAATCACAGAGTTATCACAGGGTAACATTCTCATTTACTTTTTTTTTTGTGTAGAGTTCATGCATGCAATTTTTAATAATAAAAATAAAAATAAAAAAAAAGGAAAAGGAAAAAAAGCAAGAAAACTGTCATATCAAAACTATGTTAAAGTAGAACTAATGCTAGAAGCACATATCAGTAATTTAGGGTAAATTATGTTACAGGGATGGTGCAATTATCCCCAAACCAAACATTATAAAGCCAAGAAATTAATCAATATTAACCGTAGAAGAGACTCAAACATGTTAAGGTATGGAAGTGAAGTGAAGGCACCAAAAACTTTAAATGACAACCAGGAAGAAAATATAGACAAGAACTTAATATGTCTTTAAAAATGACTTCAACCTAATCTGGGCTGTTGTGGTAGTCCCTGGCTGGTGGAAGAATTTCTAGAAGAATTTTTGGGTTTGGGGTGTGTTTTTTTCTTCAGTTAAAAATTAGGATTCCAGCTAAATGCAATCTTGCTGTAGAAAACATCAACTTTCCTTTAAAAAAAAAAAATTAGTTGTCCTTGACCTACTTTTGGTTCTTTTGGGCCAAAAACTAGGTTCTTTTTCAGCCAAGAAGTGTTTGGCTTTGGGACGGCTGATCCTTCACTGAAAAGGTGACCTTTTCCATGAACCCCCTTGGTTCTTGACCAGCTCTGGCACCATCCCCATGGCAGCAGGGCGAGCATTGCCTTGCAGCGCCGGGCCCTCGCTTGGCGGTGACGTGGGACATGTGTCATGCTGTGTCTGGGGGGGATGCCCACGGGCTGGCAGTGTGACTCTGCGGGGGCTGATGACGGCTGCAGTGGGGGGGCTAAGGGACCTGTGCGCCTCGTTACGTGTCTGTACGAAATGTGCCGGCTCGGAAGGTGTCTGTGTGGTTTATGCGTCTCACATGGCTTCTGTGGGGTTGCAGTATCGTGGGTGGCTGCGATGGATGGCAGTACGTCAGCTCTGCGAGTGCTATTCGAGTTGCAGGAGCTGCCTATGGGGAACACATGCATCTCCTCCTGGGGCGGTGGGGATGATGTGCCGCGGAGAGGCTGTGCAGCTCGGGTGATGGTGGGCGCTAGGACGTTCAGAGTGGGGTGGTAGCTTCCCAGGGCTGTCTTGGCTCCATGGTGCCAGCCTGTCTCTCTGGCACTCCTGAGGGACCATTCTGCAGGGCTGCAGAGCAGAATCCATTTTTAAAACTCCCGACAACGAAAAGGAAAGAAGCAAGGCCACCAGGTTTGCGTCTTTCGCTCGCTAGCCAGGAGAGCCCATGGGGCTGGGGTCAGCCTGGCCTTCCAGCCCCATGGGCTCTCAAGCCTTGCTCATCTGAGACCTGGTGTGGGCCCGCGGTTCTGCCGAGCACCACGAAACAGAGCGCCTCGCTGCTTTCTCATCTTTACAAGGACCCCAGGCAACGTGTCCCAGCATGCTACGTACTCATGGGGCCTTCCACAGCAGGAGGGCATTGGGGTCTCTGAGCCAGGGCTGCTGCACGGAAGCGGAGGGCACCAAATGGCAGGCTGTGAAATGAGCTGGTGGCAGCACCCTCCCACTGGCTGCTCACCCCACAGAGCAACCACCGGGTCTCCCCAACATCACGACAAAGCTTGCTCCACCGTGGATCTCCTGCAATAGCCGGACCTTGGCCTTGCTAGCCTCCATCTTGGCCCCGCTGGCTTGGATGTTGGCCCCATTAGCCTGTTCTTGACGGAACTAGCCTGATTCCGTGGGGAATGTGTCTTGGGGCCCTGGCCACGTCACCCCATGGCAAGCAGAAGACCGTGACAGGCTCTCAGGCAGTGGTACATTGTTACCGATAGCTGCCCTGCAGACGCAGCTGCCCCCAAAGCGGGGGCCACCCTCTGGAACAAGTGAGGCCGTCTTCCTCCATGACTCGCCCATGAGCAACGTGCCGAGAAGAGCGTGGCTGGGGCCCAAAATAACAGCAGGGCTCCTGGGAGCCCCATGCCCCACTGGTCCCCACCAGTCAAGGGAAGAGGAGAGCACAGCTCCACCACTTGCCCATGGCACCTCCGGTGCAGGTGGCCAATGGACCTGGTCAGCTCAGGGCACTGGTGTCCTCCTACCCTGGGGCAGAGAGTGTTGTGGAGTGGCATGGGGTAGGGTGGATGCCACACCACGGAGCAGGATCAGGCCCAGGAGGCACCCCCAAGGAGGGAGCAATGTGGGAGGGAGGTACCAGGGGTGCCACACGCCAACTGTCCTCTTGTTCCTGGGTTCTCCCCCTTTCCTGTGCCCACTGTAGACACCAGTTCTCCCAGATGCCCACTTCACGGCGATGCTCCTGCTCTTGCCAGGACAGGACCACTTGGTTTTCTAACTGGTTGAGTGCTCAGCCCCAACCAAACATGGGGTCTACTCAGGACACGCTGAGGGGTCTCCCATCAGATCTTTCTGCAATTTTTTCTACCTTTTTTTCTCTTCATCCCACCTGTCCCTCCTCCTCCACCACTCTTCCCATCTTCTCCCCCCTGCCCCACCCACCCCATCTCTGTCTCCTCTCCCCTGGTCAGGACTCAGGCCACCAAGACGCAACCTGCAACCTCCCTGCAGAGCTGCTCAGGGGGTGCAGCAGTGGGAAGGGGGGACCTGAGACATGGGGGCGTCACCAGGACAAGGTGCCACCAGGGAGCATGGGGGCAGCGTAGGAGATGACAGGGATGCCCATCTTCCCTGTGGAGTAGTGGAAATGAGTGAGGAGAGTGTGGGTCTCTCCCTGTGCCTGCCAGACTTCGAGGTAACAGCGAGAGGAGCACTTCGTGTGAGACGGTGGCAGCCAAGCCTGGCCGAGGGCTCAGCTGTCCCCATGGGGCTGTGTTGCAGGGGTGCTCCAGGAGCTTCTCAGGATGGAGCCTGCATTGGTGTCAAAGGCAGCTGCCTCCGTTTCGCCTACAGAGCCGTGGCCCCGAGACCCCCTGCGATATCGCATGCTGCTCCCCGAGGCACCCCGAGCCTGCGGCCAGGGACGGGCCACCCCACCACGGGGGGCCACATGTCCCCACGCCGCCGCCGTCCCCCCGTCCCCGCCGTGCCTCACGCCTCGGGCAGCCTGGCGGGGAGCCTGCTCTGAGCAACCCTGGGCAGAAACCCGCCGGTCGCCCCGGGGAGGCGATTTCGGCAAGCCCCTCGCGCCGGGAGGTCGGGCAGCAAAACGCAGCGGCCGCTGCCACACGAGACAACAGAGTAGCCACAGTGCAGAGTGTCATACAACAGACGGCAACATGCAGAGGGACACCGGCTCAGTCCGACAGACCAACAGCCCAACCTGACGCTGAAGAGTGTCTGAAGCTCCAGCACGAGCAGACACGTTTGCACATTTGGAAACAGCTGGCTTTAGAGGCAGCAATTTGGAAATTTTCTCTGGTTACGTGAGAGCAGTTTTACTCTGAGGCAGAAAGCACAAGTTTGAACCAAGGTTGGGTCTTTAACAACCTTTCAAGCCTTTGCGTCTCTTTTCTAGAGCTGCGTTACTGCTGACGATAACCAGAGACAGCTGTCACTCCTGTGCCGAGGACTACGTCCCGAATGCTAATCGTCACAAACAAAAATCACATGTAGAGAATGTGACACGCATGGCTCTTGGTGAGGTGACACGGTGCCCAAATTAAATCGGGGTGATTGTTTTTAGGCATACAATGACAAACAGGAACAGGAACACTCAGGAACAGAAAAAAAAAAAGAAAAATATGTCATCGGTTTCAAGAGGTCAGCACCAGTAAGGTGAGCGAAGCACAGAGAGGAACGTCAGAAATCATCCAGGCAAAAAGAAAACAAAAAACAAAACAAAAACTCGGTTGCATCTCCCAACTCATCACAGGACTCCAAGCCACCTCCTGCCTGCCCTCCAGGATCCCAGCATCCTTTCAGGTACACGGGATGACTGACCCACTGACTCACTGACTGACTGGTGACGAACATGAGCTATGCATGTACACTGGCAGCTTCGGGATGGGTGTGTGGCAGTCGATGGGATGGCAGAAGAGAGAAAGAGAGAGAAAGAGAGAGGGCAGAATTGTTCTTCTTCCTCTTACCGTATCCTTGGAGGACCTACGTCTCTTGAAGCTGGAGGCCAGGGTGGAGGTGATGGACCTAAAAGTGGCTTTCTTTTTAGGGTCAGGTTCTGCTCTACCACTTTTTCTATCCTAAAATGAATATGTATAAGTGATTAGATCTCTAGTGTGTTGTTGGAAACGCTAAATCTATTTGAATACTGCCCCATGTCATGTCCTTCATTTAGGTGAGAAAGCTACTGGAGGTGTCCTGTCACTCCCAGTCCTCCAAGGGCCTCCATGACCCGCGGCTACAGCACGGCCACCACACTGCTACAGCTACGGGGCCGGCCCGGCGTCTGGAGCGCTGGAAACCCCTGCGGGGAGTAGCCCTGCTCTCCTGGGTGTCTGCGTCCAGGCCTGCACAGCTGACCTCGCTTCTGGGGATGCTCTGCCTGGCGCCCTGCCCCTCGCTTCCACCGCCAGCCGGGCTAGACCGAGAGGTGAGATGCTGCGCCTACCGCTAAAAAAAAATATTGCTCAGGGCCTTTTCTGAGGCTGAATCCTAGTGCCACAAGAGAGAGAGAGGACTGCATTGAAAGAGAAGTCATTGTATGAATATTCTGTAAAAAAATGTATTCAAAAATTTAAATGACGCAGTTGTGCAAAGCCGAACGTGGTTGTTGGTGGTGGGTTGCTGGTTTTTTTCCAAAGTAAAACGGGTTAAAAAAAAAAAAAAAGAAACTGGAAGAAAAAGAAAAGGAAAAAAAATAAAGGAAAAGAAAGGGAGGAAGCAAAGCATTAGCGCTATGATGTCATCAGGGTCGGGATGAACTCAAAGAGAAACAGAACTGAAAAATGTAGCCATTGGTGTTAGCGAGTCGGACCTGGTTAGCGCAGGCTGGGAGCACCAGCCGCCATGGTGCGGGGGCAGCGAGCCGTGGGGACCGGCCGCGCTCTGCGGCGGGCGCTGAGAACGATTCCTCCCCAATTGCTTTCGTGCCAATGAGTGTGACCTTTCCGACGGGGGACGGAGTGACCAGGTCTGGCTCTGCTACCGCACGGGGGTAACCAAAATGTATCCCGCTGGTGCGTAGAGCATGCTCGGGGATACATTTGCTCCTCCTTCTCAGTTCTCTCTTTTGCGGACATGCACAAACGGAAAGGAAAGCAAGATGAATGGAATGAAATGTCTTTTTCTTCCATGGCATCTCAGGAAATAGCCATGGCAAAACTGTGATCCCAAAAACCATTATTTTTGTTTGTTTGTTTTAACAAATAAATCTTTCCACTTGCCTACCTTCTAGCAATGTACCAGATACTAGTGCTCTGACGTTTCCTCCTGTGGAAAAGTCTTACAATGTCAAACGGCTCTTTACCATGAGGCTGTTTACCCCCACAGGGCAGCATGCTTTGCTCACAGTCCCACAGACTCTGCCCAAGGACCCAGTGCAGTATTTTCTAGAAGGTTGGCAAGTGAAAAATGGCAGTGCGACTAGTGTGCTCTGTCCCAGCAGCCTTAACCCCCTCGGTGCTGCTGCTTTTTGGAAGCAAAGGAAAAAAGAAAAAAGAAAAAAAGAAAAAAAAATAGACAAATGGCTTTTCCGAGACTCTTATCAGTGACCTGAACCCAGCGAGCTCTCAGGATACAGCAGCCCGGCCTCGTGCTTCCCCTCGCTGCTCTCGGGCAGGTCGCCTCCACCCGGGCAGCCCACCCACACGCCCCAGCCAGCGCTGCTCCCGCAGGGCCACCGCTCCGGGCTCGTTTCGGGGTCCCCAGGCCTCCCTCTCTCTCTTTCATTCACTGGCTCTGCTGCCAACGGCAGTCTCCTTTAGTCGCCTAAAGGATCTCTTGCTCTTTGAACGCCGGTTTGCTTCCCCAAGGAAGAAAAGCAGCCCGGGCGGTTCAGGGAGAGCCTCCAGCTGCCCTAAACTGGGGNCCCCAAAAGCAATGGGGAAGGGGAAGTGTGAGGCTGGTGGCCCACAGACGTGCCCACGGCTCAGTGTCACTGCCAGGCACCACTGACCCTCCCGGGCTCCCCTGCCTGAGCGGCACGGAGGTGTTTCAGGGATGGGAGACACCGGGGAGAGCAGCAGCCCCAGGGAAGGGGCCGGGGGAGCCTTGGCACTGACAGGCGCCGGCATTGCTGGCTCCCATGTGGGGAGATGTCCTTGTCTCCAAATGACAAGAGCACGCACCACCTCTTTTTGGAGTCGGTCCTGGGTATGACAAGGGCTACTGCACCCCCAGGGAGCAGGCAGGGAGGGGGAGGCGATGGAAACCATCCCTGGAGCATTTCTCCACCTGAGCACCGGGCAGGGATGCTCAGCGGCAGCGGATCTACCCTCCCGTCCGCTGGTGATCACGGCCGGAGCCGAGCCGCAGGGCAGAGCGCCTGCAAAGGGAGCTGTACCGGCACCGCTGGCTCAGCCAAGGCAAGATGTGGCTCTGGCACGTGGTCCCCAGCAGAGCGAAGTCCCCGTCCCGAGCACTGCCGGGGGCATTTGGGCCAGGTCTCTGTCCCAATTGGAGCGGCGCACAACACCTCCCGGGAGAGACGGCATCGGCCAAGGGCAGCTCCCAGGGGCAAAGCAGGGACCCTACAGCTTGTTAGGCACCCAGTAATGCCCAGCTGGAGTTAGTGGGGTGTGGGGTGGGGGACAGAGGGCCCCATGCTAATCCACAGTTCTGCATTCACTGATTTGGTGAAGGAATGGAAAACGCACCTGTTGGAGATTTGCTCTAAAAACGGTTTGTCCTACCTGCAGGTTTTTCCTCCACACATTAACGGCCGCAAACGCCAGCTGCATCTGCTTCCTCCGCGCGTCCTTATGCCTTTTGTAAGCTATTTCTATGAATATTAAAAATATCCCGGCAACAATACCTCCAGCCACCAGCATAAACACACCTGAAATAAGCAGGAAAGTTACAGGGGGCAATGGAAATTGCACCATGACACTTCATTTCCTCTGTATCACGCTCAGCAACAGGAGTTTCTGCCAACCCAGGGTCCCCCCGGCCCCCCGCCATCCCCCCACAGTCCTGGAGGGGCCGGGGAGGGGAACCCAGCACAGCAGGGTGCCCGCCGTGATGGGCAGGAAGGTGACGGATGTCTGTGCAAGCTCCTGTCGGTCGGGCACAGGGCACCGGCTGTGCGGCAGCGATGCTGGGAGCAGGCACGGCGCGCTGGCTGCTGCACCGAGCACCGGGGCAGACCCCGTCCCCTGGGGCTGTAGGGTCATTTGCACCAGAGACCCAGCTCCGGTGCTCGCATTTGGCCCATCGGGAAGGACAGCCATGCACAGAGCTCTCTGTGCTGTCCTTGGCTGGCTGCAACCCTCAGGGCTGATATTTTGGGAGTGGCGTCTTGAGGAGACAGAGCAAAGTGCCCCCTCTCTCAGTGCTTCTGCCCTGGCCCATGGTGCCAGCGAGGACAGGGTCCCATCGGACACCCCTCATCCTGTATCACCACGTTGGCTGGGTGAAGGACCGGCAGCACCGCATCGCTGCAAAAGGAGAGCCCGTCTGGGGGAACTCTCAGTCTTTGTGAAAAGGGACCAAGCAAACCCCCCTCTGCATCAATTATCCTCCTCCTGCCCCCTGCCCGCTGCCCAGGACCAGCCGGGACATGGTCCTTGGGGTTGGGGGCTGCCCCTCACCGCCAGCTCCCTCCTGCAGCAGGGTCCTCACTCGCCTCCACGGCCGCTCTCGCCTCCCCCGAGGTGCTGCTCCCCTCTCTCTGCCTTGGCGACAGCTCTGATTTCACCGTGACAGCCGCAGTTTGGCCAGAGCAGAGGGAGGGGAGCAATGTTCAAAGCAGGACAGCCCCACCGATGAGAAAGCCACCCCAGGGAAGGTGGGGGAAGCTTCGCGGAGCTGTTTCAGACAAGGTGAGATTGGAGCCCAACACAGCAGCCTCCCAGCGCTAGGAAAGCACAAACCCAGAAGAAGCAGAGCTTGGGCCCGAGAGGAGAGCCCCGGAGAGGAGAATGTCTTGAGCGAAAGCAGGCTACCCAGCGAAGAGGAAGAAAGAGGTTTGCAGAACAAACCTGCCATATTTTCAAAGGTGAGTGTTGCTGGGGCATTGCTACGGGAATCACACTCCTGATACCTCACCCAAGTCTTGTCCAAATCCTCCATGAAGCCGTTCTCGTGGGACCTGAAAGCACAAGGAGACAGGACAGAGTAGTCATGGGGGGTCCAGCAGCTGGGGCACATGCTCTTTGTGCCTTCATGCCCTCCGTCCTAGGACTCTGCACTTGTCTGCAGCCTACAAACACACGAACCGATGATGGGGCAGGGGAATAACTGCTGCCTGGCAGCTGCCTGCTGTGCACGGCAAGGGCTGGGACCCCCCAACAACCTGGTGTCACAGCTGGGGGGCAAACAAACCATGTCCCCACAGTGCCCGTCTCTGCCTGAGCAGCTAGTGGGGATGAAGGTGGGGACAGAGCACATGTCCCACCATGGGTCCCCCTGCACTTTCCTCCCTCTTCTTCCTGGCACATCCCACCGCCTTCCTGGGCCACCTGTAACCCTGGGCTTCCCCAGCCTCTCCCAGGAGGACACCAAAGGCTCCTGCTGCCTCTCCAGGCTTCTCACATTGTTGTCCCAAATCCCATTTGTCCTGCTGCCACCCATCCTCATGGTAAGACCACCCCGCAGACTCCCTACATTACCCTGGGTCCTGCCTCTGCCTTCCACATCTTGCCCATCCTCCCTCTCAGGTCTTTCATCTCCAAATGTGGGGCAGCACCCTGGTGGCTTCTGACCCTGTCTGTCTGTAAAATTAATCTCGCATGTCCCCCTCCCTCCACTTGCTGCGTCCCAGCTGCCTGTTACTCCATCACCACATTCCTCTGTCTGCAACAAGTGTGGCATTTCTGAACTAATACAAGGAAACGCCTTTTTACCCAAAATATCAGACTGACTTGTGGCACCCCGTGCTGCAGGCTCATGCTGGTATAAAAGCCTGAGTTGGACTCAGCAGGGGTCCTGACATATCTCTGCCTAACAGGAATAGCCAGTTTAAAGAAAAACCCCTGGAAGATCAAGCCGGGGCAGCGCAATGCTATGGGCCAGGCTGAGCTCGCAGGGAGAAGTGGGGAAATGGCAGCACCCCTGCCTGCTGCCGCAGCCCGCGCCCTGCGCACGGGGACCTGGCACTGGATGGTCCCAGTGCCGCTCTCTGCCAGCTTCGCCTGTGCTCCTGCGGCCGAGCACGGCTCCTGCTCCCTGCCCTGCTCTCCTCTGCCCTCCCACCAGCTCCGTGCTGCTCCCCAACCCTGTGAGCTGGAGCTGGGGCTGCGGGTGCCCACCCCGGTCACTCAGGGACATCCCCTTCCTCAGGAGTGACACGGCAGCCCCCAGTGCCGCTGTGCCAGCAGAGGGTTTGGAGGGTGGGGTGGCAGTGCATGGCACGAGGCTACTTGCGTGCTAACACATGCAGCATTCGGGGCAAGCCCCATGCCAAAAGCCATGTACGGACTTGAGGATGGCCAGGGAGACGTTCTGCTTCCATGGGCTGTCCTTGCGCATCCCGATCCCGAAGCCGGAACGGAAGAAAAGCTCCCCCGTCGTCACCAGGTCACACTTCTGGGAGGCTTCGAACTCCAGCACTGCTGAGTCCCAGATGAAGGCATGGAGCTTGCTGGACACCGTGAGAGGACACACAGGTAAGGTTGGGCAGCCCAGCTTGTCTGCAGCCACCATGGGAGCAATGAGGGTGCTCCCAGCCCTAATTTAAGCCCTATTTAGCATCACCCTCCTCCCAGAAGGGTCTCTGTATGTGCTGCTGGGAGGCAAAAGACTTGGCAGAACTTTGGAGGAGGAGTGTGAGGGGTTTACATGGGGTTTGAAGCCACCCAGCCTTGCACAGAAGCAACTGCAGATGCCAGAAAAGGAGGCCATGGCCAGGACCAGGGCTCCAAGTGTGCCTTTCCCAACACACACCTTGTGCTCTCCATCCAGAGACCTGGTACGCACTAGGACTAGGCAGATCCCACCCAGCACCAACTGAGCAGGTCCCATCAAGCCATGCTTTGACTGCAGCTCCCTCCAGGTTTACATCAGCCCTGCTTGCTCCACCAAACTGCAGTCCCCCACAACTCTTCCCAGCATGGGCATACAAGGTGCTGGTCCCACTCACTTGTCCCTCACTGCCTGGATGGCTTCGGCAGCGCTCTCGTAGTTGTGCTTCTCCATGTGCCGGTACATGGTGCTCAGCTCCACCTGCCTTCGGAAGTAGATGTCCACTGAGCTCTGCTTCACCGTGGCATAGATGAACTTATCAGAGGGGTTGCGCAGCTGAAAGGCAAGGGCAGGGCTCCTATTTCTTCTGTCCTTCATCAACCAAACTGGCTCACCCCAAAGCTTTGTTTCCTCTTTTCCCATCCCCTTCAGAAACCTGTTTCCCAGAGAAGACCTTGATCTCCTCAGCAGAGATGAAGATCCCATGGGGCAGTGGATGTTCTGGGACCACAGTGGAGGGGCAGGGGATGCTATGGGACAGGGACACCGTGGTGCTGAGGATGTAGGAGGCCTGCAGATGCCATGGGGCTGGCAGTGCCGGGGGCAGAGGGCATGGGATGCTGTGGGTCAGTGCTGCTGTGGGGTACATTCCTGCGTGCCTCGGCTGATAAGCTGTGGCTGTGTCCTTGCCAGAGCAGGAAATGGGTTTGAGGCATGCTGGTATCTGCTGAGAGTATTGACTGCACCGCAGGGACAATTTCATTAGTTATAACTCATCCATAATGAATCGTTTCCTCGTTGGTTAGTGCAGGCTCTCCAGGAACTGGCAGGCACTTTGGCTGGGTAAGTGCTGTTTCTGGACAAGGTTTTCCCTGCTGATCCCTCCCTGGGTCTGTCTGTTCCCACCCAGCACAGGGGCACAGACCCACCAGTGACAGCCCCAGGCAGAGCTACCAGGAGCTCAACCCCCTGGCAGAGACCCACAGCCATGTTAAAGCAGGGCTCTGGGTACTACAAGCCATATTATATGATCCAGGAGATACCCACTGGAGGTATCTCCTGCTTCTCTGCCTAGAGGAGGACAGGGAAGGGGAAAACAAGCAAGAGGTCATTACCCGGGGGTCGTTGATGCCCGTAATTCTCTCCTCGGGCCGGTCTAACACCAGGAAGGCTGCCAGGTTGGCAGTGTATGAAGCCACAATGATCATAGCGAAGCCAGCCCATACCATGCCAAGAATACGTGCAGAGAAGCTCCGGGGAGCACCTGGAGGGAGACAGGTGAGATCAGACTGGCACAACAAGGGCTTGAGTTGGTCACCAAAGCCACATCCATCCCACGCAAGACCGATGGCAGCTGCAGATATGCCCCATCTATCTGCTTTGCCGACAGCCATGCAAGGAGCTCCTGCATTGCCCAAACCAAGAAAAACCCATGACTCCTTCCAGGGCATGATGCATCTCACCCTGAGCGGATGGGTAACCATGGGCAGGAGAAGCAGCCCAAGAAGAACCTGTTTCCCATCACTGATCGTGAGGAGTGGCAGGATGGTCTGCATGAATTGTTCCATAAGTGTGCCACCCCGGCATCACTGAATCCCCCACCAGCCCACTCCAGGGAAGGCTGAGGGAACAAGGGCTGTACTCGTTCACTAAACGGCCCTCCAAGGGCATCAGCCCTGCCACAGGAAGGAGACAGTGGAAGAGGGCATGGGCTTCTCCTCCAGCCCAGTGTCCTCCCCGGCTCAGCGCCAGGGCTGCAGGGCAGAGCAGTCCCGCTGCGTGCTGCAACGCACCTTCTCCGATGCCGGAGTTCAGCAGGACTCCCCAGGAGAACCACATGGCCGAGGAGAGGGTCAGGGCATCTTCCTCCTCCTCCTCACTGTTCACTTTGAACCGGCCAAATGGGCTGGAAAACAAGAAAAAGACCTCTTCTCATATCCCTTATCCTGGTTCCCAGGCCTCTCTGCTGTGCCCTAAATGTCCTGATGCAGCCCTACATCACTCATCCCTACAGACCACACTTGTGCCATAAACGGCTCTTCACCCGTCATGTCCCACTGCCTTGCATGTCCCTTCTGCTGACCTATAACCCTGTCCGTCTCACACTGGTACTGGTCCCATCATGCTTCTGTCTGGGCCAGAAAGATCATCTGATCGTGGCCAGCTCGAGCTTCTCCCCCTGCAACACGGAGGGCTCACTGCAGGTTAACCACAAGAGCCTCTGGGCACAGGACTCATGGGGGGACAGGGTCCCTGCTCTTCAGAGGAGCTGCCTTGGGGTCAAGGAAAGGGACTAACTCAGAGTCCAGGAACTGACGGTCCCCTTGGCATGGCACCTGCTCTGACAGGCATGTTCCCACATACCCAGGTACCAGGTACCCCACATATCCATATCTCTCAGCAGCAGTCAGAGAGGCCAGGAGCGTCAGCGCAGGGCTGATGGGGCAGAGAAAATGGCTTTAGCTCCTGTGAGAGCCTCCCGAAGGGCTGCAGGGCTGTGCCTGAGCGGGGACTCAGGGGCGGTTCCCAGGAGCACCTCCCTGTCGCCTCCAGACTTTGGGTGACCCAAAGCGCACTCACCTGAATCGGTCTAAGAGGTACAACATCACTGCCACCACGTGCACAGACAGCCCCACCAGAAGCCAAAGCGTGCTCTGGAAAGGCTGCATGAATGAGTCCAGGGTGCTGCGGGGGATTTCCTAGCACACAAGAGAGAGGTGAACAGCGCTGGCACCCATCATGCCTGCACCTTGCCCATCTGGCTGAACTCACCAGGGCCCCTGCCCTGCTCTGAGCTCCTCCTGCTCTGCTAAACAGGAAGGTTCAGGGTGGCCTATTCAAGATCCAGCATTAAAACCAGCAACGTGAGGGCCGGCATCCCGCAGCAAAGGCTGGGATTTGCAGCTGTCCTGGGGTGGGCAGGGGGCAGCTGTGGGGGGAACTGGGCATGGTGCAGACATGGCACGTGTCTGCAAGCTGGGGAGCAAGGGACACTTCCCCTGTCCACAAAACACCCCATCCCACCCCAACCCCATACCTTCTTCACAAGGATGGTGAGGCCCTGGTACTTGAAGGGCTTGGAGAACTCAATGTACTGTGCCCGCTCATTGTTGATGGTGAGGGGAGCCACAATCATGTCCGCTTGGCCGCTCAGCAGCTCCCCCATCATGCCATTCCACTCCTTCTTGTTGCTGTTGTTAACCTGCCAGAGAGCCAGCGCCGGATCAGCCCACTGCCCTGACACATGTCCCCCACCAGCCAGGACCCCCACACACGTGCACTGGCCTCCCACCCCACCCCTGCTCCGGAGAAGGGCCCAGGGGTGTTTCAACACACGACACGGGCAAAGAGATATCACAGGCTGCCCAAACTCACCCGCTCTTGGGTACCAAATTTACCATCAGCCACCAGGTGAACCTCGTAGGTGAAGTTCATCACCCCTGCTAGCCGGATGAGCAGGTCGATGCAGAAGCCGTAGCAACACAGTGCCACTGTGGGACGGCCTGTGGGCGGGAGAAAATGAGGGGGACGAGTGAAGGCAGCCCTTTGCTGGGGACCCCATGCAGGGTCCATGTCTGTCCCCAGCAAGAGCAGCCACCTGCATGGCTCTGCCTTCGTATGAGATGTAACCACATTATTCAGGCAGTGCCATCTGCCTTCACCACCATCTCCCACTGCCTCCATCGCCCATGGGTGCAAGGGAAGCAGCAGCATGGGAAGAAGGCAGCTGGGGGGCAAAGGGGTCTCATCCATTTGCGATGTTGCAGTGAGGTGGGCTGAGAGTTGGTGCTACCGACCCACCGCAGGGGACGGAGGGGGCTGGGTGTGCCGGGGGTGCTAACGCCAACCCATCAGGTTGAACACACCCCAGGACACAACTCGGGCATGAGGGGTTGGTTGCACACAGGAAAGCATGACGGGCCAGGTGGATTTGGGCATGCCTGGCATTGCTAAGCAGCTCGCACTTCCCACCAGGTGCTCACTCCTAATCCTGAAACAGGTTTGCTGTAACAAAACGGTTTGAAACTGGTGTTGTTAGTACCAGTGCAGCAGGTGCTAATGTGCCTCGGGGTTCTCGCTTCTGCCTGCGATCAAGGCAAAGAGAATTGGAGTACGTGTGGATGGAATCCCCCATAACAGCCCTGGAGCCCACCCAGAAGAGAGACAGTGGGAAATTCATCTGTTGGGGTCAAAAAGCTGAATCCCAGTGCCCTGTTACCACACAGCACTACTGTGGGGCTGAGCTGACGGGGGGGCGGTGTTTGCGGACTGAACGTGCTGTCACCTTTCTGCTCCTCATCCTCTGGGCCTCTTGTGTGACTGAGCACCCTCCCTGGGGACCCCTTCTTGGGATGGGAGTCTTCATCAGCTGGGTGGGCTGGAGGAGCCGCTGCACTCACCACCAGACTGAGTTACCTGGGATGGTCTCGTTGGGTCCAGTGCAAAAGACCTTTTTCACAGGATCTCCATTGATGGTGAATTCCTCCCTGCACGTCCCATCTGCTTGCGTGGGCTTCACATACACAAAGGGCTCTTGGTGGATTGTCACAATCTGCGAGGTGAAGCACAAACACCCACTTGTCTCCGTTCCCCTCCAGGGCTATGTTGCCCTGGGCGGGAGCTGGGCTGCCCTCTCCACACAAGCATGGCCAAAATGCCATGGTGCCCTCCTCAGCTGCCAGCTCAGCACATGAGACTGCTCAGCCCAGCAGCAGGACCTGGCTTTGGTATGGGAAACATTTGCTTTCCCTGCACCCAAGATGAGAAACAGCCACATCAGCATCCTCCTTTGTGTGGCACTTTCACCTCAGCCTCAAAGCCTTTCACACCCCTCTCCCTAACTGCAGGCTGATGAGAGCCACCGCATAGCCAGGATTAGTGCCCTGAATGGTGCTCTAGACTCTGTCACACCGCCCCAAGCTAATGCACGTCTTCCAGTCCTGCCCTGGACCTTTTCAGTAAAGCAGCATCCCAACGCATCTGCACCACCTCTGCGGGAATAAGGGCTCACTGCTGGTGGGAACGTGTGATTTCCCTTGCCTGGACAGTAGGACAAATGAACAGTCAATACTGGTAAGACCAGCCTGCCTGGGATCCAGACACTGAAGTGGCTGCTGGACTACGCTCAAGGGAAGGGCATGAGAAGCAAGGGAAGAGTGGAAGGAGCTTCTCCCAGTGTCACCTCCAGCTTCTGGCCATCAGCTCTTCAGGGATTTCCTGAGCCCACCAGCCCACCCACCCTCCACTAACTGGTTTAATCTCCTTTTGAACCTGTTTCCTTCTGGCCTCTGCACTGCCTAGCAGCAACGGGCTCCAGAACTGAACTATGCCTTGGCAAAAGGAGACCATCCTTGTGTTTCCTGCAAAACTGTGCCGGGTGCCCTCTTCCTCCCAAGCCATGAGGAATGGTGAACACCTTCTCCCTTCATCCCTTCTTTATTGTTTCCCCTTTCCAGCTGTCTCTTTCCAAACCAAAAGATGCCACCCTATTGAGTTTTCCACCACCTGGAAGCTGGGCTCTAGCTCTGAACACCCTCCAGTATCTTCTCTAAGTTGTTCTGCTATATCCTCACGGAGATGGCAGGTGCCCTGGGTTTGCAAATGCTGCTGACAGCTGCAGAAGCGGCAGTGGAAGTGGGATGTGGATAAAGTCGCAGCTCTGCATACAGACAGCTGAGGAGACCTACCACCCTCTACTGCCATTTGCTGTTACCTTCAATTTGGTTGACATCTGATAGCCTTGAGGTTTCTCGGTTTCTCCCCCTGGCCAGATAATCTTCCGGTCGTTGGTCAAGACCTATGATCAATCCCAGAGGAAGGAGATAGACATGAGGCCATAGGTAGACACCCCAGCGCACACATCCCTCCTACCCAACTGTCCAGGCCTGTACATACATGGCTGCCGTTGTAAATCCCAACTTGGACCAGTTTCCGATTCTGCAGGTTCATGATGCTGTAGTTGGCAAACTTCCTGTCCCCATCCTCATTGAATTCCACCCGGCCGGTGACACCCTCCGAGTACTTGGAGGACATCAACACCCTATGGAAAGAAACACAGCAGGGCCATCCTAGAAAACCTGCTGTGGCCATTGAGACATCTAAGAAGGGGTCAGAAAAGCAAATGCTTTCTGCCAGTTGCCTGCCATGTCTGATATGCCCATTACACTATAGAAGTCCAGTCAAGGCTACCTGCAACCTGTTCATAGCCCTGTGGTCATCTGCTCCTGATGGATGAAGTCAGTCTGGGGACTCATTGCCTGAATGTTGTACTACCACATCTGTTGTCATTGTTCCCTGTTTTCCACCAGATCAGTCCCATTCCCTTAAGGAATGATCTGTCCCACAGCACACAAGGACACCTTCTTCTGGGGGTCCCTTGGGAGCTACTGCTCCTGATGTTTCTTCTCTGGCACCAGCCCATCACAGCCTGGGTAATGCCCCAGGCACACACATATACTACCAAGGGGAGAACCAGCCCCCCAAACCCTGGAAAGACAATAGTGGAAACACAGAAGTATTGCCTGAGCCACCTGCAGTGCATCGTAAAGAACAACTTCAAATAGCACATGCCAAAAAATGTCACTGCAGAGGATGCTGGAAATCTTTCTAAAACAAGCTTCAGGCTTTGCAGGTGCCATGCTCAACAGAACCCAGATCTACAGAAAGGGCATCCCACAGACACCACAATCATGTCTGCAGGGAGCAACCCCTGGCACAGGATCCCACTGCTAAAAGCAACACCCTGGTGCCAGGCTGCACACTGCGGAGAGCAGCCCTGCCGCACGGGGAGCCGTGCTGCAAAGGGAATCGCTGCTTTACTAACATCCAGCCTGCAGAAGACTGTGGCTCCAGCATCTGCAGTGACGCAGCACAAAACCCTACGCAGCACAAAGATTGGGTTCTGGGGAACACATGCAGCATCTGCCGATCACAATGCCCACGGCAGCGAGATCCAACACACATATGCTCTGTTCTGCTGAGACCCCACCACCCACAACCACAGCACCAGGTTTTGCTGCAACAGAGAGCAGCCTGTCCCATGCACGGAGAACTCTTGCCCACAAGTCCTGCTTGCAGCACGCTGATCCATGCCACAGCCCTGAAACATTCAGCAAGAAACGTGTCTGCAGCACCGAGCTCCAATTTGACAGGAACATCCTCCTACCCTGATGTGGCACAAAATCCCCTTTCTTCCCTCTTCCACCCACATCGGGTGGAATCCAGATCAGAGGAGATCATCCCTCCGTGGTGCCCCTCCTAGAGTCGTTCCCTGCTTACACTCATCCCAGCTGCCCAAGCATTGCCCGGGAGAGCATGGGTTGGCATGGACCGAATTGTTGCCAGGCACCAGGATGATGCTAAAACATCAAACTGGACAAGCTGGAGGCCAGTGCCTGAGCCCATGTCCTGCCTAGTTTTCTAGGAGAGATGTAGCCCTCACGTTAGAACCATGCAGGAGAGTCCAAGCAGTCCTATGCCACATGCCCCAAAGCTTTAGTGATGGATACTCTGAACAAAGCTACCATGCTGCCCCTTTCCACATGCTCCCACCTTTTCCAGCTCCCCCAGCAGGTCCTCTGCTCCCTCCAGCAGGACCCTTCCCCAAATACCTCTTGAAAAGGGGTCCTGTCTTCCAGATGTTGGTGTTGCCCACGCAGCCCCGCGGCGGGTCTGTGATATTCTCCTTCTCAAACAAATCGTGCACGGCCTGGGCCACCACCGCGACAGCGTCGCTGATGTGGGCTGACTCGTTCTTCCCGTTGATGAGCTGCAAACCGATCACTCCTGCCACGAGCAGAGGGGAGGAGGCAGGTCAGCGGGGCTCACCAGTTGCTCTGGCCTTACTCCCATGCACAGGGCTCGGGGGTCAGCAAGCACACGGTTATGGGGCTGAGGACCCCTCAGATGCAGCTGGGGAGTTGTCTGGGCTTCAGGCAGGGCAGGCAGGGTAAAGGTCTGCAGTGGCGCTGGGCTGGCACCGTCCTCCCTGCTGGATGGGGACTGGGGACAGCTACACGGACTGCTGACACCCCATGCTCCATCCCCATCCTCTTGCCCAAGCCCTTCCCCCAGGTGACGGCGAGCTGGATTTGGGCACGGCAGCGTGGCCAAGGCTGCTGCCTCCCTGTACGGGCAGAGTGGAGAGCAATGTGTGGGACCCTCCACTCACTCAGGACCACCACGGCATCGCATTCCCCCAGCCCAAGGGGTCCTTGGGAGGTGCCACTCATCCCAGCTCCAAGCAGGCTCCTCCGAGCCCGGCCGACAGCAGGACGGGCGCCTCCGGCGGGTGCCTACCATCAGGGGCGTAACGCAGGGCATTGCCCGATATCTCCCGTTCCCCCACCAGCCACACGTAGCCGGAGCCCGTCATATTGAGCATGGCTGCTGATCTGTACACCGTGGCCGCATCATCCTCACTGCAACGAGAAGAAGGGAACGGCAATGTGGCTCCAGGTGCCGGATGGCCCCTTTTCTCCTGTATTGGATCCCAAGGGGGTGGCAATGTCAGGGAAAGCACATCCCCAGGCAGTTCTCCTCTACTAACTGGTTCTCCTGGGCAATGGCTAATTCCTTGATACAATGGGAAGCTTTCTCACAGCTTCACCTTATCCCACAGCACCCAGCACTGCCAAGCATCTGCAAATCTGGCCCATTCCTTATTGCTCACCATCTATAGGCATGGGGGCAATAACACTCCCCTCCTTCACAGGTGGATCAGGATACATCACCAGTAACTATTGCTGCTTCTGCAGCTGCTAACACTTGGCAGGACAGCCAGACCTCTCAACCACGCTCATGATTGCAAGCTCCCTGGCCAGCAGCACGCACAGTGCAGCATCCGCCGCCTGCCTGGGACATGGGGTTTTATGCGGGTTTTCTCCCCCGCTCCTTGAAAGGACGACATGCCCCAAATCTGCACTGACTCCAGTGCTGGGCAGCATCGCAAAGGGGAGAGTGAGGAAATCAGAGCAGGGAGGGGAAGGCATGGCTCCCCCTTACCTGGCAGAAAGGATGATGACGCGAGCCTCCAGCTCCTTAGCCTCCAGCAGCAGCGACGTCACGTTTTTGGTGCCGGGGTCAAACTGAAGCACTTTCTCAGCCTGTGATTAGTGCGAGCAAAGCTGGTTAGTGTGGGAGCGCCAGGACTGCTTGTGAGAGCCATGCTATCTAGAAAAGGGTCAAGAGAATTCATTAAACTGCACAAAAGTCTGCTAAATAAGGTTGGTTATAGCTACTTATTTCTTTTTTTTCTTTTCTTTTCTTTCTTTTCTTTCTTTCCTTCCTTCCTTTCTCTTTTAAAGTTTTGGCTTTTTGGTTTTTTCTTTTTTTTTTTTNCAAGACCCAAAAAGAGGCGTGCATTGTACAGGAAAGAGAAAAAGGCTTTGAAATGCAATTGAAAACTCAAACGAGTGTTGTTTTTCAAAAACATGGGAAATGAAAAAAACATATTGCACAGGGTTAACCTTTGGGAGTAAAAGTGAGCAACTTACACCAAGGAACCGTTTCCTTTGGGGGAAAAGGGGGTTGGTTCAACTTTTCAAAAAAAAAAAAAAAACTTGCAAGTTAATTACTGGTTCACATGCATGTTTCAAAAAGAAATCCTTCCAGGGTCAGCTGGCTAGGTTTCCATTCTCAAGTCCAAACCAAACTATCTCAACATAAAAACGTGCTACCAAGAAACATAGTCATGGATCTTTTTTTTTTTTTCTTTCTTTTCTTTTCTTTTTTTCTCTTTCTCTTTTTTTTTTTCTTTTTTATTTTTCTGGTGGCTGTGGCTATTTTTCATTTGCTAGTTAGGTTGGTGGGCGGCGTGCATTTCCATGCATATATACCTTGGGTCCTCGCTTGTTGTCATAGGAAAGTTGGTCGAGGTTTTCATAGTTCCTTTTTTTACTCTGATGAATAATGTGCACAGAGAAAATATGTAGACACAGAAGAATATTATAAACAGTTGAAAATGACGTGTAGTAAAGCAATCCAACATCCACCTCCTCCTCCACTGTTTGCTAAAGGGTCTCTATAACGCTGGAGCTCGCAAAAACCACTATCAGGAGAGAGTGCCTCAGCTCTCACGGGAGCGTCAGGGCGCAAAGCCGTATCGGTTAGAGCAAGCCTGAGTCTCACAGCTGTTGCGATGCAGTTGCATTTCCCTTCTGGGACTGGGGAATTCTTCAGCAAGAAATTTTTATCTTAAACTCAGAAACAATCTACGCATCTCTAAGGGCCTAAGTGGTGGGATTTCCATGGAATTACTGTGGAAGTAAAGGACAAAATGTTGTGCACGGAAAGCGCTGGATAAACGCAAACTGTTACAGTTAATAGTATTAGCATTACTACCGTCACTATTATCATTACAATCCTGTTCACCCTAAGAGCGTTCACAGCAAGTGAGGTGTCTCAGCTGAACTTCTCACCTCCTGCAAGGAGGGAGCAGTTTTTGGAGCTCTGTTGCCGTCCAAAAGAGAAAGAAAAATCTCGCTACGTCCCATGTTGGCTCAAAGCGTGGCGATATGAAGCAATGGTGATCATGGGATGATATTGCAGCTTTTACCTGGTGCCTGGGGAGGGCCGAGGGTACTTTGCGGCTCTGTGGCACATGGGTGGCCCTGGGAGGTGCAGCTGCCGCAGACCATAGTGCCCAGAACCTGGCCCTACGCATGGCTTAGTGGGGTTCACTGCTTGGTGGTTTCCATGCTGCTGGTCTGAGCATCACACCCAGACCAGGGGCAGGTGGCTCAGCAGGCACCGACCCTGCAGGGAACGGACCGGAGCAGAGAGCCTGCTCCCTGCCTTGCCTCCTGCCTGAGCCGCTTCTGCTGCTCGGCCCCAAAGGAGCCAAGGGCATGAAGACTAATTCTGGAGGTTTCCTCTCCTCCACACAGCGTGCTGAGGGCTGACAGCCTCTGCTCTCAGAAGCCTTGACCCTGCAGCGGCATGCACAGAGCCCTGTGGATCTTCCTGGGATCAGCCCCCAAGGTCATGCCAATAACATCAACTGGTAGTGCCTGCAGGATAGTGCTTGGCAGGTTTTGGTGGGACATAGTCTGAGCTCTTCTTCTTGGCCCCATCCCACCCCAGCTGGGCATCCCTGATCTGTGTGTATGGGGTACGGGACACAGCTCTATTCCGATCTCCATTTTGCAGCATCTTACGGCAATGGCAAGAACCAGTAACCTGACCCTTTGCACCCCCGTAATGCAGGGGTTCACGTTCCCAGCCAGGTTGTTCCTTAGGCAGACAGGTTTTATCTCCACATCTTGCTTTCCAAACTAAATAGCTTGCCTCTTCCTGAGCACTCAGCCCAGTCTTTGGCAGGACATTTTGCCAAGGTCTCCTTTCCATGCAGCTGTGTGATCTTTCTTCTCCTTGGACACAGCCTGACTGGTTTTTCGTTGCTCAAAGAAGTTGAGTCCTTGCAAGTAAAAGCATCTGAGGAGGCAAAATCTGCTTGGAGCCCAGGTCTGCCTTCACTTCCAATGATGTCCATGGTGAGGATTTCTGCAATGGCTTCTTAGAGTCTGCTCAGATCACAGTGAGACCTGGAGTAACAACTGCCGCAGAGGAGAGCAGAGCTGCAGCAGCAGGACAGCATGAATATTCTCCAATGAAGAGACATTGGCCACTTTTCCTCAGGCACCATCTATTTAGCTGGAAACAGGGTCATCCATTTTGCAGCCTCCAGGCACGAATCACCTCGTGTGCCCGGGATGTGTTGTTGCCTCAACCCAAGCTGGTCAGCAAAGTGAAGCAGAGTCTCGGGCAAAGCTGGACCTGATGGCACCTGATCACCTCTGCCTTCACCTGTCCCCATCTCTATTGCCAGAACTAGACCAGTAATGTCTCCTCTCTTTCCACTTTTTCCGTGTGGTCCTGCAGCACTTCCCTGCTCCTCAGCCCATGCAGAGACCTACAAATTCAAAAGTCACTTTCTACCATGTTCTCCAGCATTCACTCAAAAATTAACCACTTTCATGAACACCACTGTCCCAGAGGAAGGGAGTCAGCACACCAGGGACCTGCCACCTCTGACTTGGACAAACTCTGATTTTTACAGCATTTCCCCCTGAACCCGAGCAGCGTTGGTGCAATGGTGGGCTGACCCAGATGAGTGAGCAGAGTTGTACTGGGATGAAGCAGTACCTCCAGGCTGGGAGTTATTGCAGACAGACCTAAGACAAGGCTAGCATGTGGGGTGCACCAGGGCTGGCCAGGTTGGCCCAAGTGCTGGGCTCCAAACACCTGCTTGAAGTGCAAATACATGTAATGGTGCCTGAGTGACACCCAGTACTGGCACAGACTCCAGGGGACAAGCCATGCTCAGATCCAAGAGCTCAGGTGGGCCGGTGAGCCTCTGACCCAGCCCCAGGCCCTCGGGGGCTGTAATCTAAGCCTTGAAGAGGTCAAGAGCAGGTCTCCTGCCTGCTCCCTCCCCATGGCCCGAGCTGGCCTTGAGGAGGATGGGGAGGGGCCCAGGGTACCACTTCACAGCATGAAGAGAGTCTGCACACAAGTGATTAGAAGAGCAATTAGCAGAAGAGATTGAGGAAAAGGGGAAAGCCCTGATGGGGGCTATCTACCTTCCAGACCAGTCAGACCAGCCAGTTTGACCAGAGCAAGCTCCTCAAGGACAAAGAAACAAGATGCTGTGGCATATCCCAAAGGGAAGGCAAGATGACCTACCCTCACAGAGCACATGCCCCCGTCTGGAGGATGGTCAGGGCACTTGCAGTAGCCCAGTGGCTGCCAGGAGACACCAAGACATGTTGTAGATGCAGTGCAAATGTGGGGCAGGTTTGAGGACAGACTCTCCCTCCCCAATCTTTCAAGCCCCGGATCTCAAAGGCTTTCCTGTAGGATGGGCAGGTTGAAGAAGAAATACACCCTGTGCCTGGGAGCATTGCACAGAGCGAGCAGGGAGTGGAGGCATGAGAGGGAGCAGCAAAAGGGTACCCATGGGAGCTGCAGGAAAGCAGAAATTAGAAATCAAAAGATGCAAGGAAAGGGATGACAGACTGACAGTGGGAACAACCTTTCCACAGCTCTCCCTGGGTGAGGGACACTGTGCTGGGAAGAGGCTTTGGAGAGAAAATACTGGCCCACTGTCAGCCAGCAGGAAGCTGCTTTTGAAGGCAGGAGGACCCCACCATGGTTGGTGGCACACTAGCGCCTCATGATGGCCCAGGATGCAGCAAGGATGAAACTTCTTGGAAACCACTGCCAAAACCAAAAGCCTGTTGGTCAGCGTGGCTTGTGCCACTCTGCACCCCTGCACCAGTTGTTCCTCCAGTGGCTTGACAAGAGGTGACGAAGAGCAGTGGTAGGCTACTCTCTCTGGTCTCTCAGTTCAGCTGCCAACTCCAAGCACAAGCATTGTCTATGATCACATCTCCTCAACAGCTGACTGCCAAATGTCCAGTGGCTGCTGGTGGGGCTGGAGAGGAGCAGGTTGTGGTCCCTGCTTGTGACCCAGGAGGGAGCAGCGAGGAATAGGTGCCTGCCCTGATGCTGCTGAAGACTTGGAGATGGGCTCTGACTCTGCCCACCCAAAGGGGACCTCACCCTGCCCCAGGCAAGAGGACGTGCTGGGACTTCACCCCGTAGGGCAGGAGGTGGCTCCTTGCCTTCCAGACAGGCACCTGCCTTTGAGCCACTGTAGCCAAATGGCTCCCTGTGTTCTCCTTCCCTGCTTGGCTTGAATGCTTGCTTGGTCCTTTTACTCGACGGTGGCAGGTCTATGGCAGTCGTCTCGAAATTCTAGCGGGCTCGGGGACCTCCCCTGCCTCCCTCCCTGCTCCCCCGCGTGGCCCTGAGTGCAGGTGCAGTGCACCTCCTCAATAAAGCTGCTCCCGCCAGCCGCGACCGCCCTCTCGTAACAGCATGGGGTGTCAGGAAAGCAGCGTTTGGCATGTGCTTCAATGGAGATGGGAACGGGGGCGTCAGCCTGCAGCCGCAGCGCTGACAGCGTTATAGAGAGGGGGCATTATACCTCCGTGCATCAATGCGCCCGCTGCCCTTGCCCCTCCTAAGCCACTAAGGCGAGCTCCGGTTAGCCAATTCAGAAGCTGCTTTTCGGGGTTTGTTTGGCACTGCTGGGTCTGCCTGGTCCCTGGGTGGCTGTAATGGGGGCAGGTGCGTCCCTAAGCTGAGCGACTGGTCCTCTCCTTAGGTGGGAATCTTGGGCGAGGCATTTGCAGAGCTCCAGGTTATCCTTCCCTTCATTTTGTAGTCGATTTACATGTAGGAGATTTTGACCATGGCAAAGCAAGTGAAATGAATAAAGTACAAAGTTCTGTCAGGTACTAGTCAGACACTGTTGATGCTTTAAGCATGTTAGCCATGTTACAATGGAAAGAAAAGGTGTTTTACATACAGAAATCTACATACATACAACAGCCCGAGACTTCTAGTTTTGTTGTTGTTGCTTAAACAAAGCTACAAGACAATGTTCAGGAACTGACCTTGGACTCTTTCTCCTCCAAGAGGGTCTCCAGCTTCTTTTGTGCAGCACGACCTTCGTGGTCGTCACTGACTATCAGAATGACGTGATTCCAGTTGAAGACTCTCATCATCTCAAACCAGACGTTGGCCTGGTGAGAGTATGGTGGGACCGTGCGCAAAAAGGACAGGTGGATGCTCTGCAAGGAAGAACAAGAGCTCAACATAGACTGGTTGGGTTGTCGGCCGGGGTCCGTCTCGGGGACCCGGCAGGTTTGCAGGGACAGGACCGGGATCACAAGGTCAAAAACACAGAGCAGCAATTTTTGGT
Source organism: Himantopus leucocephalus (assembly GCA_003993805.1). Taxonomy (NCBI): domain Eukaryota; kingdom Metazoa; phylum Chordata; class Aves; order Charadriiformes; family Recurvirostridae; genus Himantopus; species Himantopus leucocephalus. The sequence continues at coordinate 925,279 of RSEF01000017.1, forward strand.
AGACCTCTGGGTTGCACACCTTGAGCTAGCCTCTGGGACCTGCACTCCTTTCTTCTGGCTGAGAAGCAACCCCTGGCTATGATTTTGTACCTCTTTGCCGTTAAATCAGCACATGGCAGGGAGGGTTTTTTGCTTTGTGGCCCATAAATGCACAGCGAAGGAAAGCCTATCCAGCAACGAACCGTCAGCAGCATTCAGTGCAAATATAGCCTTTCCTTTTGACTTTTTGAAAATATTACTGAGCAATGGACACCAAAAAGAAAACAAATTCCCTTCAGAGGGTGACAAGGAGCAGTTGCAGGTACGTGCAGGTATATATTAGTTATTTGTCATGACAGAAGTTCGGAAAAGCAGTTTTATAATAGTCTGTTTGGCTGTTTCTAGGTCAGCCTGTTCTGCAGCAGCACACAGGAGGCGGCAGCTCTGGACTCGTGCCCCAGCTAACCTATCTGATTTGGTTAAAGACATCATTATGGTTGGATGATTGAGCAATAGCAATTCCAGCCTAATTAAGTACAGCACTCTTTGGGGAGCAATTGGACCAAAAGCTGTAGCTGACAGAGAGGTTTCAAAAAATGCATCTTTTCCAAAAGGCCCTAGAGTCAAATATTAGAAAATGAAAGTGCTTATGCTCAGCATGGATGCTACTTGACAAGCCAGCTACGTGCTGGAGGGAGGCAGAAGTCTGAACAGGAGAGGACAAACGGAAGGAACCATAATATTTCTTTTTGTAAGGCTGAGATGATCCTCTGGAGCAAACAGGGCTTGTCCAGACTTGCTCATCCAGAGACCAGACCCAGCACGGATCAGAAATGTCCTGACTGGGCCAAAGTAATTCTCACTGGAAGGGAAAAGGCGTCATGCCCACCATGGACCCATGCAAGACGAACTGGCAGACCAGACAATGCCTTTTCCTCACACTCAACACGGTGATACAGTCAAACCGAACCATGCAACATACAGAAAATAGCGCAAAACCCCTGTCATGGTGAGGTCTCTGCAGAGGGACAGCGGGGCCGCTCTGCTGCCCTGGCCCAGAACACCGAAATGACGGAGGCAGCAACAAAAATACCAAAGCACTGGAAACATTTCCTAATTATGGAAGACTGAGAAGAACTGTGGATGTTTAATTGAAGAGGAAATGAACCGGGAGAGCCATAACAAGCATCTCAGAGCTGCAGTTTTATACAACTGATACAAACATTCCCAATTACATGAAGAGCAGGAGAAATGCGGCTCACCCCACAAGCCCAGTACTGAGCAACGGGATTGGGAAGAAACCCCATAGGGCCAAACAATGGAAGGACAGCGATGGGCTCCACACCAACACGGTGCTCGAGCTCTCTTTGGAGTCACCAGGGATGTCCAGGTATTTCCAGGTCCAGCTCCATGGCTCGGGCCAGGTGCACACAAGATGGGTCTGGACATTTTTAATCCCCCAGCATTTTTAATTGCTTTAAGGAAATCCATGGAAATGGAAAATGGAAGTGGGAGGAAAACAATCAGAAGAGAAATTTGAAAAGAACAGAATAGCTAACAGTAAAAAAAAATCAGAAAAATACAGGCTAAAAAAATTTAAAAATCTAACTTAAAATTATTTCAATCCCTTTTTGAAATGAAAACATCTTTGAAATTTCAATATATTGTATCAAATTATTTCATAGTTTCCCAACTAGCCTGCAAAAATGCTGTTTAAACTGATCGTGGCTTTCTTAAATGTTGTAAATACATATCTCTAGGTTCAGAGAGTGTTACCGCAAAGTTGTTGGAGAGGAAATTGGTCTAACAGTTTGGGCAAATTTGCTTTCTGAGGTGGTGTCAAAAGGGTCATGGACTTGCTATGATGGTATCTCAGCTCTCGGATTACAGAATTGTAGTTTTTAAATAGGATAATGAAGAAAAACTAATTGCAAATGTTGAGTCTAGATTTCAGGATGAGCACTGGCGCTCTGTGCTCCGCTTTTGAAGTACCTGGGGCTGCTGAACTTCTCTGCAGGGCCTGAAGATGGGCAGGAAAATGAAAGTAGAGTCCCCCAAAGGTTAACAAGTCCAACTTGTGGTGTGCAGAGGCAGTTGGGAATCAGGCTTTGTGCGATTTGATAACCCCGTGTCGCAGCCTATGCAGTGACAGGCTGCTGGCAAATCCCGCTGAACCCAGCACAGAGTTTTCCTGCCCATGGGGCTGTACTGCAAAGTATGTGGACTCAATGATTTTTTTGCATCATGGTAAACCTTTTCATAGGCAAATAACTGTTATAAAGACCTGATTTTTTAACACAGCATCTCTGAGGCAACCATCTCTCCTTTCAGCTGCACCGCTCATCACACTGCCCCTGAAGTACTGCTACAAGTGCTTTAACTCTGAGCCGTCGTGGGTCATAACCCGCTCCCCTCAGGTCAGGCACACAGCAAAAATGTTCCGAATTATAAATCAACAGTTTGCCTTGTAAGACATTTTGCAGNTCCCTGAAGTACTGCTACAAGTGCTTTAACTCTGAGCCATCGTGGGTCATAACCTGCTCCGCTCAGGTCAGGCACACAGCAAAAATGCTCCGAATTATAAATCAACAGTTTGCCTTGTAAGACATTTTGCAGGATTCACATCCTTTGCTCTCCTCCACATGTGCCTGCCGCCTGCCGAGAGAGCTGGGATGTGAGCGTGGGAATCGCTGACAGCAACCCTGAGCTGAGCAGCAGCTTTCTCCAATATCTTCCTAACATCGCCAGAACCCGAGTGTTCAGCCCTGTGCTTCCGCACTTAATTCTACTTCTGCAAAAAATAAGGAAATACAGGTTGGGATGGAATCCAGGCTTCAAAGCGGATTCAGCTCAGCAGAAACCCACGGGGCTGGAGCCTAAATGCACGGGGAGTGAGCGTGGTTACGAGGCTGGGGACGTGTGCTGGGTCAGGACTCTTGGGGACTGCAAATTATTAGTGGTGCTGACTTCGCTGATGCGAGTAGATATGAAAAGGAGCTGAGTTTAAGTAGATGTGTGTTTGTGTGTATGCACGTGTGCAATCAAGGACTCTATGTACACATAACAGTGAGCGTATACGTGCTCATATATGTATGTGTGTGCAGGTACCCACGTCAGGAACGTGTTTGGATGTTTGAATTGTCTGCATGTGGCCATGCCAGGCCTGGGGGAGGGTGCACGTGTGGGTGCCTATCCATGGAATTTGCGTGCAGAGGGAATGTGCACATGCACAGGAGTGTGCAGGCATGGCTGTGGGGCTGGCAGGCAGGGCACGGACCACGTACAGGTCCATGAGTGAAAAGATTGCTATCTTCTTTACCTCTGTCTGCCTAAGGGCCCATCACAGCTCACGGTCCGTGGCTGGTAGAGTAATTTTTCCTACAGGCTTGAGGAAGCGCTCTGCTTGTGTTTCATTACCTATGGAAATCATGCGGTCCGTCCCCCTTTTAGCAACGCAACCCAANAGTCCCCCTTTTAGCAACGCACCCCAAAACTGAGCTGTCTGGGCAGTTTCAAGGAGGTTGACAGATATCCCAATATATAAAGTCCCTGATAATTTAGTAAAAATCATCAGCTGTGCGCAAAAAAAGAAGCCTTGGCCAGTGTCTCCGTGGACAGAGCCTGGGCTGCTCTGTGCCCTGCTCTGTTCAGCCTGCCCGCCAGCCAGCTCACGTCTCGCCGAGCCCCACCAGAAAGCAGCTTGCCCACTGCCCTGCATGATAGCTGCAGGCGTGGGAGGATGCTGAGATAACTCTGCAATGGCTTAGACGCGCGCTGGGAGGGATTTCAGTGGGGGCAGACGTATGGGGAGCTCTGGCGCAGAGGCATCGCCTGCCTTTCCCCTGCAGCGCATGGAGGAAAGGACTTGGTAACTTCTGGGGAATGGCCCAGCACCGCAGCAGCCGCCCTGCAGAGTGGTGGGGCTGCTCTGTCCTCCTCCCAGCTTGAATCCTGAGAGCCTGTGAAGAGCTCTCATCTGCTGGGACAAGTGGGCTCCATCACTGCCATCAGCACAGGCTTCGGCACACGGAGCCCCTCGTCTGCTCTGACGCACTGCAGGCTGCCCCTGCCGATGGCTGTGCTGCTCGGCGGCGGCTGCGGAACCCATTCCCGGGGCAAACATCTCTACGTTACGTTAGCCAGCCTCTCCAGTCACTCCTTGCAGGTGCCAGTGAAGGAGTCCTGACCCTGATCACCGAGCAACACTTCTCTCCCCTCCTTCAGCACAGCTTCCCACGCCAACACTGTTTCGACTGAGCATCAGTTGTCAGTGAGACCATTAATAAAGAAAAATCCCCCCTCAGTGCGCAGCAACCCCAAGGAGGGCATGGAGTGATTATATTGAGACAAGGAACCAGAGTGAAAAGCCATGCACAGGTCCAGGTTGGAGAGCGAGAGAGAAAGAGAGAGACAGACCTCATTTCAACTACCAGGACCGGGTGCTGGCCACTGAAATGGCTCTCCAAGTGCAGAACGACCAAACTCCATTTTCCATCTCTTTCAGCAGCAGAGCAGGTCTCAGTTAAGCCGGCTTCGATCCTCCACTGCACTGCCCCTCTGATGGGGAGGATGGTGTGGGGCTCAGCACCTCGGGGCGCGCAGCATGTCCCTTCATCCCCATCACGTAGGTGTGGTCCCACACGGTGGTGATGAACGGCAGCAGATCACTTCCCCGCAAGCTTTGCTTTCACACTCTCAGTGTCATTTCATATTTCTCATATTGTCAAGACGTCAATGTCTTCTCATCTTTTTGGCTGAGATGCAAAGGAGATATAAATACCCCCAGTGACACATGGGGAACAGAAGCACTAAAGCAATAGTCCAGCCTCTCCGTTCAGGGGGCTCAGCACCAGGTCAGAGCGTGATTTTTGCAATGCTCAGTCCACGAGGAGTCCACAGAGGGCTCTCCGTAGCGATGGGCACCACAGCCACGGGCACGGCTCTGCTGCCGTTACCGTGAGACCCCCCCTCTCTCCTCCTGCATTCCCTGCTCACCTCCATCAGAGGTGACCGAGCTCTCAGAGACCCCCTCCCCGTACAGGCAGGACTGTGCTGAGTGACGTGAAGACCTTGATGAAGAAACAGGTAATCATTTCATAAGATGTACGCACAAGGAGGCCAAACAAAGGCTGCCAAGCCAGAGTGCTCAGCTTGATAGCTGCAATACCGTTTCTAGAACAAATACTTCTTTGAATACTGGGAGCAATAAAGCTTGCTTCCCTCCGGTACCTTTGTTGAAAGACTGGCTACAGCTCATGGACTGCTGTGCTCCACTGGAGATGCTCCGAGAGCATCAAAAGGTAGTGGGCAAACCTGCCTGTGCTGAGGCCCACGCCTTTCCTCTCCCTGGCAGCTCAGCCTTGGGAGGACCATAATTAACTCTCAGACTTCAGCCCCCTGTGAAATTTAGCTAAAATTGGCTGACGCCTTCAAAACCAATCAGGGGCACACACACAAAGTGATCTTACAAGCTTGTTTCCATAGAAACTAAGCTGAAAGATATAATTTCCTGAATTAAAAAAAAAAAAAAAAACAAAAAAAACCCAAAAACCAACAACGCACCACCAAAAAAGCTGATCCGTGGAAACAAAAAGGGAACGAGCTGAATGTCCCTGTGCTGCAGCAGCCAGCCCGCCCTGCTGCGTGCAGAGCCTTGCACCGGCCCGGCCCGTGCCTTCGCACCTCTTTGCTCTGCTGTCCTCCACTCCGCTCCCACCTTCGCTGTCCCCTCCAGCTCCTGCCAGTCCGCTATTCGATGTCCTCGCTCCTCTACCGGCCCCGTCCCTGCCTTCGCCCCGTCTCCTGCCCGCAACTCCCCTCTCTGCAGAGAGCTCCAAGTCCTCAAGCCGCCGGCCGCCTCGGTGGGAAGGAGGTTGAGCGAGAGGCCGGGCAGGAGCGCTCGGAGGGGTGAGACACACGGCCTGGCCTCCCTGCTGAGTCTCTGCCAGGCGAGCGCACCCCACAGCCCTGCACCTGCCCAACACCCCCAAATATTCAGTGGGGAGCATCTCCCTGCCGCTGCGGTGGGTTGCCGCTGCCGCAGTGGGTCACTCCTCCAGCTGCGAAGTGAGCCAGGTGGTTTTTATGAGGCACTTTTGCAGAAAACATGTTTTAAATAGGGAGCAAAAAAATAAATGGCTGAAGCGGAGCCGGCCAGGGCAGCTGCCACCCCCTCAGGGTGAGCACGCAAATCCAGCACAAGGTCGTGCTGTGGAAAAGGCGGCCAATTTGCTTCCATGAGCATCGCTCTGCTGAGATGAAGCTGGACCGATAGCGGGCAGGGTCCCCTCTCCCCGCCATCATGTGCAGTGTGACAAGGTCCCTCTCAGTGGCATTGCTGATCAGACGTGTCTCCTCCCCGTGGCAGCAGGAACCAAATTCACCCCGCACACTTCCTACCTGCCGCCTGCCCTCTCCCTCGCTCCGCCAGCTCTGCTACCGTCCCTTTCCTTCACAGTGCCTGACGGGACCCTTCCAGGGCGCGCGGGTTCCCAGCCCCTGCCAGCCACCGTTGCTGTCACTGCCCTGCTCTTGTCTTGCTGGTTGTCCTACCGTGGTTTTACTTGGTGGGAGATGCCAAGACCTGCCGCTGCTCCGGCCGAGCGGTCCTGCCGGCTGCATCTCTGGCAGCCTCTGCTCCTCCCTCCTGAAATTTGACTTCGTTTAGCATGTAGGCGGAGTGACTATTTTTGCACTGAACATTTGCATTTGTGAATATTCACATTTTCCAAGCAAAGGCTGATTCGTGCTTCCAAACAGGCCTGATCTCACCCACTAAGCTCGTGTACCTGGACAAAACTCTCCACCAAGGCTGCGATGGCATGTGGTCCGCCGGGCTCTGCTCAGCTCCTCCTTTTGCTTTAACTCATCACAAAGTGTCTTTGCAAGACGGTCGGTGAGCTGAGGGCCCGGTGGGAGAGCTGGCCACCGCAGCATCTCATTGCCCGGGCCAGGGCACTGCCCGCAGCCCCCGCACACAGCAGGACCTCAACCAGCCTGAAAGTCTCCGTGTTTCCACAGGGACAGCAGACAGCGGTTTGAGACACAAGAATCTGAACCTCTTTCTTGAGTGCTGGCCGGACTGAACGTGCCTTGGGATAACTTGTTAGTCAATTCTGTTCTCTCCCGTACCAATATCACATAAACCCAGAGAAGTGAACGCAACCAAACCACCTTCAAGCCCCAGAGAGCTCCTGCCCAATGTACAGGCTCCAACTAGGATCCTCCTGCCCCTCCACAGTCCCCCCGCAGCCGGGGAGCACCCAGGACCCCCCGGCTGTCACGCGTGAGCAGGGCAGGAGCTGGTTCATGCGTTCGCCTTGGCTGAAGAGCAGTCAGCCCAGCAGCCTGGCAGAGCAACGCTGCAGAAATCATCCAGCACTATGTAGGTCAACACTGGCAGCTGCGAAAAAATAATGTACCGGGGCATGTGGGAGCGAGAGAGAGGGAGCTGCAGGTTTAACTGGAGAGGACGGATGGACAGACAGACACATAGGTAGGCAGGGTAGCGTAGACACCATTAACCCTCCTGACGGGCAATCTTGATTTACACCACACGTATGAGGTACTAGACTAGAAACATGCATCAGTTACCTTATCAGAATATATAGACATGCGTGTTGTCAGACCAATGACAGGGATCCTGTAGAAGCCAGCTGTGTATGATACGGGTGTTGGTGTTAGGTGATCGTTGGGAGCAGGAGGGTGACTAACTAATATTGCATAGACCTGTAGGACAGGATACACGACACAAACATTATTTCACAGGAGCACATCGGCCATCCGGCGTGATTTATTTATTTTTTTTTCCCTTTTCTTTTCTGCAACGTTAAACAGCCCCACGTTAACACGATAATGGCATTCAAATAATCGGGAGCAGCACAGCAAGGACTGCGCCGGGGAGTGAGGGGTGCTGTGCCGTGCCTCGGGCTGCAGCCCCCACGGCGGTGATGGGTCTGCTCAGGGTTATATCTTAATGGAAATGCCGTGCGTAGCCGCTCCGTTCGCTAAACTAATAACTTTCATGGATTACAGATTAAAGGGAAACATCTCCCTTACAGTCACACTGTGTAATGCGATTTCTTTAACCACACATTTAATACTCGGTTGTAATTCCCCTCCGAGGACTATTACAAACAAAGTGGTCAGCTGGGACTCGGAGCAGGAGAAGGAGCGCAGAGCCATGGAGCAAATCAGCCATCTGGCCCCGAGCGCGCAGAGAAATGAGAAAGCTGGGAGGGGGTTGGGGGGGGGCAGGAGCCGGGATCTGCCCTCGGTATGCCGGGGCAACGGGGCGCGGGGGACCTGGGTTATACCGAAATGGGGAAGGAGGATCTCGGCAAGATCCTGCTGTTATTACAGGGCTGGGATTTCGGTCTCCAGCAGGATCCTATTTTGTGTAAACGGAGAGGAAGGAGCTGGGTAATCCCTGGGGGATCCTTTGTTACACTAATGCCCTTTCACAGCACAAGGAATGTCCCCAGCTGGTGACAGGTCTCCAACTAGGGTGAATCAGTGCAAGGATTTTGATGTCTGGGAGGAAAAAACACTTCTTCCTCCTCCTCCAAGCATCCGCCCGAGCAGCGGGAAGTGCTCTGCGCCCAAGCTGGAGGGATGGCTTGCAAGGACGGGAGGGGAGGATGAAGCATGCCCAGGGAAGGAGACCTGGAGACTCGGTGGGGTGGGAAGAAGGGAAGATCCTGCCTGGAATTGGGTGGGAGCAAGCTGAGGGTGCAGAGCGAGCTGGGGCAGGGGTTGGAGACCCTGTTATGGGAGAAGGGAGGAATTACTGGGGAAGGGGTTGGGGAGGTCACCTGGGGAGGCAGGAGGAGGGGAGTGCCCTGCGCAGAGGTACCCGGTGACATGAAGGGTAGGCGAGGACCTGCACCCAGCAGGGCTGGGACATGGGCCTTGGGGCAGGAGCTGGCACTGGGGGGAGATGCTGAGGGCTGTGTCAGGGCGAGGGCTGCGCTGCGCTGCACAGCAGCTGACAGACAGGAGCCATTTTGCCTGCGTGGGCTCCCAGCCCCTCCTCTGCCTCGCAGCCCCCTGCTCGGGCACAGCGCCAGCGAGCGAGGACCGAGGGTGGCTGTGCCCCACGCTGGGGCCATGGGGCTGGGAGAAACCCTGCGTGTTGGGACAGCGTGGCCACCCCCAGCACCCGCAGCCCCCTCTGCACCCCGGCTTAGCTGCCTGCCATGTCCCACCGCTCACGCAGGGACGTGCCAGCGCCTGCAACCCTGCACCAGCCCGGGGCTCTGTGGGGTTTGTCATGGGGACAGGGCTTAGCGGTGGCACGGACACAGGCATCCATCAGCCGGGTTGCTTAAATGGAGCCTCAGTGAGGGACCTGACTGAGCCTTCTCCCTGCTCCCTGCCGGGCAGCGGGTGTAAAAGACAGCCTGTGCTGCGCTTCCCGCCAGCATCCCCAGGGATGTCTCCAGCCATCCTCCATCTCCACATCGGGAAGCTGAGCTGCGAATGTGTCAGCTCTGCTCCGCTCTGCACCTCTGGTCCCTCCGGCTCCCTCCCCCCTCGCTGGCTCTGTGTGTGTGCCTGGGTGCACACATGCATTTCTGCGTGCGTGTGGGGGTGTGTGAGTCTCCGTGGCGTGGGCGTTCATACAATTTGTGTGCGTTTGTACCTGTGCATGGGGCCGTGTACACCTTTTGCATGTGCATGGGTGTGTTGGAGGTGGGGGGGGGTTTGTACCTGCCTGTCCGCTCACCTGATGGCCCCGAGTGGGGGGAACGGGGCTGGTGAGCTGGGCTCAGCACCCAGAGCACACGCAGGAGAGGCCACAGGCTGCCCAGGGCACCCAGGCTGCACCCCCCACCGCCGCAGATTCGGACTGCTCCCTTGTGTGCGCTGAGAGTGACCCACGCAGACAGGAGGGAGGACGCGCTGTGCTTGTGTGTGCAGGCGTGTGTGCACAGCCTGCACCCTGCGCGTGCCCACGGCTCCGTGTCTGTGCGGGTGTGTGCACGCTGTGTCTATGTGTCCGCAATCTGTCCCTGTGTGCCTGTGTCTCTCATGTGCGTGCGGCAGCGCGTGTTTTCGTGGGCCTGTTTCACGCATGCTGGGGGGGACCACGGTGCTGTGCGTGGTGGGGGTGTGTGCAGCTGTGGTGCACAGTCAGTGTGGCGCACAGCACAGTGTGGTGCAGGGGTGCGTGTACATGAAGCCGTGTGTGTGTGTGTGCTTGCAGTGCATGCAGTGGGGGTGCATTTCTGTGGCAGTGTGTGTGTGTGTACCTGGTGCAGTGTGCGCTCATGTGTGCCCACGGATGCGTGTATGCATGTGGCATAGTGTGCATGCACCAGTGTGTTTGCACACTGGTATGGGTGCAGACACGCAATGTTCTGTGTGCGCCTGTGTTTGCACAGTGATACACGCGTGCACATGGCACGTGTGTGTGTGCGTGCACTGCGGCCCATGGGCATTCCCACAGCCATAAGTAAGCGCGCAGTGTGTGTGCATGCATGGCACTCCCCACGCCTGCACCCACCCAGAGGCGGTGGATACCCGTGTGTGTCCACATGCGTGTGCCCTTGTGTGCCCATGGCGATGCGTGTCTGCATCTATGTTGCTGTCTGCATGTGTGGTGTTGGGTGCGCACGCCTGCACACCCGCTGCGTGTCCGTGGCCCCGGGGTGCGCGTGTGAGCCCGTGTGCGCCCCGGGGGACGTGTGGGTGCCCGTGCGCGCCCCGGGGGGTGTGCGGGTGCCCGGGTGTGCCCCGGGGTGGGTGCCAGTGCCCGTGCGGCGGATCGTGCCGCCCGGTCGCGCTTACATAAAGGCTGCAATGCGGGCAGCGGCGCCCCGGGGCAGGACCCCGCTCGCCGCGGCTCTGCTCGCCCCGAGCCCCGGGGGGCGACCGGGGGGCGTCGCGGGGTCGGGGTGGCCCCGGCGGCGGGGAGGGGGGGGGGGGGGGGGGGGGGGGGGGGGNNNNGTGTGGGGGGTGTCGCCGGCCCGGGGTACCTGGCTGGAGATGAGGTCCTCGCAGACGGAGAGAGCCATCTGGATGGCGTTGGGCTTGTGGGTGACCGAGGTGGCGTTGAGCTGGAGCTTCCAGGTGCCGTGCCGCTTGTTGGCCTGGTTCACCGCCTCGCGGAAGATCTGCTCGTGCTTCTTGGTGCTCAGCACCGCGCCGATGTTGACGATCTTGGGGTCGCAGCCGGCGCGGGCGAAGGAGGAGGAGAAGAGCAGGGCGAGCAGCAGCAGCCGCATGGTGCTCATCCACGGGCGGCCCGGAGCCCGCCGGGCCCCCCCCGCCCCCGCCCCCGCGCCCCTCCGCGCCCCTCCGCGCCGCGGCGGCCCGTCCCGCTCAGCGCGTGCCGCGGGGCCCGGCCCGGCCCGGGGCGCTCTCCCTGGTGCTGAACCGCCCCTTCCCTCCGCTCCGCGCCGCTCCGCGCCTCTCCGCGCCGCTCCGCGCCGCTCCGCTCCGCCCGCCGGCTCCTCCCGCGCCCCGGCCCCGCGCTGCCGCAGCGCCGCCCCCGGACCCCGGCGGAGAGCGGGCGGGACCCCCGCCGGCCCCGGGCGCTGCGGCAGTGCCCCTCCCGGCGCTGCTGCGGGGTGGGCTCTACGCACACACACACACACCCCTTCCCCCCCCCGCCCCCCCCGGCTCCTGCTGCCCGCCGTGCCCCGCACCGCCGGGACCCCCCCGGGGCGGGGGGCTGGCTCCCGCGCCGCTGGGAAGTGCCGCTGGTGCAGGGGGTGCAGAGCTCGTCTGGGGCTGAGGCTCCGACTGCGGTGGAGCGCACCTCCGGGGGGTCCCGCTCCTTCCTTTCCACCCGCGTCGCCCATTCGGTGTCTGGGTATTCCCCTTGCTTTGGGAGGCATAATCACAACAGGTATTGGGTAAAACAGGGTCTTCTCCAGGCATAAATCACACAAGATTGGGGGTAAACCGTCTAGTGGAAGGTGTCCCTGCCCATGGCGGGGGGGTTGGAACGAGATGGCCTTTAAGGTCCCTTCCAGCTCTAACCATTCTATCATTCTATGATCCTATAAATCAGGGTCTTCAGGACTTGTTCTCCAGAACAAATATTCCCTGTTATGCAGCATCTCTGAACAACATGCTTTCCCAGCTCTGGCTAGGGAGAGTTGCTTGTGACATGAACGGCGTCAGGGTCTGTGTTCACTCTAGCCCTGAAGGGGCTACCCTTCCTTGACCAACACACCTCTTGGGCAGAGACGTTAAGCAGACACTCAACCTGGATCCTTGGCTTCACTCTGTCCCTCCAGACAGAGCCACCACTCTTCCAGACATTAGCTCACAGGGCAACCGGCCATTTTGCTCCATTATATTCACCACATTACACCAGCAGATGACCTTCAAATTTGTCTTCTGAGGAAATTTCTTGGGGTTCTCTCTATCTGTCTATCTGCCCCTGGGCTACCATTAGCTTCCCCAAAGGAAAAGGAGGCGCAGCAGCTAGTGGCCAACATCTGGAGGACAGTCCAGCTCCATGGTCAAAAGGGATTGAGTTTCACTCCTGGACCATGTCTCTCCTGTACCAGGGCTTATAGGGGTGAGGTGGCCACAACAGCACATTGCTGCCCAGAGCTGCCACTTTGGCCTTTTTAGAGCAAACAAAGGGGTTGCAGATAGCGACAGGGTGTTGCTTTGTAACTGCGTGGGACAAATGCCATCAGCCAGCCCACTGTACGCCAGCCAAGAAGAGCAGGCTGAGCACTGCAGAAGAAAAATCACCAGAGATATTTTTACATCAGCCATTTCTAGGATATTGCCGCAGCCCACCTCTGTGCTTGCTTGCAACGTGAGTTGAAGGAGAATTTTCTTTCCCCAACGCAAATTTTCTCACTGGCATCTCTGAAGTGCAAGTTGCCATGGAAACCATTTTGTCTGTGTCCCACGTTGCCCACATGCACTCGGAAGAAGCTGCGGAAGCAAAATGGCCGTTGCGTAATGCCGCAGGGTCTCAGCATATGAGGGGCTTGTGTGCTACACAGCACCCTTCCAGCTGTGAGACCCTCTGAGAGAAGCTGCGGACAATTGCTTGAGAAAGCAATGATACCCACAGAGGTTATGACGCGCTCGGTGAGAGAAGGAAAATGGCCCCACCTCGCCTTAACTCTTGCAGTTCTTTGCGTGGAGCTCCACACTGATCCTGCTGTGCTCTCAGCACAGACTTCCAGGCACGCTTTACCCTTTTCAGTCTCCCTGTGTCATTCCGACTCCTCCACGCATGGAGATGCATCTCCACACTCACATGGTGTGGCTCTGTCCACCCAAGGGACCCGAGCGCTGCCTTGGAGGGACACAGGGTGCAAGTTAAAGAGAGTTCCATCCATACCCTTCAGACTGCACACATTTGACTTCATCCCGTCCTCTGCCTACCAAGTACATTTGCAGGAGGCTCTTTGGGAAGAAACTGTCCCGGAGCGGGCTACGCAGACCCGTACCCTGGTGGGTGTAATGGCGGTAGAATGGCAGAAAGGCAAGTCCTGCCCACAGCAGGGGACTTAGCAAAGAAGATGAAGGAAGAAGGCAAGCTTTGAAACATTATTTGGCTTGCTCACATTGGAGTACAAAAGGTCTTTCCTCCTTATTATCTGCTGTTCCCTGTAGGGAGAAAAAGGAGTGCAGTTACTGAGCCCCTCCTGTGTTGCCCAGGAGTCTCAGATGATCGTATTCAGGAGTCAGGGTCTTCCCTCTGTGCCTCCATTCAGTTTTTGTCTCCAGAGACTCTTGTTCTGGCACGGTTGCAGAGATCTGAGGAACGCCTGCTTCCCTCTCAGGTCATGCCTCCCACCGGGCCGTGTTGTCCTGGCATCAGGAACAGCCCGGATCACAACCTCCAGCAGCCAGGCTCAGCCAGCACAGACGTTGTCACCGCACGACTTCCACGCTTGCTGCGTCTTCAGGTTCTTTGATCATCTGAAGGCAATGGGCGCATGCAGGGTTCTCCCAGGGTGGAAGCTGTGTAAATGGTGGGTACAACTGCATCCACCAGCTGATCCTTGTGAGGATCTGTAGCGAGCAAAGGTCTTTGCCTTTCCTGTTGCTGCCTCCTGGCATATCATGGCAACTTTATTAGCCATGGTTTGGCGCAAGAACTTAACACAATTGCCTGTTAGCAATTAACGTGTGTATAGTGTGATCCTGTTCTTTATGTCTGGCACCTTCTGGATGCAGGGGAGTTGGACAAGAGTATGGGACAGTTGTTTGTGTGGTGTCCCATTGCCTGCGAATGGTGTAATTCTTCCAGTGGCCGGAGTAAGTCAGTGTAAAACCTGGAGACCAGGGGGGCAGCATTGAACCCAGCTGGAAATTTCATCTGCCTTGGCGTAAGGCATCAGTCCCAGTGGTGGAAAAGCTAATATGGGATTTCGTAAATCAGGNAATTTTGTAAATCAGGAAATCAAGCATTAGGAATACGTGATTTGTGCCAGTCGTCATGGAGCTGCCGAACAAACTAAATTCTTCTTTAGATAAAGTTAAAATTTGATAGCAGTNGATTTCGTAAATCAGGAAATCAAGCATTAGGAATACATGATTTGTGCCAGTCGTCATGGAGCTGCCGAGCAAACTAAATTCTTCTTTAGATAAAGTTAAAATTTGATAGCAGTAACCACACAGCTATAACACAGGCTATAGAAATGCAGTTTACGTGCAGCTGCAAGACACGGGAGTGACTAAGTTAAGCTATAAAACTAAGTAAAGCACATGCTGAGTGGCCATGGCAGATCTTTAATAGCAATTGTTAATGAAGAACTGCAATGGGACAGGGGTATTCCTACAGGTACTAAGGATTTGAGATGTGGTTGATACTTCAGTATTTCTGCCATTTCTCTGAAAGCAATCACTGATGATAAAATCTGAGATAGCAAATAATGACGCCAAATAATTTGGATTCTTTGCTAAGCAGAGTACTGAAACATATTTTAAGACAGTCAGTGCAGAGCCATGTAAGAAGAAGCAAATATTGTTGGTCCTGCCCTTAGGACAGGACTGTGGATGCAGTGGAAGCATTGACTGGAAAGGTGGTCTCTAATATTGACCAGGGGGTCAGAGATCATGAATTTCAAAGCAAAAAGGAGGCAGTGTTGTCCTTGGATGCTCCCCTGAGGGGTCAGAGCAGCAGCCAGCAAAGCTGCCCACAGATCTGAGGATCGCATTCTTTACAAAGAGGCTGAAAAAAAGGGAGCAAAGGTCCCCTGAGAATATTCAGAGGAAAAACTCCTGTTGAGCTGCTACAGAAGAGGTGAGTGGGGATGAAGTCGGAGCATGCTGCCTGTGGTATCAGATGCCGCCTACCAGGAGCACTGACAGACGACTGCCTCTGTGCGGATGCTTTCCCTAGGGGCTCCGAGCACTGGAGAAGCTGTTTCCAGAGTTGGTCCCCCAGTGTGAGCCAGCTCCAGCACAGCTGGGGTAGGCAGGGGGGTGAATGTGGAAGAATGCTTCCCTGATGCCCTGCAACCCTCCCCTCCTCGCAGCCTCCATGCCATGGCCAGAGCATCCTGCCCAGTTTCATCACATCTCCTGTTCCTATTGCTCGGGCACCTGGACACGTCCTGGGGGGAGTCCCATGCCCCGGGTACCCTGCAGGCAGAGGAAACCTGCCCCTGGTGGCTCTCTGCCATGCGACCAACACAAGGATGGCCTGGGATGGGGACAGAGAACAGCACTAACCCCAGTGCGAGGTCGAGGTGGGCAGCAGGTGGTGGCAGACAGCGGGCAGGGATGATGGACAAGGAAGGGGGTGCAGGGGCTGCCCACAGCTCCTCACCACCCGCCTGGCAGCTGGTGCAGTGCGCTCCCCACTGTCAGTCCACTGGGGAATGGGATTTATATAACCAGCTGGGATGCAGCGGGAGGACGTCCTTGTCACGACGTCTGCCATCCAGCCAGACTGACAGGCAGTGGCTGGTGTCTGCAAAGAGCGAGGTGCCCCAAGGCGTTATGTCTACGGGGGGGGGAGGTGGCGGGCTGC
Organism: Himantopus leucocephalus; assembly: GCA_003993805.1. Classification (NCBI taxonomy): domain Eukaryota; kingdom Metazoa; phylum Chordata; class Aves; order Charadriiformes; family Recurvirostridae; genus Himantopus; species Himantopus leucocephalus. The sequence goes on from RSEF01000017.1 coordinate 941,222, forward strand.
AGGGAGCAATAGGATGGACACTAAGGTGAAAGTGTCTGAGCAGCCATTTGGATTGGGTTGTTGCTGTTGTATGTTCTGGCCCTGTTTCCACCTCTTTTCCAGATGATACCCAGGATGGACTGCAGTCCCTAAGCAGGTCTCGTGCTTTCCCTAAATCCTTTCTCAGCCAAGAGAGACTCAGCCCAGCCTACTTTGCAATTCCGATGTGGCTGGTGGAGTCACCAGCACAGCGCTGGCACAGCACGAAATGGTCTGCTATGGGCATCTGTGTTGCTTTTGCTCAGTTCTCCTCACAGGGCACAAGATCTAGGGCTCCTAGGGCCTTTGCCACCCTCCGGAGCACAGTGTGTGTCACCTCTGGAGTCCCTGTCATCACAGAAAGAAGCTGCAGCAGCATCCTCTTCAAAGTGATGAGAATTGAGGTCTCTCTCCCTCTCCACTGTCAGGTTACTGCATCACCCATGGACAGAAGCATTCACACCATCCACCAGCACTTTGTCTTGGTCCAAGGCAGCTGGGCATTCACAGGGCCGGGGGAGTTAAAACGGGATGCAAGCAGTCAGTCTGGCCTTTGGGTACCAAGAGGTCCTGAGTGGGCAGGGAGATATTCAGGTGACTGGTAAGAGGATGGGACATGGAACATCAGTGGCCAGAGGCAAAGATGGTGCGAAACACAGAAACAGCTTCTGTGAAATCAGAAGGGACTGAATGCACAGAAACGCACAGTCAGACGTGCAATAGGAGTGGGTGGGAATTTCCACTGGAATCATTTTCTAAGGGAAAACCAGCATTCACATGTTTGAAATGCTCTGTAGGGAGACTTTCATTTTGACAAAATTCCAATTTTTCTGCTGGAAACCCAGCCAAGAGGTGGCTGGGCTTCAGCTGCCTGCACATTGTGTCCCAGGAGATGGAACAACTTGTCCTCAGGGACTTCCAGTCCCGTGGGACAGCTGCATAGCAGAGGCTGGAAAGGAGCTCAGAGAGAGATCAGTCACTGCTTGGGGGCTTCCTGCATGTCTTCACCTCGGAGGATGCTGGAGCCTGGGCACAGGTAATGCAGTGACGCAGCCACCGGTGCAGAGTGGCTGGAGATGGAGCACTCTGGGGGACATCAGCCCCCGTGCAGCCCTTGGTGCTCTCCAACATGCACAGCTCGCCACGCTGGAGCTCAGTCCAACAGCTTGGGTGTCCGTGGGAAAGCTTGCTGTTGGGATGTGGCTGCCTTGTTTTGCAAAGCAGACCTGGCATCCAGGGCTGTCGGGTTCACATTCTTTATCTCGAGGGACTCTGGGGACACTGGGACACCGGAGTCTGCTGCTGCACCAGTAACCTGCAGCCCTGCACATTGCAAGACGTGGTGGGGTGTCCCTGTGCAGCACCTTGCTCAAGCAGAAGTGGTCCCACCATTTCAAGAGGCGGGAGGCATACTGGAGGGGCCAAATTCCCTGGGACAGGGCACATATGAGTTTCTCCAGGTGGGCATGTCTCCCCAGGAAAGTCCAGGTGGTTACAGGCTTCGTTGGTAGGCAGAGGTGCCCTATCAAGTGGAGACTGAGGCCCCTGGGCATGCCCAACCTCTTTGGGCTGCGATGAAGCTGAAAAGAGCAAAGGAAAAGTGTGTCAATGACAAACGAGGCACTCTGGAACTTGTAACCCTTCCAGAGCCAAATGTCCACGAGGACAGGACATTGTCTTCAAAGTGATAGGTGCAGAAATGTGCAAGAGTTCCCACCTCTGAAGCCTGCCTTTGGGAGGAGGCAGCAAACATCTCACCAGCTGAAGCCAGCTTTGCGTGCATCCCCAAGCCTCCTGTCCCCCTCCCTGGTGCCCACCACAGTGCCCAGAGCTCCCCTCGCATCCTGGGGCCCAGCTCTGCGCTACCCCAGCCAGATGTGGATCTGTCCCCCTGTAGTGAACAGTGCCAAGGACACCTCAGTACTCTCAGTACTTCATCATGCTGCTGGGAAATTTTCATGTCTTTGCGAATGTTTAACTTGCTCCAGGGGCTCCCCAGCCCGTGCAGCTCCCATGTGAGTGCTCCCAACTTTGGGAGAACAGAAAAATTAAGAGGGCTGCTTTCCAACCTGCCAGATGTGGCTTTCAAAGACACCAAACATGATAAATGAGAGGCATACGGCCTCGGGAGTAGCTTTGGAGGATGCTGAGCAAGCTAGACAAAGCCAGAGCTGGCTCAGTTGTGTCAGTATAGCATGTAGGGGCAGGAGCTGAGTGGCACCAGACTTTCTGCTGCACTTGATGTGCCTCACCCTGGGAGCCAGCTGGCAGGCCGGAGTGCGGAGCCGGGGTGTGCTCCAACGCGCACCAGAACAGATAATTGGTGGGTTAGGGCTCAAACGTAAAATCCAGAGCACAGGAATGTGACAGCAAACATGCCCCCTCGAGAGCTGTGCCCTCCTGTCATGTGCGATTGTTATTTGCTTGAAGATCAAAATCTTGTTGCCAAGGACAGATAGAAAGATTGATTGCACAAGTTCTATTATGCAACCAGCCTAAAAATAAATAAAAACACCATAAGACAAGGCTAAACAGCACTGGTTTTGAAGAAAACACTGTTTTGATCTCATCTCTTTCCCTGAAGGTATCTATAATATACTTACAAGTCAGCGCATCTGGAAAGCGAGACACAGTCTCAAGGTGGGCTTCCTGGAAAGACGAACATCCATCTGATGAAAAACCTCACTGAGAGTCTTTGTGGCCAATAACCCAGTTCTCAAGGCTTCATCCTCCCCCTGCAATCCTGTGAATTGCCCTTTACTTCTCATTTCAGTCTTCACTTCCAGCCCCAGCCCTGATCTAACGCAGAGCTGTGCTAGAAGGTCCCAGCCAGTCCTAGGATTTCTAATACTGGCTAAACACCACGTTTCTCCTTTACTTTTTTTTCTATAGCATTAAGCTTCATGCGGTCAACCTCTTGAAGCAGATGAGTCCCCTCTACCATGACCACTGCTCCTGTAGGTGTCCAACCTGGGAGTGAAGCGTTTCAGCCTTAGGTGGTTAGTTCAGCAAACTCAGAAGGGTTTGAAATTGGGGTTTTGTACATGGGGAAAGGCGTTCAGCATCTGTAACCATAGGCACTACTTCAAACCCCAAACAAACGCTTCAGTATAGCTAAGGTTGCTATGTACCAGTCAAAAGACTCTCAGTATATCCTAAAAATAAGTACAGGGATAATAGCCTGCAGAAGCCACAGTTACCTCACCAATGCTTAATTATACTCAGTTTACATAATTTACAGAAACATTTGCTGCTTCTTGGACTCAAATGTCCTAGCTTCTTCCTTTTCTGTTTCCCAGCTGCCTTGGGATGGTCCCCTGCAGGTCATTGCCCAGCTTTGCCTGAGAAGTTAATGAGGAGGAAATCTCTGCATTGCACTTGATTTTCCCTTCTAGCATGGGGTGTGCTTCATCCCAGTATGGCTCACCCCCCAGGCACCCCAGAAGGCAGGAGGACACAGGGTAGAGCCACACGCCCTGTGTGTGTGTGTGGAGGTTCTGCATTACTCAACAAGCTCCTGGGTGCTCCTGCCATCACTCCGCTCAGGAACTCCCAGCGCCCAGTCCTGGGCCCATTATATCCATCTGTAAATGCCTCTTGCACTCAGTTTCTAACACCCAGGGCTTCTGGGCAGCCTCCATACATCAAGGGCTGTTTCATTTCTGTCCCCTGCCCCAACCCGTGCCTGGGGAAGCAAAAGTTCCCACGGTGCCGCCCCAGATGTGCCCTGAGTAACTCTTGGTGCTTCATCAGTGGTGGTGAATGCTTCATCAGGGGATGCACTCCTTGTGTCCCACCATGGAAGCTGTGGGTGCTCTGCCCCCCCCCCCCCCCCCCCCCCCCCNCCCCCCCCCCCCCCCCCCCCCCCCGTTTGCATCCGTAAGATGTTTTGGAAGAAAGATACTTAAGATATCTGGGGGGAAAGAGCAGAACAAAGGGGGTAAGTGTTCAAGAAAGGCTTTGGCCAACCAGTTCTTGTACTGAGCCCTCATTCATCATTGAGGTATTACTGCTGCTGGGTTTATGCAGCAACACCCTGGGGCTCCCCTTGTCTCCCATTTGTCCTTTCATTTTCTGATTTCCTTTTCACTTGACCCAGTTCTGCCCACTGATAAATTCCTTCAAACTTGGAAAAGGGGTCAAATATGAGCTTAAAAGTGCAAGATTGAGACAAATACCCATCTAGTTCAGGGACTGGTTATGGGTCAGTAAAGTCACCTCTGGATTTTCAAGGCTTCAAGTCTACTCTATTCATGCCACTCCCTGCTTCGTATCACTCTCCTCCTTTCTCTGTATCTCCTCTAGGTTTACTCCATGCAAGGTGAGGTGGCCACCATTACATGTACCTTGCAGTAGACCAAACGTGTAGCTGGTTTTTTGCTCCGTTCACAATTATATTCCTAATTATTCTTGAAGGAGGGCTATTATGCCTGAAAGCTTGTCAACTTTTTTCCAGCTGTATCAGCTCATCTAATAGGAAATATTATTGTCCTCTACGGACCTTGCTTCTTTTATATGCTTAGATCATCATGCCGACAAAAGCATTAATACTAATTATTCCTAATATTGCATTTGTCCTTTTGAGCAGCGTGGACCAGTGAGCAGATGTATTCACAGACCAAGTCAAGTAATGCTCAGATCTCTTTCTGAGTGCCAATTAACAGCTAACCCTCTCCTGCGGGTCTTCGCCACGCGCATTACGTTTCACTGGCAGACACTGCTGTTTGCTTGCCGGTCACGGAGAGATTTGTAAGGCTTCTTTTGCAGTAGTTCACGGTCAACTTTACATTTTACCATAGTGAATAATTTAGAGTCATCTTAATCAGATGATTTAGACACCTGCTCATCCCATTTCCCAAGTTCTGTGGAAATAAATGCATACTACTCTCTGTTGTAACAGCTGAGCATCTATTCCTTTCCCTTGGTTCCTATCTTCTCTCCGATTACAAAAGCAGAGTGGATCCCCCCTGCTATTTCAGGATTATTTAAGGACCAACATACCTTAGAGGAAGTGTCTTGAAAAGCCAAGTGAACAAAGTAAGAACCTCTTCACCTCTTTGCTGACTCCTCAGATCTATTTGTGAGATGTGACTCCTCTGTGCAATCGGGCTGCTGACTCTTCCCCAGCAGAGCACGTTTGTTCCCACGTCTCTCAACTCCTTCGCTGCCGTGTCTCATGGATTTGCCCAGCACAGTCTGCTGGTCCCCGAACCACCCATCAAGTCTCTGGTTTTGTGCAGCGGATGTATTTATTATGTGCTTTTATGCCTTTAGTAAGTCGCTCTTGAAAAATCCCTCTCTGACCTGCCTTGTTTTGACTTGATCCATCAGTTGCCAGAGTTGCTGGTTTCTTCCTTTCCCCCATTCAGACAGGACTCGCAGCCTGTCCCTCTCCGAGAGGTGTCTGTTCACTTCCAACTGTTGTGTTCAGTCTCCTGCGTAACCACACTGGCATTCTTCTCCTACAACAGTTTCCAATAGATCATATATTTATATCTGCCTGAACCATTCGTGTCAGGTCTTCGGGCAATTCACCCTGTCTGAAGTCACCCATTTAGTTGCTCCTTTTGCTTCAGCCAGATGTTCCGTTTCAGCCGGATGTCCTCTTCCCTTCTCAATTACTGAGTACTATGGTGGGTGTTTCAGGTTGCTGCCTCTCCAGGAAGTCTCTGACAGACAGACAGTCTATCTCTGACTAGGTCTACATGACAGGTGGCTTTTCTACAGTCACCTCTTGAACCTGAGCAATTCTCTGGACTAAATCAAGCGTTACTTCTCTGCCTCACTTTTCCAGGCAGCTGGCATGCTCAAAGAGCCCAACCTTGGCCTTGCCCTGATTTATCCTCTCCACACGGAGGGGATCCAAGTCCCCTGTTTTCTGTGCTGGAACATCTCTGAGCTGCTCTTGAACTCCGAGGGACCCGTCAGTCTCCTGTCAGGTCCCCAATGTCAAAGCCAGTCCCAACATCAAGTTCCCCAGGATAGCAGCTCAGAAGGATGCTGGGGTATTTATTGATCTAATTAACATATCTACTGGATTGAAGACCACTCTTTCATGGAAGCATTTTTTCCTCATGTGCAAGTGGAGTTCCCTTTGCTGCACCTCGTGCTCTTTGCATCTCGGAGAAGAGCCCGGCTCCCTGTGCTCCGTGACCCCCCCAGCTGGCACAGGCTGCAGTTGTACCCCCCCACACACAATTTGCCTCCCTTTCCCCAGGCAGAATCTCTCCCCGCCCCCCCTCGACCCTCTCCGCAGAATCCCGGGGGGACGATGCTGTGGGGGGTCGCAGCCCCCCCCGGGGGCCGAGCAGAGCCCCCTCTCCCGCCGCCGCAGCCCGGGGGGCAGCCGGGGATGCCCGAAGGGAGGGTCCCCGGGGGGGGGGATTCCCGTCCCCCCCTCCTCCCCCCCCGCCCACGGAGCGCCTCCCCGGGCGGGGCCGACCGCGCTATAAGGGGCGGCGGCGGCGGGACCGGCCGCGCTATGGGGAGCGGGTGGTTCGGTGCGGCGCTGCTGGCGGCGGGGCAGGGGCGCGGGGCGCTGCTCTTCCTCCTCCTCATCCTCCTCCTCCTCCTCCTGCTGCTGCTGCTGGGCTGCTCCCGGCCGCTGGCGCTGCGGCGCGGCCCCGGGCAGGTGGGCTACCTGCCGGCCCCCGGGCTGAGCCACAGGCAGGCTGCTCGCCGCTCCCGCCGGCCCGGCGCCCCGCCGCCGCCCTACCCCAACGGCTGGTACCGCCTGCTCGACTCCGCGCAGCTGCCCCGCGGCGCCGCCCGCAGCCTCGCCCTGCTCGGTGAGTGCCCGCCGCCGCATCCCCCGCGGGCCGCCCCGACCCCCGCCCGGGCAGCGGGGGCCACGAGGGTCGGGATGCCGGCCGGTGTGCAGGGCAGCCCTGCCCGGGCATCTCCGCCGGGGTAGCGGGGCATCCCTGTCGGGGCATCCCTGTCGGGGCATCCCTGACGGGGTAGCGGGGCATCCCTGTCAGGGCATCCCTGATGGGGATCGGACGTCCCTGCCCGGGCACACCGCCGGGGCACCGGGACATCCCTGCCTGGGTAGCTCTGTGGCACCCCGGCCAGCCCCCGTGCCAGGGCACCCGCACATCCCAGCAGCATTCCCGCCGGGTCACCAGGACATCCCCACCTGGACATCCCCACCGGGGCACCAGGGAATTCTGGGCAGTATCCCCGCCAGGGAAACAGGGCATCCCTGCCCGGGCACAGGGACATCCCTGTGAGGCACTGAGGCACTGGGGGTAGCCAAACCAGNCCCGGGCATCCCCACTGAGGCACTGGGACATCCTCACACAGACATTGTCACCAGGGCACTGGTGCACCCCAGTGCCCCCCACTGAGGCACTGGGGGTAGCCAAACCAGCACCCATGCTGGTGCAGTGCAGTGTCCCTTCCCTGGCTCCTTGCCAGCGTGCAGGACATCCCTGCCAGGGCACCCCTGCCCGGGGGCTCTGCTGCAGCACTGGGACAACTCTGCCCAGGCATCCCTTTCAGGGCACCCCAGCCAGCACCCACATGGGGCACCAAGGGTGTCACAGCCTGGGCTTTTGCATGGGCATTGAGTACCCCTGCTGGGTCACCAGGGACATCGTGGCACAGGCTCCTTGAGGATGTGCAGGACACCCCTGTCTGGGCTCCTTTCTGGGACACCGGAGCATCTTGCTGCCTGGGCTCTCCTCCCAGGCATCGCTGCCTGCAGCTCCCCATGTCCTGGGGAGATCAGGATGGGACCTCACAGCCACATCCGGAGGGGTGCTGCGCTTGTCCAGGGTCCTTTCCCCTTGAAGATGGTTTTGGACTTGTGCTGGTGCCTTCCTCATCAGAAGGGGTGTTTCTGCACTGAAATCCTTCAGATTCAGTGGTGAAAGTGTGGTGTTTTTTCTATTTTCAAGAGCCATCCTCTCCTGTGAAGTTGTTTGGGTTTGGTTATTTTTGTATATTGGGACCTATTCAATTCAATATACGTGGCTTAGAGAGCCCCATATCTGTTATGACTCCCTTGGTTGTTTGCCCAAAGCCTCGTTCCTGGCACCCAGTCCTCTGGGTCTGGCTGAAATGTGCTTGTAAAAGCATTTCTAGTGGCCGAGTGACAGTAGTGTACCAGTGCCAGGAAGATTATCAGTAAATAAGACAGTTAAACAACCTGTAGCCTCCAGGTTTGTGGGTGTCTAATTTATTTTGGAGTCTCTGAACGCAGCCTGGAAATGAAGCCCTGCTCCAGAGGCAGCGAGCCAGAGGAGATGAAAGAGTAAAAATCACTTGACTTAGTCCCTGCAAGACTCATCCTTTGGGACGGGGACACCTTCCAGAATATGGCACTGAGCACACAGGAGCGCCTCATTCTCTGCTGAGGTTGTGGAAGTGGGGTGAGAGCTGCCCTGACCTGCGGGGCTCCGCGCAGCACTGGGTGCTTGCTGCAGGGGAACTGCTCAGACCCTGGTGAGGCTCCTGTGCAGGAAAGCCCCCGAGCGCATCCTCTGAGCCAAGTGCCAGAACTGCGCGGTGGCCTGGGGCTCTTTGTGTCCCCTGTGCTATTCTTGCTACAACTGCTGTTTGATTTCTATAAAAGAAATGGGCTAATTTAATAGGAAAACATCAGTATGTGGCTGTTAATATTCTAATATTGACCTGCAGCAGAGTTTCTCAGTATATCTTAGGCCAGGATACTGTCCTCCCAAGTGGAGAGACATCAGATGCACGAGCCAGAGCAAAGATCAGCTTCTCCTCCGGCTCTGCTGGCTCCAGAGTGCACGGGCTGGAGGCAAAAGCAGCAGTTGCTTGGGAGTCCTGGGTGAGGATTTCGGACAGCCCAGCAAGGGTCTGGCCTTGGGCGAGATCTTCAAGGCTGAAGAGCTCCAGCCTGTCTGTATGAAGGAAAGCTCTAGAGGTGGGACTTTCTTGGAGTAAAACTGTCTTAAAACTTCGGTGGGCAAAGCGCCAGGCTGCCGGTCTGCTCCTTGGGGCACGTGGCTGGGAGCCCTCCGGGCTCCAGGTGCTCTGGTCTGACCCATCCAACGCTTCTCCTCTGTGTTTCCACACTGCCGCTGGTCCTGGTGAACCTGCAACACCTCCAAAGGCAGGCAGGAACCATTTCCCTGCTTTGCCTGCTTTGCCCTCAACCTCAGGTCGGGTAGAGAGACAGGGTAAAGAGAGAGGAAAATGCTGATGTTTCAGAATGAAATCCCCTGGGGCAGGGGGAAGGACCTGCACCTCGAGGGCCTCCACTCCCCTGTGCCTGCTGCCAGCAGATGTGTGAGAGCCTTCCAGAAACACTGGAGGAGCAACAGCGCCAGGTGTCCCGGGTAAAGTTTGCAGGGTTTCCTTTTCTTTGCCCAGACCACAAAACTTCAATCAAGAGAAGTGGTTTTGGGTGGGATAGCTCACACTGTGTCACTTCTCATCAGTGTGGCTGTCCAGGAAAATACGTACAGCACCCGGCTCCCAAAGTTTAGTTTGGTCTTATCTCACTTGGTGAGCTTTAAGTTACAGCAACCGTTGTAACGATCAGATTTCACGAGCTGATGAAATCTGAATACATATACGCGGAAGCTGAAGCACAAGTACGGAAGAGAGGACCCTGGAGCACCTCGGCCTTTAACTCAGCGGCCACGTCTGTATGAACAGCCCCCGAGTGCTTCTGAGCCCCCAGACCAGCTGCCTCCCCTTCCAACCAGGACATGACTCGAGGGGACACTGGAGCAGGTCACGCTCTGCTTTCAGGCCAGGTCACCGATGAGCAGTCCCTCTCCTCCGAGCCGCTGGCAGGGACGTGGGCGCTGGCAGGGCTGCAGTGCCACAGCAGCCTCGGAGCAGCTCCGTGCCGGGCCAGGAAAGCACCTGGCACCTATTCAGTCCCTGCAGGAAGAGCACTTACTGAGCTCACAGCGTGGTGTGCCATCCAGCTGTGGTTGCCTTGCACAGCTGGGTGGAGCAGTGCCGTGAACAGGTCTACAGCTACAGCCCAGGTACTGTCTGTCTCTCCATTTTAATAGTTCCTTGCTCAGCTGACACTGCTACCCTGGGGATGGGGGGGGATGGAGCGATCCCAGAGCTGAGCAGGGACAGATGCCAGCAGGGCAAACCTCACGCTGCTCCCGGGAGCGCAGGGAATCAGGCCCAGCGATGGAGAAAAGCAGGTCTGAGTGCTGGGGCAACACGGCCCCAGCCACGCCAGCAGCGGCTCTCCACTCCCCGCGTGGAGCAGACCGGAGTCAGGCGCTTCCCTTCGCTTCGCCAGAAAAATTCCTTTTGCCGAGGAGATGTCCGTGCTCTGGCTCGCAGCACCCGGCCGTCCCTGCCCGAGCTGAAGTGCAGCCGTCTCTTGAACTTCAAGAGCAAACAGAGGAAGGACTTCTCCTTCCAGCCACCATTACTGGAGATTCCTCAAATGTACGAGCCTGTGCTCTCTGCTCTAAACCTCTCAGGCAAAGGGACAGGAACAGGGTTATCTTTAAGTGCAGCTATTGCTCTGCTCTGTGTGGATCCCTCCCTTAGCGGGGGAGCATCCTAAATCTTTAAATATTTCTGTGAAGGCAACTTTTATCCTGCAGCTGACTCCGAGAGCTCAAAAACCAGGGCTGAGGGTCAAAGCCATGAGGGTTTAGAGACAACCGGGAGAAATTATGCTCCCCCTGCCTGGAGCAAGGCAATGCCCTTCAGCACGGAGGTTTCTGCGCTCCAGCAGCCCCTTGGGACACGGGGCAGCTGCCCGGCTCCGCGGGTTGCCAACATGCTGCCTGTGAAACACGGGCTGCGACGGGCTGTGGCACAACCGCTTGCTGCTCCGGGACATCTTTTAAACCCCGGCAGCGAGGTGACGGCCACCACAGCCCGGGCATTTGCTAGAGCAGCTGCCATCCCAATTTTGCATGGCCCTTTTTTGCAGTCAGCAGATGCCTCCTGCCTGCAGCCTGCCTGCAGGTCTCCCCTGCCCGCCGGCCCCGGCCCCGGCTCTGGCAGCTGCCTGGTGCCATCTCGTGGTTAAATAACTTCTCCAGAGCAAGCCTGTTTCTGTCCTGCCGCTGCTCTTCCACTAGAAAGGAAAGGAAACCTCCAGTATTAATTTTTAGGAGGGTACTTCTGCACGTCTGTGCGCAGGCAGATGCCCGCAACATTGGGTAAAAGCTTGTTCAGAAGGTTCAGAGGTGGGAGATGCCCCATCCCTGGAAACATTCAAGGTCAGGTTGGATGGGGCTTTGAGCCACCTGATCTAGTTGNCGCCTGATCTAGTTGAAGATGTCCCTGGCCATGGCAGGGGGATTGGACTAGATGGCCTTTAAAGGATCCTTCCCACCCAAACCATTCTGTGATTCTGTAAGGGGCCAAGCAACATGTGTCCTACTGGCCCCCCGCAATGGAATCATAGAATCGTTGAGGTTGGAAGGGACCTTTAAGATCAT